>JZKD02S1677248.1:0-30754 GCA_000966675.3 Picea glauca
AGTGGGATGCACTACATATATACATTGCAAACAATCTTGATTGGATGAAGGTATGGATTGATAGATGCATACAACGTGAAGGTAGGTTATCATGGGAAGGGGTGTCTACATTGGTAATAGAATCTCATCGTAATGGAGATACCAATCTTACGCAGCAGGAAATTGATTTAGCACATGGTTTGAAAGATAAACAGGCAAGCATGTTATTCATCCAATTTAATACATTAGACAATTTAGAAGCGTAGGAGGGAAAACGGATATAGACACCCTCACCCTTGTATCATTGTAACTGGATAATCATTCAGAATTCATAACTTTTAGAGCTATATCAGAGATTTGTAGAGAAGAACCCATGTACAGGAGCACTTGAGTTAATATATGAAGCTTTGACTCAACTTTCATGGTGTTATGATGCTTACTGTTTACATTTGTTGAATGGTATATTTACAGTTGATTTG
The DNA here is from genome assembly GCA_000966675.3 of Picea glauca. Taxonomy (NCBI): domain Eukaryota; kingdom Viridiplantae; phylum Streptophyta; class Pinopsida; order Pinales; family Pinaceae; genus Picea; species Picea glauca. The sequence goes on from JZKD02S1677248.1 coordinate 459, forward strand.
TTTCTCTATTATGCATTTGTTTCAATGTTGCATTGTGTGTATGATTTAATGGTGAATGCATGAAGTCTAAGAGAGGAGAAGAATGAGTTTCAATTGTTTCTCTCCCTGATAATTCCTGCAAGGAGTACAGTGAACGTCCACAAGGTGTGTGTTGACGAGGGTCTAAGTTTTATCTCAGAAAGCTCAGGAGAGATATCGTTGTTCTCATACCAGCTGAAGTGCAGGTGAAGCACAGAGCCATGCAAGGTGTGTGTAGGCCAATTGAAGCCTTGGATTTTCTAAATCCATAAAGAAGATTGAGATATTTCTATTGCAAAGAGTGCATAGGGTCGAAGACTCAAATAACCATAGGTTAATTGAAGATCTGTCGCAAGGAGTGCGAGCAGGGATCCTTTTGGGAAACTTGAGTTTACAAGTGAAAGCTCAGGAAGGATAACACCTTTGAAGTGTTCAAAGGGAGACAGAGATCAGAATCGTCTCATAGAAGTCAAGTTCAGGAGGGAGAACACCTAGTCATTTGGGCAAAATTCATTGAGGAGTGCATCTGGTGGTCAGAATTCTCCATGGAGAACTCGCGAAACCGCGAGGACCGTAGGATCCATAGGAGATGTAAGGTGGTTAGTAGTTGGATGAATCCTCTACCTTGACATCAAGAGTCAATGCGAACTATTGATCATGGTCAGTTTGAGCCAATAGATCATTTCGAGGATTCAGGGTTCATAAGTTTGGAGTGCAGGCCAAAATCCTTAGTCACTCAAATTCTCGAATCGCGAAAAGGATTATCAGGTGTGGAATTTTGGAATTTCGGGGTTCGGCATTTCGAAAATTTTGATGACAAGGAGCTGAGGCCCTTTGCATTGAAAGTCTCAAAGTCATGAAACATGGCGTGTCTTTGGAGTGAAATTTCAACATTTCAACTTTCCAGGGTTCGGGAAGTAGAAGAGGCAATGATGTTGGAATGGAGAATTTCAAACTCCTGGTTCACGAAATCTCGAAGAGAGAAAGGGAAATTTCCTGAAAAGGATGAGGGACAATAGTCGTTGGGTACCAATCAGATTTCGGGGTTTGGGACTCAATAAGTGGAGTTTCATTGTCAACACAGCTCCTGAAATCACGAAGAGAGAAATGTCGAAAGGTGGGTCCCAAGTATCAATCAGAGGATACGTGCGGCGAAAGTTAAAGGATGGGTCAAGCTTCAGCAAAAATCCCGAAAGGCCATCGATCGATCTCGCATTCCATGGGACGTTGAGCCCATTTTGGAATTCTATCATTTCAGAGTTTAGTGAATCATAAGGGAAGAAGAACGACTATTGGTTGTCGCTCAAAGTCCTGAAAGCCGAAACTAGTGGGTAACAGGTGGTATGTGCTCGTAGCATTGGAGCAGTCAACCTTCATTGACGTTTCACATTTCAACATTTGGCAAGAGCTGTGGAAATACATCGGGACTCTCCAAATCCTAAAACCTGAAGTCCTTTGTGGCTTAAACAAAGGGTTTCATTAACCCTTGGTGTGGTTTTAGTGAAGATCCTATGCGGATCTCGGCCCGAGGGCAGGGGGTCCACGTCAAGTGGTATCAAAGCCCTGAACAAGTTCTTTTCTTTCTGTTGCAGAGAGAAAAGAGGAAAAAATTTCATCCATGCCGTCGAGAAGAAGAGATAGGCCAATGCTTGATCCAGTAGTGGAAAGAGAAATACGTGAGTTACGTGCCAGACTCGGTGCTATGGAGACAACACAAAGGTTCACAGTCAACGCTGGGGATATTAGCAAGGTTGAAAGTGAAAATAAAGCTGGAAATGAAGGAGAGGAAGTTGCAGTGGAAGATGTTGCAGATGAACGCCTATTCAAGGTTGTTGCAAGGATAGGTGCCAGAGCAAAAATGGACATTCCAGTGTATGAAGGAAAATTGGATGTTGAATAACTTCTAGACTGGATTAGAGCTCTAGACAAATACTTCGATTATGAGGATTTCAAGGAAGATAAGAAAGTCAAACATGTCGTTACTAGACTTAAAGGGCATGCAACACTATGGTGGGATGAACTACAGGTTGACAGACGCTGCAAGGGCAAGCAGAAAATCAAAAGCTGGGATAGAATGGTTGCAAAGATGAAAGCCAAATTCATACCCAAGGATTAGCAAATCACTCTATTTCAGAGGAGGCATAATTTGAGACAGAATTTGATGTCAGTGAAAGAATACACTAAATAATTCTACAGGGTAAACATCAGAGCAGGTCATCGGGAAAGCGATGATGAAAAAGTTTCCAGGTACATGAATGGTCTGCGATATGACATTCAAGATGAGATGAGCATGGTGACCATTTGAAATTTGGAAGATGCTTATCAGATAGCTCTGAAATCTAAAGAGAAGTTGAGATGGAAGCAAGGTCAAAGAGGTCGAGGTAGAAGTCAAGCTAGAGGCAAAACAATTTCCCAAGATAGAACTCAGAAACCTAAAGAAGAGGGGAAGAAAACTCAACCTGAGAGAGGAGGAATCTCACAAGGAAGGCAGTATGCTGATGGGAATAATTTTCCTCGAGCTAGAGGAAGAGGAAGAGGTAGAGGAGGTGAAGTGAAATGCTTCGTCTGTGGAAAAATCAGACATAAATCATATGAGTGTCCAGATAAGAAGAAATATAGTGGTGAAACTCACATTGTCGAAGCTCAAGGATGATATGTTGAGGTAGAATACGCTGAGGGCAGAAGATCTTTGATGATGAGGAAAGTTCTCTTGAAGCCGGAGAAGGAGACAAAGAACCCAGCCCAAAGAAACAGTCTGTTTCAGACTGCTTGCAAAACTAAGGATAGGGTATGCAAGGTCATAGTGGAAAACGGTATCACAGACAATATCGTATCTACAGAGATGGTAGAAAAGATGGAGCTAGAGACTATTATACATCCAAGACCATACAAGGTTTCATGGCTGCAAAAAGGACATCAGGTAAATGTCACTAAATAGTGTTTAGTTGAATTTAAAATAGGAGGATATAAAGATGAAATATTATGTGATGTCATTCCCATGGATGTTTTTCATCTATTGTTGGGTAGACCGTGGAAATATTACATAAACGTGGTTCATGATGGGAGAAAGAACACGTACACCCTGGAAAAAAATGGTAGGACTCACATGTTGCTGTCGATTAAGGATAAAGAAGTGAAAACAGAAATGAGCAACACTGTACTTCTCATGAGTGGGAAGGAACTTATTAATGAGGTTAAGAAGAAGGAAGACACACAATTTATTGTGGTTAGGAAGCCTGGAATTGTTTTGACCAGTATGAGAATAGATGATTTACCAGAAAAAATCCAGGAGTTGCTGGGAGAGTTTGTTGATATAGTAGTGGACGAACTACCTTGTTCATTTCCACCTATCAGGAGTATAAGTCATCATATTGATCTTATACCTGGAGCTAGTTTACCAAACAAAGCACCATATCGGTTGACGCAGCAGGAAAATGAAGAACTTAAGAGACAAGTCCAGGACTTAATGGACAAAGGACTGATTCGAGAAAGCTTGAGTCCATGCGTTGTTCCGACAGTGCTCAGCCAAAAGAAAGATGGTGGCTGGAGAATGTGTACAGACTCAAGGGAAATCAATAAGATTACCATCAGATATAGATTTCCATTGCCAAGGATGGACGACTTGATGGATTGCTTGAGTGGAGCACGATTTTTTTTCAAAGATTGATTTGAAAAGCAGGTATCATCAAATTCTAATGAGAGAAGGTAATGAATGGAAGACAACATTCAAGACAAATGAGGGGTTGTATGAATGTCTTTTCATGCCATTTGGCTTAACGAATGCACCCAATACTTTCATGAGGTTGATGAATGAAGTCCTGAAGGATTTCATAGGGGAATTCGTCATTGTATGTCTTGACGATATATTGATTTTCAGCAAGATAGAAGCAGAACACTTAAAGCATTTAGTTGCATAAATTAGGAGATTACAGTAGGATAAATTGTTGATTAATATGAAGAAATCGTCATTTATGAGGAAAAAACTCATTTATTTGGGTTTTTTTATCTCTACATAATGAATTAAAAATGGATCCAGAAAAGATAAAGGCGATTAAGAATTGGCCATCGCCGAAGAGCACGTTTTAAGTTTGAAGCTTCCATGGTTTGGCTAGATTCTATAGGAAATTCATCCGAAACTTCAATGGAATTAGCGCACCAATGATGGATACGGTGAAGAAACGACAAAAAATATTTTCACTGGACAGAGGAAGCAGAGAAGAGTTTCAATCTGCTAAAGAAGAAGATCATTGAGCAACCAGTTCTAGTTTTTCCAGATTTCAGAAAGACATTCCAGGACAGGTGTGACATGAGTGGATTTGAAATTGGAGTGGTCTTGAGCTAAGATGACAGGCCAGTCGTGTATTTCAGTGAAAAATTGAATGAAGTGAAGATTAAGTACTCCACATATGACAAGGAATTCTATGCAGACATACAAGCACTGAAGAAATGGAGATACTAGTTGGTTCCCAAGGAGTTTGTTTTGTACAACGATAATCACGCTTTACAATTCGTGACTCAACAGGAGAAATTGAACCAAAAGCATGCTAAATGGGTTGAATTCATGCAAAATTTTACTTTTTTGACTAAGCATATTTCTGGAACTGCTAACAAAGTTGTTGATGCTTTGAGCAGGAAATGTTTGCTTATGAAGGAATTCAGAGTCAAAACTTTGGGTTTTGATAACCTCAAAGAAATGTACATGGATGATCCATATTTTAAAGAGAATCCAATTCTAAAGATATTTTAAAGAGAGGCATATGAGAATCCAATTCTCAGCGATAGAATCCAGTGGACTAAATACATGATCCAGGATGGATTATTGTTCAGGGGAAATCAACTATGTATTCCAAAATGCTCCATGAGGGAGAATTTGCTGAAGGAAAAACACAATGGAGGATTGGCCAGAAATTTTGATCATGACAAGACATTCTCAAAGTTGAATGGCTCATATTTTTGGCCAGGGATGAGAACATATGTTAAGAAATTCATGGACAGGTGCATAATTTGTTAGCACATGAAAGGAAAAAGGCAGGACACGGGGTTATACCAACCATTACCCATACTTGAAAGGTCGTGGGATGCAGTGAGCATGGATTTCATATTGGGACTGCCAAGGACACAAAGAGGATGTGATTCGATCTTTGTGGTAGTCGACAGATTTTCAAAGATGGCACATTTCATACCATGCTAGAAAACTAACGACACAACTCATATCGCGAACCTATTTTTCAAGGAAGTCATCAGACTTCACGGTTTTCCAAAGATTACTGTCTCTGAACAAGATACCAAGTTTGTAGGGTATTTCTGGCGGACCTTATAGAAGAAGTTGGGGACAAGTTTGTCTTTTATCTTAGTGTATCTTCCTCAGACGGATGGACAGACAGAGGTCGTAAACAGGAGCTTAGGAGATTTGTTAAGAAGCTTAGTGACTGAACACCACAGTCAATGGGATCACATTCTGACATAGGCAAAATTCGCTTACAATGATTCACTCAATAGAAGCACAGGGAAGAGTCCATTCCAGATTGTATATGGAATGCATCCAAGGGGAGTTTTTGAATTGAAAGATTCGAAACAAAATGAATTCAAAAGTTCTAGTGCAGAGGACTTTGCAGAAGGAATGAAGGAGCTTCAAATTCGAGTTAAGGAGTGATTGCAGAATTCAAGTCAAGAATATAAGAGAAGAGCAGATCAACGCAGGAGAGAACTTCAATTTGAAGTTGGGGATCTGATTCTTGTGCATCTGAGGAAGGAGAGGTTCCCAAGGGGAACGTATAATAAGTTGAAGATGAAAAATATTGGACCTTGCAAGGTCATAAGGAAATTTGGGGCAAACGCATATGAGATTGAATTACCTGATGGGGTCGGAATCTCACCGATATTCAATGTTGCGGATTTGTACCCTTACAGAGCTGAAGAAGCAGGAGTAGAGGAGGAACAGAAAGAGGTTCAATGGAAAAAAAAAATTCCTGTAGCTGAGAAGCCACAGATGGAAGGCATAATTGACAAGAGGATTAGTAGAAAGACCAGGAGAAAGGAGTATTTTGAATACTTAGTCAAGTGGAAGGGACATCTAGTTGAAGATGCCAGTTGGGAGGATGAAGAAAAAATTCATAGGCATGGATAGACCATGCAAGAGCTCATGAACAAGAGTTCATGAAAATTTTCAAGCGAGGGAGTATGATGCAGGAGCATTGTAAGCATCCATCCAAGCAAGCAACATAAAAGCGAGAGACGGCTGGAAAAGCACCAGCGCACATTTTGAAGTGTTTTGAGATTAATGAATGGACATTAATGTAATAGCTAAGGGAAGCGTACTTACATTTATATCTAGATGTTGTATACAGATCTTGAGTGTTGCTCTCATCTGTCTAATGTAGAGGCATTTATGCATAATGAATGCAAGTAGGTATATTTAATTTAATAGATTAGACAGTTTAGAAGCATAGGAGGGAAAACTGATATAGACACCCTCACCCTTGTATCATTGTAACTGGATAATCATTTAGAATTCATAAGCTTTATAGTTGTAGCAAAGAGATGTAGAGAAGAACCCATGTACAGGAGCACTTGAGTTAATATATGAAGCTTTGACTCAACTTTCATGGTGTTATGATGCTTACTATTTACATTTGTTGAATGGTATGTTTACAGTTGATTTGTTTCTCTGTTATGGATTTTTTTCAATGTTGCATTGTGTGTATGATTTCATGGTGAATGCATGAAGTCTGAGACAGGAGAAGAATGTCAATTGTTTCTCTCCCTGAGAATTCCTACAAGGAGTGCAGTGAACGTCCACAAGGTGTGCGTTGACGAGGGTCTGAGTTTTATCTCAGAAAGCTCAGGAGAGATACCATTGTTTGCATACCAGCTAAAGTGCAGGTGAAGCATAGAGCCATGTAAGGTGTGCGCAGGCCAATTGAAGCCTTGGATTTTATAAATCCAGAAAGAAGATTGAGAGATTTTTGTTACAAAGAGTGGATAGGTTCGAAGACTCAAATAACCAGAGGTTATTTGAAGATCTTCCGCAAGGAGTGCGAGCAGGGATCCTTTTGGGAAGCTTGAGTTTACAAGTGAAAGCTCGGGAAGGATAACACCTTTGAACTGTTCAAAGGGAGACGGAGATCGAAATCATCTCATAGAAGTCAAGTTCAGGAGGGAGAACACCCAGTCGTTTGGGAAAAAGTCATTGAGGAGTGCATATGGTGGTCAAAATTCTCTGTGGAGAACTCACAAAACCGTGAGGGCCATAGGATCCAGAGGAGTTGTAAGGTGGTTAGGAGTTGGATAAATCCTCCACCCTGACATCAAGAGTCAATGTGAACTCTTGATCATGGTCAGTTTGAGCCGACAGATCATTTTGGGGATTCAGGGTTTGTAAGTTTGGAGTGCAGGCCAAAATCCTTGGTCACTCAAATTCCTGAATCGCGAAAAGGATTATCAGGTGTGGAATTTTGGCATTTTGGGGTTCTTCATTTCGGCAATTCCAACGACAAGGAGTCGAGGCCCTTTGCATTGAAAGTCCCGAAGTCACGAAACGTGGCATGTCTTTGGAGTGGAATTTTGGCATTTCATCTTTTCGGGGTTCGGGAAGTAGAAGTAGTGAATTTGGAATCAAGAGTTTCAAACTCCCGGTTCGCAAAATCCCAAAGAGAGAAAGGAAAAATTATCGAAAAGGTTGAGGAACAATAGTCGTTGGGTACCAATTGGATTTTGGGGTTTTGGGACTCAAGAAGTGGAGTTGCATGGTCAACACAACTCCCGAAATCACGAAGAGAGAAACGTCGAAAGGTGGGTCCCAAGTATTAATTAGAGGATACATGCAGCGGAAGTCAAAGGAGGGGTCAAGTTTCGGCAAAAATCCCGAAAGTCCATCGATCTCGCATTCCATGGGACGTTGAGCCCATTTCGTCATTCTAGCATTTCAGATTTCAGGGAATCATAAGGGAAGAAGAATGATTGTTGGTTGTTGCTCAAAGTCCTGAAAGCCGAAACTAGTGGGTAATAGGTGGCATGTGCTCGTCACGTTGGAGTAGTCAACCTTCGTTGAAGTTTCACATTTCGGTATTTTCCAAGAGCTATGGAAATACATCGAGAATCTCCAACTCCCGAAACCCGAAGTCCTTTATGGCTTAAACAAAGGGTTTGATTAACCCTTGGCATGGTTTTAGTGAAGATCCTGCGCGAATCTCGGCTCGAGGGCAGGGGGTTGCGTTAATATCCATGATGAAGATATATTGCTTGGAAATGAGTACATTGATGATGATGTTGATACGGTCAATCCTTACAACACCTTATATGAACCAGATGATATGTATGTTTAGTTTGATGAAGATGATCAACTAGAAGATTGATGAATGTATTGAAATGTTGAAATATCGTATATATAAGGTTAGAAGAGAAGGGCAAGTGGGCGCAAGTGGCAAGGGAAATCTTAATTTGGAGACACTTTCTATTCATTCCAGTACACTACGTCAACCAAGGAAAATACAAATCATGTAAATGAGGTGCGTATTCTTTACTTATTATTTATTATGTTTCTTGTTCAAAAAGTTCTAATTGATCCTGTGCCTTAGAATGTAACAAGACTAGTTGATGTAGGAAAGAGTCTTTGTGATTATGAAGAGTGTAGTCTAACCTTTGTTGGAGGTTCTTTAATCGAAATGGAGAAAAAATTAGACTGATAGCAATATGGTAAGGAAAAAGGTTTGGTGTAGTACTCCATAGAATACAAAAATCCCTCTTTTTCATTGATTTCTTAATCAACACCATAAAAATACTAGAGGCGGGCAACAGTGGCATGTGAATGGGGCCAACGTTGAAATTTTTCCAAACTATATCTATATGCATTGAAATTTGACATGAATAGGCTATTCTCATGCCTTAACGATATGGAAGGGTTTCTGAACTCAAATTTGACTCACACACCCACTTTCTCCCATCATCAATTCATCATGTAAACCATAAACCCTAGTTTTCTTTCAAAGTACACAAATTTGTTGATTCAAGTTTTATGTTTTCATCAGTCTTTCTTCATTTTTCTTTCAGGTTCTACATTAATGTATATATAATGTATCCATGTCATAGTTGTGATGAAAAATCCCTCTTTTTCGTTGATAGCTTAATCAACACCATAAAAATACTCCCTTGTTGTACTATATGTGGGGGCGTGTGTAATGTCGAACGAATTTTACAAGGAACAAGGAATGGAAATTGTACTAGGACTAGACACGGGCAACAGTGACCTGTGAATGGGGCCAATGTTGAAATTTTTTCAAATTCTTTCTGTATGCAATGAAATTTGACATGGATAGACTATTCTCATGCCTTAACGATATGGGAGGGTTTTTGGACTCAAATTTACCCACTTTCTTCCATCATCAATTCATCATGTATATATTTGACCCTAACTTTCTTTCAAAGTACACAAATTGGTTGACGCAAGTTTTAATATTTCATCAGTCTTTCTTCATTTTTATTTTAGGTTCTACATTAATGTATATACAATGTATCTGTGTCATAATTGTGATGAAAAATCCCTCTTTTATGTTGATTTCTTAATCAACACCATAAAAATACTAGAGGCAGGCAATAGTGACATGTGAATGGGGCCAACATTGAAATTTTTTTAAACTGTTTCTGTATGCATTGAAATTTGACATGGATAGACTATTCACATGCCTTAACGATATGTGAGGGTTTCTATACTCAAATTTGACTCAGACACCCACTTTATTCCATCATCATATCATCATATGGGATTAAAAGCATATACCATCATTGAGGGATGAAAACAAGTGCCTTAGGCCCTAAACGAAGATTTCATGTGTTTAATGGCCATGAACAAGGACTCCAACTAGGAATATGGGCACCATTAGTATGTTTTTAACAATAAGAATGGGTCATAAGAACTCTACCATGACTAGAGAGGAAAAAAAGGGCCTTAGGTCCTAAACATATTTTCTTTGGCTCATTGGCCATTAACATATATTCATGTAGAAACATCCACAACTAATCAAGTGTTGAGGATGACACTTGTTTGAAAGGGAGGGGCATGTTAAGCCCTAGATATTGAGATATTACATTTCTATTGTTATATTAGTGTTATCATTATTGGTCGACTAGGTCCTTTAATGGTTATCCAAGCCCCTTAATTGTAATTGTACCCTTTGTATCCTATATACACCAAGGAGACATAGTTTTAGAGATAATATCATCCTATGCATTTGTAATATTGTAAATGGAGGTTGCCCCTAGAAGAGGCTTCCCATTCATTTGGTCTCTTTCATTCTCAAGTTATCAAGTTACTTCTTTCTAATTTTATGTTATTTGGGATATTTGGTACATAACAAGGAGTCAAAGGTAGAATAGGTAGGCGAGAAGGAGAACCACCCAATTGGCCATRGATGACATTGAAGAGATCATATTGTTACTATTATTATAATTATTATTATCATGCGATGCAAGAGCGATAAAATAGGTAGAGGTCAAGAAAAAAGGTGATAATACATAGGTTGCATTAACCACGAGGATGCAACGATTGTGTGATCATTGAGCTATTATTTATAGGATAATTATTATTGACCAATAACGTATGGATTACTTGCTTATCAAATGTGGATTAGAGAATATATGTTTCAAAAATCATTCATTTTTTGTACCAATAACTTGGGAACATATTTAGATCTATTAGAGATAAAGCATGTACAAGGATTGCCAAAAATGTTTTGGTGATGAAAATAGATGATGTGAAGGAAAARGAGTGCAAGGGGTTCATTGATGAAACTATTAACCAATATGGCCATTGTATGTTTCTCTAGTTTCCATAGATATCCATAGTCACGATTTTCTTTACAAGGAACAAGTATTCTTCCACTTTTTAAATTCAATGAATAGTAAACAATTACTAATTATATTTGCAGTGGGTCATTTAGTCAACAAATTTGGCTTGGGATATAGTTTTTTCTTTGCAAAAGTAGGGAATGCTTCAAACTCCACACATATGACTGTTAGTGGCCACTAGTGCACGAGAATATTTTTTTCATATTGTAATGAATCAACAGCCATGAATCATTTCAAATTAATCATTGGTGGCCACTAGCACACACACTGTAAGTCGAATCCCTGGCCCCTGCCACTGTAAGTCGAAGCCCTATCCCCTACCACTGTAATTCGAAGCCCTGGCATGTGCTAACACCCACAAACTGGAGTGAAGACAAATTGACTTGAATACAAATCGACCGAGTACTGTGCAAGAGAAAAGGATGTCACCCAAATCGGTAAGTAATGTTTATTTTTTTAACTATAATGGGGTTGGGTTGATCATTGAGCATTGGATGCAATGCAACATTGGTTTTCCTAGCCATATATTCAACCACATTTCCACCTACATCCTCAGCATTGAGAGAACCCTAAAACTCATTTCATGCTAGGATAGAATATCATCAGAATAAATTGTTATTTATTTTTTATGGACAGGGCGAGAGCCGAGCTCTCAACCCTGAACCTTGATACATTGTCTATATTGTTGTATCTATTGTTATGTATTTTTTATGGATAGGGTGAGTGTTGTAGGAAAATCTCCCTGCGGACAGGTAGATCGCCTCAAAGAGCTAGACCCTAACTCTAAGACAGAAAGTGCTTAATGTGGACACTGACTTCCTTTCAAATATATACAAACTAATACATGAGAAGGAAGAAGAATAACAATACCTCTTTATCGACGTTTGTCCCTGCACGCTCCAAATCGAGCTCCAAAGTCTCGCTCCTCATTGAGTTCTGTAGACAAACAAAGTACAACCACTTCCTACTCTATTGATATTAGTTTGAAAACATATCTATCTATCAATTATAAGTTCATGTAAGATCATACACAAACTAGAAAGAAACAGGCCAAGCGTGTCATATTAATGAGAATAACGACAACAGTACTTACAATCGTAGATGCGAATGTGACAACTTCGTCAAGTCCCCTTCATCTAACCCTTGCTCGAAAGATCCACAACCTGGATGATAGAAACTTCATTGATCACTCTCCTTTGATTGACTGTGTGTTTCCTATGAGATCATAGTTTTCATGCTAACAATTCTTCCCCCTTTTCACCATCATAGAGACTTCTTATATAGGTTAAGAGGAGCTTAACCTCTTGAGTTATCTTTAGAACAAGTTGAGGAATTCCCTCCTTGGATCAAGGATCTCCTGATGGAACCAAGAATTCGAATGCAACTGCCTTCTAAACTTGAAAGATCCTCCTTTTATTCCCCTCAATGGGCCAACGACTACCTCAGATTAGACAACGCTCCCTCAAAAGGGGAATCAGGGCGCTATAGCGCTCCCTAGGAAGCTTGAGGGGGGCTTCAGTGCTCCAAGGATGTATAGAGCTCCTTCAGAGGGGAAAACAAGCATTATAACGCTCCCTGAGACCTTATAGGGGAGCGCCAACACTCCTAAGGCTGATCTAGAGGAGCGCTCCCCTTCAAAACCTTTGTTTAAGAGCTCCCCTCAGGTGATAAAGGTTCCTTGACTTCAGTTAATCATTTTCCTTCCTCCAAATCAAGTGTCTGAGTTATTCTAGATTTCTTTTTTGTGTCTTCATCATGGCCACATGCTTTGTTTGATGTTTGCGACACTTGTGAATGTCATGCAACACTTGCGACAGTTGAGAGGATCATGCGACACTTACGACACTTATTGAAGTGAGCAATATTGAGGTGTAACAGATTGCCCCACAAAGTATGAAGTTAGAAGATGCAAACTGATAACTGAAATTATTTGTAGACGTTCAAGAAAGGGTATAGACTCGAAGAACCTGATGGAAGCTGCACACAAACATCCAACAAATATCATGACATATTTCAAACCCCAAGGCAGGCATACCTGTGCTTGGGTGATCAAGACTTGCAAGATATGGCCGCCATAAAATACACTGCATATTCATAACTGTATTGATAAGAAGGTATAGCCACCGAAGATACAATGTGGATCTATACTCTGATGACCTAGACTAATCGTAGCCATGAAGAATACACAGTAGATATACGAGATGAAAAGACATAGCCACGACCAATACAAAGTGGATCTATGTAACAGTGTATGTGTTATTTGTCCAATAGAAACTCCTTCGCAACCTGGGCAAAGCATATATCAAAGTGGTTACTCAACCAGGGTCTTCTTACCAATCCCAATATGGTACAAATATAACCATGTGAATAGATGTCCTGATGTCGAACATGGAAGAAACCACTTGATTAGTGGTCAATGGTGTGAACCATTAACAAGTGAGAGGGAGATCACCATTAATGTCAATGATTCCCAAGGTACCTTAGTACATTCCAGCAAATTCGAATAGATGAGATGAGGTCGAACACCCATGGAATCATCCAATCAGAGGTCAATGATGTAAACCTACTGTCGAATGTGAGGAGGCCTACCATTAAGGCATGCAGGTCCCAAAGTACTAACTGGTTTCTAAGCCTAATTCCCGGATAATGTGCTGAAGTCAATAGGAATAAGCTCGTTGAAGGAGGGCCTTGATGTATCCCCCATCAACGACACAAAAAGGACATAGAGACATAATTGGTAGATCAAAATGGACATGGACTGACACAGGTTTTGAGGCAAGATATTTGGGATGGCCAACTCCAGAGGCGGATACTTCCCTTGAACACTGAGGCACAACAACAAAACATGACATGGACCAAAACTAAGCAGTGGATACTATGACTTGTGTCGGGTGACCCAAAGGAGTGAAAGGAACTCAAAGGATTGGCTCAATGTAGAGTTTCAACGGATTATGATGCGTACAAATGACAAAGCTTCGTGTTCAAGGGTGACTCTAAGAATTGTTGGATAATGTTCTCAAGAGACTGCTTGGCTTGCTCCTTTCAATTTCCCCCCCATCCAGATAGACGAGTACCTCTTTTTGATTTAATGAGCTTGAGGAGGATAACACATGCTCGATATAACTCACCTTCAGTAAATTCCTCTTCCTTTTTTTAACGAACCAGAAGAAGTAAGAGTTTGATCCTGTATGGGTCTGTCAATGTGTGCTTTAATGAGTCTAAGGACAGAAAACTCGAAGGTTTTTTGGGATTATAGAGTTTGGAAAAACACTTAAAAGAGAACTCTCTCAGTTCCTTTTTCATACAGTAGTCTAACGAGACCGAAAAAGAGATAAAATATCGCTCGAAAGACGCCCTTTCTAACCTTTTAACGAGTGTGAAAGGAAGCAAGGTCACTCGACAATCTTTTCATATTTAGAGAGTCTGGAAAGGGTTTAAAGATGACTCCAGGGGGGTTCCTTTTCCGTGTGTTCGTGTATCTGTACGAGTCCGAAAAAGAGATAAAATTTTACCCAGTTGTGTTCTTATATTTTTGATCTCGAGAACAAACTAAGACTATGCTCATAATTGTGACAAGGTAAATAATCCATCAGAACTGCCAGGAAACCTGCGATGCCAAAACTACAAACCAGGGGTTTAGCGAAGCCATCATATTGTTAGAGAAACCCATAAATGACTATACCTTATAAAAAATGGAAATTTATAAATAGAAATACAATGAAAATTCCATTTACCATTTCATTTTGCACAAGGATTTTGGAGTAGTGGAGATTCTCATTTTGAGGTGGATCTTGTTTTGCTCCCTACCGGAGCTACGGTTGACCGTTTTTCTTGTCGTTCGAACCAGGTAGATATTCATCTCTGCTTCTTTAAATTACATGGTTTAATATTCATTTTCATAGCATTATTTGATTTAAAAATATGAAGCCCTAAGTTGCCCCAAACAGAACCAAATCGACCTCTTTGGAAAACAATGGAAAAAGGGGATTATTTTTGCAAAAACGTTCTAGAAGGGGATGGCCAAGATGTCAACGCCTCAATAGCTAATTGGATGGGTTGTTTTTGGTAGAGAATCCATGAAAAAATCTCCATATGTGCCCACGCAGCCATAAAGAAACCATTTGCATTTAAAAACGTTTCATTGTTGTAAGTTGAATATTGAATGGCTTAGAGAGGGTGTGGTGATTGTAAAAGAGGGTGTGGTCACTTTAAATGATGGGGGAATTTTATTTCGTGTTTTAAATCACTTTTAAAAATCGCCAAAATTGCCAGAACGTTGAAATAATGAATTTATTTATTCTTTTGTTTTGTAGGTGATTTCGGCCACCATGATCGAGTGGAAAGAACGAGAACATGATATTGATGAATTAGCTTCCTTGCGGAGTCCCCGCACATGGGACACATTGCGAGCTTGTGGCTTACTCAAATTTTTCAAGTTGAAAAAAATGAAGAAAGAGATTTTGTTGCTTGAGCATATGATCGGCCTATGGGATGTTGCGGAACAAGGATTCTGGATTGGCACACAACTTCTAACTATTGAGTTGGAAGACATGTATTTTATAACTGGCCTCTCAAAGAGAGGGGTTCCCATATCTTTCTCCGAGCAGAGGGTGCTACCTGAACAAGTGGGCGTGTATCTATCACATCACTGTGTTTTAGGAGCAAGATTGGTAGGGGGTAGAATCCCTATCAAGGATATCTGAGAGCTACCCCTTCGGTCCATACTGTTTTCCATCACGAGCCTGACAGGTAGTACTAGCGCACACCTAGCATCAAGATCACAGGTGGCTTATAGTGTCCAGTGTTTGGAACCAACACTGTTCAATTGGAGTGTAGGGTTCCTTCGAAATGTGAAGGAACGGGTTTCATGGTGCCAGATGGTACATAAACAGTTCGGTTATGGCTCTTTTCTGGTCTCATTTTTCTTGGAGCGCATCCCCCAGATGCAGCCTCAGATAGCACTAGCGGTGCGACCAGTGGACGAACCAAGGATGGAGAGGTGGACTAGTCTGTCTCCAAGGCTAGTAGCGGAGTCAAAGTTCCATTTCACTGGCGATTTCTTTGCCTGGCTGATATGGCAGTATCTCTATATAGAGGACTTCGCGTATGCTAAGGTAGATTTCCGCAGGAGCATGGATTTGATTTTACCCGTGGGGGAAGACTTGGATGTGTCAGGTAAGAGACTGAGTCATACCTTGTCTAGTTTTCTTTTTTAATTTTTTAATGTATATATTTTTTTGGGTATGTAGAAGAGTTTTTAATAGATGTATTGTTTTCAACATGCAGACAAGGGAGCAGTGCGTCGGGCTGATATACCGATACCAGGACATCGTGGGGGTGCTCCAGTCGTAGCAGATCCGGGAGTACCCGTGATAGGTCTCTGGGAGGTTGAAAGAAACCTCCAAGGCCTCATGATGGGCATTCCTCCTCTATGAAGGGGAGAAGTGCCTTTACATTTGCAGAGGCACACTGTGGGAGTACCAGAGAATATCAATTCTCTACTAAGGCGCATAGTGTGCGCGGTGATATGTTACTCGCAGCACAATGTAGTGCAGGGAGATTAGAGTCTCTCTGGTGATCATATTTTGTATGCCTTGTCAGGCGATATTGTATGGGTCTAAAGACCCAACGTTTTGCTCTTCTATATACTTTTTTGATGTAATCAAAACATTTCAGTCACGCCATATATATATATATATATAGTTCTGAGTTTTTACAGTGCCAAATGATTTATACATGATGATGTCTGTGATGTGCTTTAATTTACATGTGATGTACAATTTTTCTTTTCTTAAATCTTATATGTGGGTGAGATACCAATCCATGATGTAATTAGCTAATGAATCCAAAACACTATTAATTTCTCTTGGAATGTGTCTATATTCAATGTAATCAAACATTCGTTCAAGACGACGAACTTATAGTGGAGACGTAGCAGGATAGGACTACGGATAGCGTAGATACTGTTGATTTGATAGACCACGAGTTGGGAGTCTAAGTAAACGATGATACGAGAGATACCTAGGGAGGAGACTTGGGTCAACAGTCTGATGACAGCATGATATTATGCCATGTTGTTGGTTGTTGGTCCTAAGAAGATACCTCATGAACTCACCACCTCGTCAAATTGGTAAATGACCCATGCTACCGAAGCAATGTTCTGAGTATGTCAAATAGCGCCATCCGCAAACCAGAAAAAGATAGGAAAGGAAGACGTCATCTGCGCATGAAAACACAAGCATAGTCATGAGTGACAACGGTAAAGACTCAAGCACGTGAAAGAAATAGACACACCAAACTAAAATACAATAATGTACAAAGTACAGATGCTACGTAATTTCAGCATAGTACTTCTTAAGGTAAAGCCCGTTTCGGGGCTCTCCCAGGGAAATTCCATCATGATCTACTAATTCGTAGGCACCTCTATGTAGAACATGCTTCACGATGTAAGGACCATGCCATAGAGGTTCTAACTTTCCTGTCCCCAATTTATCATGAGCTTGGTCGTAAACGAGGACCAAGTCTCCTTCTGCAAAATTCTGAGGGTGGACAGAATTGTTGTATTGACCCTTAATTCATTTTTGATGTGCCTCATTAATGAGAGCAACATCACAACGTGTTTCGTCTAGCTTGGATAGGTACAAGAATCGTTCTTCTTTAGCAGAAGTATGGGGCAGGAGTTCTACTTTAAGTTTGAGTGATGGAATCTCACACTCAATTGGTAGAATGACTTCAATACCATATACCAATTGAAAAGGAGTGAATCCAGTTGAGGTTTTCACCGAAGTGCGATAAGCCCAAAGAGCGGAGAAAAGTTGTAAATGCCATGTTGTCTTGTTTTCCCCTACCATGCGTTGGATCATGGTTTTTAGGACTTTGTTGATGGCCTCAACTTGTCCGTTAGCTTGAGGGTAGTAAGGGGATGATTTTTCATGGCGAAAACCCAATTTGACATGTAATTCGCTCATCATCTGGTTCTTGAAGTGTGCACCATGATCAGTGACAATGGCACATGGTACACCAAAACGAGTCATGATATGGTTGAAAAGAAATAGAGCTACAGTACGACCATCATTCAGGAAGGTAGGCATAGCCTCAGCCCATTTGGTGAAGTAGTCGATGGCGACGATTATATAACCGTGCCCCCTAGCTGAGGTAGGCTTACACTGCATGAAATCGATACCCCACTTGGAAAAGGGGTCGATGGTGATAATAGGGTGCAGCGCAGTAGGGTGGGTGCGTGCCTTCTTGTTAAAGACTTGGCAGGGTGGGCATTTTTTGATGGCCTTGATGCAATCTTTGAAAATCGAGGGCCAAAAGTAGCCAGCACGTAGGATTTTTTGGGTTGTGGCCATCCCAGAAAGGTGACCGCCACAGGCACCAAGGTGACAATCGTTCAACACGCGTTCAGCCTCCTCGTGAATCAGACATCGTCGAAGGATGGTGTCAATACCACGGCGATACAACATGTCGTTGATGATGAGATAACGATGAGAGTGGTGACGAATGCACCGACGCTCTTCACGAGAAATGTTGGGCTGAAAACGTTGGGTTTGAAGGTAGAGGATAATGTCTCCATACCAAGGATCAGAGGTGCTAATGGGGAAGAGAGATTCATCAGGGAGAGAATCTCTAGGTTCAATGTCTGCATCGACACGAGGGAGAGCACAGATAAGCTCTGCAAACACCGGGGATTTTTTGGCTTTGGCCTTTGTAAACTCAAGATCGAATTCCTGAAGAATAACAATCCATTTGGAATATTTTCCCCCAAGTACTTGACGTGTCAAGACGTGGTACATGGGGTTGGAGTCCGCGATCACCGTGGTGGTGCGTAATAAGATGTAATGGCGGAACCTTTGGACAACGATGACGGCTGCCAAAGCCAGTTTCTCGACATGTGAATATCGAAGTTCAGGTCCAGATAGACTCTTGCTGAGATACTAAATCACATGTTCTTCACCATTGGGATCCTCCTGAACTAACACCATTGCAATGATGGAAGTGGAGGCAGCCAAGTAAAGGATGTAATCCTTTGTATATTCTGGGAGATGTAACAAAGGTGCATGGGTCAAAGCATGCTTGAGAGCATCGAATGACCGTTGGGCAGTGTCATCCCAGATGAAAGGGGTGTTCTTTTGCAGTAACCACATAAATCCTTTAGTGATCTCAACATAGTTGCAGATGAAACGGCGAAGGAAGTTTGCTTTGCCTTGCAAACTTTGGAGTTGGGTGAAATTGGTAGGTGGGGGTAAGGCTAGAATGGCCTTAATATTTAAGGGATCCACCCTGATCCCATCTTTGGAGATGATAAAACCAAGGAGTCGACCAGATTCGACAGCAAAAATTCACTTGTGTGGGTTCAAGCGAATACGGTAGAACCGACATCGAAGAAAAATTGCCCGCAAGTGATCAATGTGATCGGATCGATTGGATGAGTGGGCGGGTAAATCATAGAGGTAAGTCTCTGTGATATGCTTGATGTCGTGGAAAGCGTACGACATGGCTCGCTGGAAAGTAGCACCAGCATTTTTTAGGCCAAAGGGTAGCTTTCGGTAGGCGAAGGTTCCCCATGGGCAGATAAAGGTTGTCTTATGTTGATCAGTAGGTAAGATTTCAATCTAGTTATACCCAGAAAATCCATCCATGAAAGAGAAGATTACACTCCCTGCGCAATTATCGATGATTTGGTTGATGAAGGGCGTAGGGTAGTTGTCCTTGGGACAATCTTTTTTGAGATCTCGATAGTCAACGCAAACATGGATGGTCCCTTTTTTTTGGCAACCGGAACAAGGTTGGAGACCCATTCTATCACAGGGACAAGATCGATAAAGCCAGATTTTAGAAGTTTTTCAACTTCCACCTTTATAGCTGTGATTTTCTTGGGATGAACCGGGAGAAGCTTTTGTCGTACAGGTTTCGCATCAGGGTAAGTCTTGATTTCGTGCACGACGATTGAAGGGTCGATCCCTGGCATTTCCTCCTAGCTCCAAGCAAAGACATCGTGGAATTATTTAAACAAAGCGGTGTAAGAGACCACTTTTTCGAGTGTGCAATTAGCACTAAGGTTAATGTTTTCTACGACACCTTCTTTGATCAAAATGTTGATAATGATCGTAGAAGAGATGTTACCCATATTCCCCTCAAAAAGAGTATCTTGTGTGAGGATAGGAGATGGCAGAGCATCGGTAACATCGGGAGGGAAGACAAAGTGTATGTCTTGGTGAATTTATTCCAAAGGTGGAAGAAAAGAGGATCGATGATGGTTATCATCCCAAGGTAGATCGTCGATGCTGAGCATTTCCATAATAGATTCATCAGAAGGAAAAATTTGGGAAATGTAATCAACGGCGGATGACAGGGAATCCAACCATGAGGGCATCGAGTAGGCATTAGGTACCAATAAATGTGAATTGCTTGATGAGGGAGAGGCAGATTGAATAGCTATGTATGCGGCCTCGGCTGGGCTAAGTGGCATAGTGTCACCGAGCACATCGAATTCCAGAGGACTAGGTACAATCCAAGGATCATATGATTCCAAGGATTGATAAGGCATAGTCGAGATCATATTGACGATGACAATATGATGCGCAGTAGGTGGAAGTGGTGTAGGGAAAGTACCCATAAGGCTAGAATATTTCAATAAGCCAACACCAATGCTTTCATACGTAACTGGGTGGTCTCCCAAAAAGGGAATGTTGTTGGTGGCAGGGATGCGAGCGTCGAGTGTACAGAAATCAAGTTGATTGATAGTGACAATTTTTCCTTGATGGGGGAATTGTACACATCGAAACACCGACGAGGCGACGACAGTCATAGCGTAGAACCAACTTCTTTCAAGTAGTAGGTTGTAATTGAGGGGGGCATCGACCACCTCGACATCAACGGTACCATTTTTTCCACCCAACTGAACGGCTAAGGATTGTAATAATCCATGAGGATGAAAACCCCATCCATCGAAAGCGCATAACATCATAGGGGATTTGTTAAGGGTAGGTGATTTTAAACCTTTCCAATAAGATAGAGACATGACACAAGTAGAGGCTCCCTCATCCAAGATAGTTCTGTGGATTTGTTGATTGCGAACAACAACATCGATTTGAAAAGAAAACTGGTGGGAGACTCACAGTTGATGATCATCCAGATTAAACGTGATTTTATTTGATGACTCGGGATTGAAAGCACTGATAGCAGCTATGAGCGTTCTACGTTGGCTGGGACAGTGTTGTAGAACTTCCAAGGCGGACATAGCACACGGTGCTTGGGCCAAATATTCTACAATGTTGTAGTTTTGGGCAGCCCGCGAATTAGGATTGAAGGTATATTTCCAGATGGTGCTCTTAGGAGGGTGTAATATGGAGTCAAACAAAGGTTTCTCAATTTGAAGTGACTCGGGTGGAGGGATAGCAGACGGAGGATTAACGAAAGATGGTAACGGGTCCGGTATGGGACCATTAGCAGTTTTTGGTTTATCAGGTTTAATTGGTGTGTCATATGTCACGGAGCGAGTGGTCAAATTAACCACATTAAACATGTAAATGTGGGCACTTGTCGAGGCCTCATCATGGTATTGGTTGGAACTGCCCCCTACGGTGGGGGTTTGAGCAACCAAAGATTGTTGTTGTGGAAAAGGCTGAGTAAGCACAGCGAGTTGCGAATTTCCCTTGAAAAGTTTGGCCACTTCATCGCAATGTGGACAGTATCCCGTGTAGTGATCGTCACCACAAATGAGACATGGGAATTTTGGTTTTCGTTGTGGTTGTTTTCCGACAGCAGGGGTTTGCAGTTGATTTTTTGGTTGTTTGTTGTTATTGTTTTTCTTTGGTTTATTTCTCGCTTTCTTCTTGCCCCCAGGTTGTTGTGAAGGGGTTGATTGGACCGCATTCACCTCAGAGACCTGAGTTTGAGGGGGGTTAGAAGAGGGTGCAGTCGGGCTGGGAGCAGCCGTCGAAGCGGGCCGCTGAATCGTTCCAGTCGACTGGGTAGTAGATTTGATTTTGACGGAGCCAATAACTCCATCCGCATGGGAAGCAGACGATGGTTTGGATGGATCGTTAGTGGCATGGGTAGCATTCGGTATCAACTCGTACAGAGTACCGGACTGTGAATAGACTAAGTCTAAGTACTGATCTCGGGCAATAGCTTCTTCCTCGGTGACTACACCACCCATGGAAACATCACGAGCAATCTGGGGTAATAATGATTTAGTGAACCATTCTACTAACAATTGGTCAGGAATGACCGCTTTGATTAGCCTCCGTCGTCGTCTCCATTCATGGATATGGTCGGAGATATGTACAGAAGTTTTCTGACGAAGGGAGGTTAATAGTTCAGTACCCGTCTCGTATCAAATGGGTAGTTGGAAGTGTGTGAGGAAGGACATGGCGAGGGAGTTGAAATCGTGAAAGGATGCACGTGGTAGTTCAATATACCATTTTGTCGTGGAACCCATAAGCGTTCGTTGGAAAATACGCAAACGTATAGAATCGTCCAAGAGGGAGTTGGATGAACACCACAAATGGAAAGTCATCACGTGGTTGTTTGGGTCTTCTCTAGACTTTTCGTCGAATTTTGGGATATCAGAAGGAAGTTTAGCTGGAATAGTTGGCCAAACCGGAGAATGATAAATAGGATCATTCGTTAACCGAGACAAGTCTGGAAGGTCTAGGGTATCTAGAAAAGGTAGTTGTCGGTTAACCTATGCGTAATGCTGGTGCGGCATGGGGACACTAGTGGGGCCAATCACTGGGTTATGTGGATAATTGTAACTAGTGGGCCCTCTTACACGAGGTTGGTGTTGACCAGGGTATGTAGGATTTGAGGTGTTTTGAAAAGCATGTGTGAGCGGAGGATAACCGGATGGGTTTTGAGGGTTATAGGCTAGGTTTTTCAGTTGTCCATCAGGAGGTTGTTGCGGAGTTTCAGAATTGTGTCCTGTCGAGAACTGTGGGTTTCCTGGAAAAGGGACGTTCCATGGGTTGGATGTGGCGGACACATTTTGTCCATATAGTTGATGGTAGACTCCAGATTTAGGCTGATACCCAAATGGAATTTGTCCTCCGGTGGGAGGATGCCCCCCAACTGGAGGGAGAGTTCCCAGAATTTGAGAACCAAACGTAAATGATGGACCGGTGCCGCTGAGCAGATTAGGACCACCAAGATTGGTGCCACTGAGCGGATTAGGACCACCAAGACTGGTCCCTCTCGGTTGTTGGATAGGTATGGAACCTCTCGGCATGACTTGGGTAGTAGTGGCTTGGGTAGTAGTGGCAGTGAAAGCATTCAGTGCTCTGTACCCAAAAGGGAGTGATGATGTAGGTCTTGGTGTTACAGGTGTGCCAATAGCAGCTTGGTTAACCACCGTGTTACCAGCGGGAATAGTCGGAATGTGAGGGACTATTGTAGAATGGGCCATCTAGAGGGGAAGAGTAGACCTTGGGCCAATGGATGATTCATTTGGACCAACGGGCGGTGTGGCCGTAAAAATGGTGGTACCGGTAAAATGGTTTAGGGGTATGGTGTAGGAAATAGGTGCATCAACACCCATCCTTGTTCCATAAAGATATCGCACCATGCGCGGTGGACTTCGAACAATGTCTGCAGTCCAAAAAGGGTCATCGGCTAAAGGGTTTTGATGAGACCCAGTCGGTATGTCAGAAGGATTGACGACGACAAATTCACCAGCGGGATTCAGTTGGAGGACACGTCGTTCATATCCCTCCGGAATGCGGAAAGCTTCTGGAGACTCTAAAACAATTTGAAAATTCTCTAAAGGAGTGGGAACTTCTTCCTGGGGAGTTGTAGTGTTTTTAACCTCGCTCTGTTGAGGATATTCCTTCGTAGAATGAGAGGGTAAAGGGGTGTTTCCTTCCATATTTTCTGGAGGAAGTCCCTGTAGCCTCCGCGAATGGCGTGGAGGGTCGATGTTGGTAAAAAAGAGTCGGCGAAAGAGATCTATGGCCAACTATCGAAAAGAAACAGCATACGCTAATAGAATCTAAGAATCACAACCAAGCAAATAGGACCTTCTCTCAATGACCGTACTAGTTGGTGATGAAATCCAACGTCACGTGATCAAGTCCAGAAGGGGCGGGGGTAGGGTGATACAGTTACAATGGTGACCTGCTTAACGAACTTACACCTTGGTGCAAGCTTCCACGCAGTAATTGTGGATTTACCCTCCAAGGAGCCCGAGTGAGTTTGACCAATGTCTTCTCCAGGTACAGTGAGACTCCCCTTCACTGTCACCTTGTGTAAGACCCTAAATATTATGGCCACTAAGGTTACCAATTCGTAGTCAGGCCCTAGGCGGGAACAATCTATCTAAGGGAGAGAGAGAGAGTTCTTTTCACTAACAAGCACCAATAAGGAATGTCCTCAAACAAATTTTCTTCAATCAAATCCTGATGTGATGCTAAAACTTTTGAGATGACTTCTAACATGCACAATCAATCATGAAGATGCTTTTTATTGTTTTCATATGAATAATGATTAATTCAAAACAATGCTCTTCTTGCTAATTATCTTCTTGGATGAATGAAAATCAGACCAACACAAGCAAGAATCATACAAACAATACACCCTCTCATTGTGATCAAAACAAGAAGCGAAAGAAAAGAAACAATCAAAGAAAAACCAAGAAATTCACACCAAAAGGAATGTCGAAGAACAAATGATCTTAACTAAAATCAAAATGAAGAGATCTATAGGCCTTTGATGACCCTCACCAGAGTTTTTCGCTCAGTTAAAAAGAGAGAAAGGCAATGCATGGGTTTCAAACTCCAAATGATAGAAAAACTCAACAACAATAGTGAAGAAGGCTACAAAATCCAAATAGCAATATGTTTGTCCTTCAAAAAGACAGATGTCAAAGCTGGAAAAGAGGAAGCATTGACTCACAAGGTGACCCAGCAAGAGAAACACAGAGATAACACCCTGAAAAAGGAAATTTTGGAAGGTTTATGGGCCAAAGGAGGGCTGACACTCTGTTTTCAAGGACAAGGAGCGTTATAGTGCTCTGTGTAAGGCACTCATGGAGCGTTAGTGCTCAGTTAACACAGGGACAGGGGCGCCAGGTTCAAAAAGCTCCTAAAAGTGTCAAAAAATCCAAAAATTGCAGTTTAGTCTCAAAAATTAGGCTGAGTGTGATGGGGTAGGGAGTCAATCAGTTCATGAAACCAATCAAAAGAGAAGTGAACCAGGTCTGAAACATTCAAGGGGTAAAACAAGGTCTATGAGGAGAAATCAAAACAAGAAGTTTCGATTTGAGGACTCCCCAGTGGAGTCGCCAGTTTCTATTGTAGGAAAATCTCCCTGCGGACAGGTAGATCGCCTCAAAGAGCTAGACCCTAACTCTAAGATAGAAAGTGCTTAACGTGGACACTAAATTCCTTTCAAATCTATACAAACTAATACATGAGAAGGAAGAAAAATAACAATACCTCTTTATCAACGTTTTTCCCTGCACGCTCCAAATCGAGCTCCAAACTCTCACTCCTCGCTGAGTCCTGTAGACAAACAAAGTACGACCACTTCCTACTCTATTGATATTAGTTTGAAATTAGATCTATCTATCAATGATAAGTTCATGTAAGATCATACACAAACTAGAAAGAAACAGGCCAAGCGTGTCATATTAATGAGAATAATGACAGCAGTACTTCCAATCGTAGATGCGAATGCGACATCTTCATCAAGTCCCCTTCGTCTAACCCTTGCTCAAAAGATCCACAACCTGGATGATAGCAGCTTCACTGATCATTCTCCTTTGATTGACTGTGTGTTTCCTATGAGATCATAGGTTTCATGCTAACAATTCTTCCCCCTTTTCACCATCATAGAGCCTTCTTATATAGGTTAAGAGGAGCTTAACCTCTTGAGTTATCTTTAGAACAAGTTGAGGAATTCCCTCCTTGGATCAGGGATATCCTGATGGAACCAAGAATTCGAATGCAACTACCTTCTAAACTTGAAAGATCCTCCCCTTATTCTCCTCAACGGGCCAACGACTGCCTCATATTAGACAACGCTCCCTCAAAAGGGGCATCAGGGCGCTATAGCGCTCCCTAGGAAGCTTGAGGGGGGTGCCAGTACTCCAAGGATGGATAGCGCTCCTTCAGAGGGGCAAAAAAGCGTTATAACGCTCCCTTAGACCTTATAGGGGAGTGCCAACGCTCCTAAGGCTGATCTAGGGGAGCGATCCCCTTCAAAACCTTTGTTTAAGAGATCCCCTCAAGTGATAAAGGTTCTTTGACTTCAGTTAAACATTTTCCTTCCTCCAAATCAAGTGTCTTAGTTATTCTAGATGTCTTTTTAGTGTCGTCATCATGGTTGCATGCTTTGTTTGATGTTTGTGAAACTTGTGAATGTCATGTGACACTTGCGACAGTTGAGAGGATCATGCGACACTTACGACACTTATTGAAGTGAGCAATATTGAGGTGTAACAGTGAGATCTGAGCTCTCAACCCTGAACCTTGATACATTGTTTATATCATTGTATAGAAGGGCAAGAGCCAAGATCTCGACCCTAATAATTGATACTATGATTATATTGTCTTGTAGAAAGGTGAGGGTCGAGCTCTCGACTCTAAAAAATTTCCACATTTAGGATCGAATCTATTGACATCACCTTTATTGGGATTGAATCTGTCTTTATAAAATGTTAGCACCCAGGTCTGAGGTTGTGTATTCATTGAAATTTAGGGTTTCACTCATGGCATCCATTCTCCAAATATTACTCAATGAAAATACTTTGCTTTTCACCTCTGAAAGAATTTAGGCAAAGACGATCAAAACTTGATACAAAATATTTAAGGATCATCAATTGTTGAAGTTTTGAGTGTTAAATATTGAACAAAGTTCATTTTTGTGGCTCATTCGTCATTCTTCATTAAAGGTAATGGGCTGATCTGATTATCATTGGAATGATGTATAAAAAATAACTCTAGTTTTCATTAGTAGTACCTTTTCCTTCCAATACGAAAATTCCATATATATAGTCTGGTTTCATTTGGATAACTCAAAGCATATTCAAGGTAATTTATAGCATTTGAAAAATCCATTCTTCAATATCTTCAAAACTCCTACATGATAAAAATTTCAATCTAATTATCATTGTCCCAACCTAGCTTGAGATATTAAGTCATATGATTGTTTTGTGATGAAGTCCCAAGCATTATTGGTTTGTACCAGATTTTAAAATGTTAAGATTGCATGTTATTCGAGTACTCACAATGAAATTTATTGACTATATTTGCACCAGTTTGGTTCAATTTCTCCTTTCATTTCTGAAAATAAATATTTAATATTCACTTACTCTCAAAATGATGATTTTAGCACTTAACTAGTTTCAAATTCTCCCGAAACTTGTCATATAACAACTGGTAAAAGTTGTTTCACCCTAATGAAATATATCTTGCACACTGAAAGCGGAGAGCATTGCTCCTTTTCATGACTCTATCATTCCCATTCTACCCATAATTATATCCCAACTATATATTATCCTTTTCCTTCCATCCTTCCATTTATATCGTTACTAGATAATCATGTGTTGATAGAGAGAGATTTGGTGTTGGAGAGGAGTAGAGTGAGTGGGGAAACTTCTATCGGTTTGGATGGGAAAACCAAGAATGTCCAACATATAGATTAGAGCATTGTTAAGGCCCTAACCCGCATTCATTATTAGTTTATCAATTATGATTAGGTCAGCTCAATAGTAAGTCACATTATGCACAAACTATCTCCTATTTATAATAAAAGAGATTCATTTGTATAGGCATATTTTATTATGCATTGGATATATTGTAAAAGAATGTTTCCCTCTCCTAGTGGCTTATTATTCATTGACTCTTTATCATTATCAAGGCATGGAGTTACTTCTTCTTTATATTCTTATGCTATTTGTGTAGTTTGGTTCATAACAAGTATGCAATTTTATTGTAGGAAATGGTTGCATTTGAAGAAAAATCTAATAGACAATTGGATGGGAACATTCCCACTTAGACACAACTAGATCAAGCATTAGTAGACATGTTTCAATTATTTTGCAAGGAAGAGCTAGTGGTAGTTGGCATGGATTGTCCAGAAAATAAAAAAGTTAGTCCAATGCAGACACTATCCCTTGCACATTCCAATCATATCTAGGTAACATCGGTTAATTTAACTAGTTGTGGTTTGAATATATTGTCTAGCAGTTAGGACATATTGGGAAATTTGCTAATAATGGAAGTCAACTAACTAGTAGTGGGAATACTCTAGTGAATACTGGTAGTCTCTTTACAAGTGGAAGTCGCAACTTAGTAAGTCAATTAGGGTCACAAGATTTTGTCTTTATACATACTCTAGTTGGCACCATGGATGGTATGCAAAGGAGTTCTATGTAACACTTTCTTGAATTTTTAGGAAAAGGAGATGAAGATCTTGAGCAACATTAGTTCCTTTATGAGACAATATAGAATGTAACATGAACCACACCGGATGTCCAACAGGTAGAATTTCATGACATATTTAGGGGAAAATCCCTATGATGGTATTGAAATATGTGAAGATCACACCTCTAGCGATGGGGAAAAGATGAGGTGAAGAAAAGATTTACTATTGAATTCCAAAATCCTAATATGAAGCAATAGAGCACTATCGAGCTCAAATTATTAAGTAGATGGTAGGGAAGTCTACTTGGGAATACAACCAAAGATTTAGGGATCTGATTAGTAGTTCGACCCACCAAATTCAAGATGGAAATCACAAGAAATGGTTCATAATATTTCTCCTTCCCTTTACCCAAACATTGTTGATGTACAAACATTGGTGAAATAGAGGGAGGCCTTAGAGAAAGCAATATCCCTCAAATTTATCATAGGTTACCCATGTCCAACAATTCATTTTCCTACATCCAACCCCTAATTTTTCATTTGGAACAACCCCTATGTTAGTATAGTCTCAAAATCAATTGATTACTTTAATTGAGAATATTCAATAGTTGACAAAGGCCAAAACTGCAAGGGAATAAAAATGGTGTACAAATTGTAGAATAGAGGGTCACATAGCTAATGAACGTTCATTGTTGAGGGGAGGTGTTGCACATAATACTACCCCATACCCATTTTTACATTCACCATCAAGGGAATACTATAAAATTTGTAGAAAATATGAACAATATACCTTCAAGAATCATTGTCCTTAATTTTTGTAGCAATGTTGTACAACCATAAACTAAGGTCATGTGTATGAGTGTTGATTAAAATGTTGAAGTAGTCCAGAAAACCCACCCATAAGCCAGGGTCCCATGTATATGTACTAGCCCCAATGTTGAATTAGTCCAATAGGCCTAATGCATAATGTGGGTGTGCCTTAAAAAACTCTTCAACTTCAAGAAACTACTTCTTGTGATGTTCTTCATACTCCAGAGAAAATTCAAGAAAACTTACAATGTAGGCTTCTTCCACATAGTATACATTTTCCTTCAATGTGGAGTAGAATCTTATATTGCTCTGTACAGTGCTTTATTTCGCCTCAATGATTCAAAGAGATCCTTTCTCATAGTTAACCGAGCGTATTATATCAATATGAAAGACTATCATGTGATCTGGACACTTGTAGATGTTGGTCGTTATATATGTTGGTCACCTCTCACCTCATCTCGAAAACAACCTAAGTTTAACCATGATCCATGATTCTGTGTTAGCCTATATTCTTTAGATCAGAGAACAAACATATGGTCACCAAATTACATGGTAATTCATGTTCTAACTCACAACATTAAAAAATGAAAAGTCAAATTAGATGATCTGTTGTGACTAGAAGCCCATTTCAGATTCTTCATCACTTGTAATTGTTGGAATGGAATGGAAAGGAAATCCAAAGCTGAGTTTACAATATAATGCCTACAGCCTTCTTATCGTATCCTTAGTTATGTTAAACTACATCTACATGCTCTCTATTATATACTTCTAAGGCATTATACGCATGGATTTCCCCCTCTATTCTAAATTTTCTTATAGCATTATAAACTTATTGATTGTGGGTGGCAATAGTGAATTTTGAGTGTGGTCGCAAAACATGTATGTATGTATCTGTGTATATGAGTCTGAAAATTCAGAGGATTACCAGAAAACAGATACACCTACCGCTACCATTTTAGAACAACGATGTAAGATGATGTCAGAACTAAGAAGAATTCAAGCCTAATCATAGCCTAGTCACCTAATCATAGCCTATAATACATTTATTATCCTATCATTTATAGTCTTACCCATAGGTTAATAGTGACTACAAGCCCAACTAAAACACATAAACACGACCATCTCAAAATAGTGATGCAATCAGCGAACCCAAGCACAAACAATATTCACAAAAACTAGTCGAGTTAAGGGTTTGACACTAATAATTCCCATTTGAAAATAAAGTTTAGGCCTACATAAATGACATCAAAATAAAGT
>JZKD02S1677248.1:52545-76317 GCA_000966675.3 Picea glauca
ATAAAGATCTGATGGATAATGGCAAGGACTAAACAATATGAAGATCTGGAAATCATGAATTGAAGCTCTCAACCAATGCTTGAACATAGTTTTTTGCAAGTTGTATGCAACTCTCAAGGGAGCCATCAATCCAAGCTGCCATTGGTTGTGTCATTTATTCATCATGGATTGGAGTGTACAACAAATTATGTCTATGGATAGTCCCTTCTTTTTCAACATTTTCAAGAAAACTATCTTTAGAGTCTTTTAAGAATTTATTAAGATGTGCAACACCTTTGCAAAAGAATTCCACCTACGGAAATATCTTTTAAAAGTATTTAATGCATGGTCAATAGCTATTCCAAGAGATGTGATATCCACATTATCTTGTTGGAATTTTTTTTTTATACTATTCAACTCCATCAAAACATAAGAAAGCATATTCAAACAAAATTGAACTCAGAAAATCCTTGCCTTGTGATACCATGAATTATTTCTTTCTTTCTTCCACAAACTAAAAATAGAAGGCATCGTTATAACAAGTCTTTCAACCACTTGACCCCTAGATAGCCATCTAATCCCATGGATTTGAAGAACTTGCAAGGATTCTAATTACATTATCTTTAGTAAATCAATGCGGTCATTATTTCTCTTTGTCGAATTTTCAACGCATGAGTATATTTTATTTGGTATTTTCTCAACATACAAAATTTTTTGTATCTTCTTTGAATCATTTGATGTTGCAAGTGCTTCACGGTGTGCAATGCAATGAGTATCAATAAGATTTGGTAGATCATTCTTTAGCAGTGTGACAAATCTATTTTCACATCTAATCATAGATGAAGCACCATTAGTGAAAACTTCTATTAGCTTTTCATTTTTCAATTTCCTTGTTTCCTTTAGATTAACGATGCTATCATATATAGTCTTTCCTTTTTCGTCTGGAACGCTAACCATTTTCATAAATTGTGAGATTGGAAGGCCCAAATATTTTAAGTCTAGATCTGTGGAATACACTACAAGGTGTTGTTCCAAACCATTATCTATACTTTCATCTAACATTATAGAGTAAAATGAATTTTCTAACATTTTTTTAACTTTCACCTCTTCAAGGTAATCTGATTTAGAGTGAATAAATTCACTGGCAACTTTTATATTTATGTAGGAAGAATACTCCACTAGAGAAGACATATTACGTGTTTGTAAATGCATTTGAAAATGGCATAGATCTTGATAAGTAGCAATTTCGATATCCTTTTGCACAATAAAATATGCCAACTTCACAGTGGTTATCACCCTTTCCTTAATACTCTCATTTATAGTCACTATATGTTCTGGAATGGGCTTTTCCAACCTTTCAGTTTCATACAATTTTTTTCTGAACTGATGTTTAATGATCAAAAGATTTTGAATGAGTTTCCACAATATAATATTGAAGGGTATTACATCCATTTCCAGTACTCCATGGGCCTTGAGCCTTGTATTTCTCACAAATATTGCACTTCATACGAGTCTTATCATCTTCAACATTGATACTATACACCCAAGGATGTTTTATCTTCCACTCTTCTCTAAATTCATGTTTTAAGGAGGTCTTCCTTCTCATAGGACTGCTAGATCCCCCTCCTTTTCCATCTTTGTCATGGCTAAGAATTTCTAAATCATCAAGAATCTCTTCATCCATATCTTCATTAGGTTCATCATTCAAATCGAGTCGAGTATTGTGAAATATATTTAACATTGAAAGTTTTTGACATAGTAGAATATCCATAAATTTTGTTTTTAATTGATTAACCCTTCTTTTTTGGAGGCATTTCTATTTGAATAATTTACCTATACACAAAACATGATAACAATAATTAATTAATTTTTATTTAAATATTAATTATTAATTTACCAAAAAAACATGATAAAAATAATTAAATTAGAATAATTAATTTTCATTGAAAATTCAAAATGTTCATATGAAAATTCAAATATTTAAATCATTTAAATATTATAAAAATCATAAAATGTTTATATTTTTGTTTATTTGTATTGGAAAGCTTTATTATAAAAATATATTCAAATTAAAATTAAACAATTTATTTTCTAAACATGAATTTATTCATAATAATTTAAGATTCCATTTTCCAAAATATGAATATATATTCAAATTAATTAAGAATTTATTTCTAAAATGTTCTTATTTGTGTTCGATTCTAGCAAATCAAAATATAAATATAAATATAACTTGTCAGCCCAAGAGCAAGGATTAGACCTCAAAACAATGCTAGAAAACTGTCAGCCCAAGTGCATAGATTTGGCCTCAAAACAAACATTATTCATAACAATTAAAACAAACATTATTCATAACAATTTTTTTAAAGTTATTAATCACAACAAAACAAAAGAATATAATAAAACAAAAGCACAAAATTATGTTTTTAAATAAAAATAAGTTTATGTAATAGAAACAAGTTACTGAAGACATGGCTAGCAACAAATTAAAAGGCTAAATAACAAAAATAAAAAATGAAAGTAGACAATTATTGTTTTTAAATAAAAATAAGTTTATGAAATAGAAATAAATTAATAGAGACATGGTTAGCAATAAATTAGGCTTATCAGGTAAAAGTGAAAACTAATATTGTTCAAAACCTTTAAAAAAAAATAGTTACATTAATAGAAGCACAAAGCTGGTACAATGCAAAGTAGAGTAGAAAATGTCAAGATGTCTCACACTAATAAAATAAATGAAAAAAATCTAAAAAAACATCTCAAGGTAGTTGTGTTAAGAATTCTGGAGAGAAGTTTTCAAGGGTGAAAATTGGAACGTCGGAATGCTTTGGGAAAACATTGGACAAACGATTTGGAACATTGAAACTCGGGTCAAAAGTATATCTGATACTTGTCGCGATCATTTTTTAAGGTTGTAGTGTGTATAAATGTATACCTGCTTGTTGATATAATCGACGCCTGGATACTTCACACGTATCAGTTCAATTTGTTTATTTTTCCCGTATCAGTTCAACAAAGCATGTCCATGATATTATCATGGACATTAACATTATTCTCATTAATTAATAGACATTATGTTGTTAATGATGTTCATAATGGTAAGTATTTTCTACAACACAGTTTGGAGAAAGTTCACTCGAGAGAATAACTATGGAATTTGAAGTTGAATTGCTTATTACATTATGTTGTATTTCGAGAGAATAACTATGGAATTTGAAGTTGAATTGCTTATTACATTACAGTTTGGAGACAGTTCACTCGAGAGAATAACTATGGAATTTGAAGTTGAATTGCTTATTACATTATGTTGTATTTCGAGAGAATAACTATGGAATTTGAAGTTGAATTGCTTATTACATTATGTTGTATTTCGATATTGAGTCCATTGATAGTTTAGTGGTAAGGAGTAGTTTATAATTTAAGTAACATTTTTATAATATTGTATTTGATCAAATATGGTCATAATTGTGTTTAGTGACAAATTTTTTAAGTCAAATTATAAGTTAAATAAAATTTGTTTAAGTAAATAAGTTTTTTATAATAATAAATAATATAATGTTTTAGTGTTTGATATTTTATATTATTTTTAATTATTTTTTAAATTTTGTTATGTCATTGATTGTGAGATTTAATATGTAATGTTATGTTATGAATGTGTGCACATAAGTAGTGATCCTCATGTTAATATAATTAATTTGTTAAATGTCACTAAATAATTTGTCACGATAATTTTTAAATGTTGCTTGAAACATTTTGATGTTATACTTTATTTTGTATCAAGTGTTTAATATTGAAACATAATACAAGAGAAAAGGCGCAATAGTAAAATAAAGCACATCATTAACACATTGAGCACTAAATGTACCCTCACAAATTCGATATGGAAAATCTTGACAATAAAACGAGGAATGTGTCTTGTTCTGTTCTCCTTAGAAATATAATGCTATATATAAAGAAAGATGGAATCAATATGGAGTTACAATAAACATATGGCATGTAAATGGATGTTACATGGTTTTCTTCTTCCTCACAATATGAACAAAACTCCTTCCTTTATTTACACTCATCTTTTAACATGTCTTGATATTTGTTTAGGGTTAGGGTTAGGATCTTAGATCCTCTAGAAAATTCTTGAAACTTCACATGACGTGACTTGCACAACACATGTAAGTAATGTGTGATAATGTGACATCCCATTGGTATTTTGGTGGTTAAAGTATATTTAAACTTCTTGGGGGAACAACACCCTCATAGATATTATGAATTGAGGTACTCTTTAGACCATTGAAAGCTCTTTGATAACTAGAACAACATAAAGGTGTTGGGAACTTTTCTTGTCCCATTTTTCTTTCTTTAAAACACTTGAAGTTCCATGACTCCAATATATCACCAAAATGAGTCTTTCCCCTAAGTTTCTCTAACATGTCATGACTTTTTTTATCCACATAAAAAGTATTAAAGTGGATGTAAAATTATATAGTGATCTATTTTAGATCATGCCTCCCCATTTAGGAGCATTTGGTCCCAATGAAAAAATTTCTCCAAATTTCTCCTTAGAATACTAAATCATTTTATAAACCCCAATCATTCTACAAACCTTACTATTTATGTGAGTAGAATAAAGGATCCTAAATACATACATACATATGGTAGGTGTTGATTCATTAGGGCCTCTGAAATCTTACACATTTCAAACAATCATTTTAAACTTGATGACTGTATGTGTTGTGTTATGTAGTATCATTGAAAACAACAATCATGCTCATGTGGAGAATTTTGAAGTGGATAATAATAATACTAATTGATAATTTTGGGAGATTATGGGTTGTGTTCCCTCTCCTACTCATTGAATCCTAAGGTTGTGATTGCCATTATTATTTTTGTGTTATTATTCCTATTGGTACACATTGCATATGGGAAATGAATGCAAGTAAATTATTAAACTCTTGCCACCTCCACACTTGATAATATCCTTCCATAGCTTCAATTTCACGTCCCATGTTCAATTGAGTTCGTTGACAGTGATCAGTGGGAATGTTTCAAACAAAATATACAAATGTAAAGTAGGAATATTTCAAACATAATAAACAATTTTAAGGTCAACTTACAATTTTAGAATGTGTAATAGTTGTATTTAATTGATATATTAAAGTGTTTATTTATTTGTATATTAAATCATAGGAGCATATGTTAACTATGATATTTAACCAAATGCAATATGCCCAACTTCCATACACTACAACCAATCAACCATTATGTTAGTAAGAGACACTAGTTACTTGTGGTTCCACCTCTTCTCATAAAGATCATGGTATGTTAGATCTTATATGAAGTGAAGTAATGATTCAACACTCACAACTAACATAGAGTAATACACAAGATGAGAGTGTTGGCCCTACTTCAATTGTTATACCCTACAACATTATGGCATGATAAACCATATTTATTTTCACATGTAAAATATTGAATATGATATGTATTAGGCAACTCAAGTTTGATGTGGTATTGTGTGATTCAATTTCGACATGTGAGAAGGTTAATAGATAGCTTGATGTCACATTGTAGATTATCGATGCATTCTCTATATAAGTCATTATTGTTTATCATAATTCCAAGAAAAACATACAACGATCCACCTAAAATACTAAAATGATAACTTTATGACACCCTACATGGATGGAACAACAACAACCTTTCATTGTTGAGTGGTAGTGCCACCCACTAACCTCTGCATAGAGTGCTCCAACCTAGGAGGTGCATTTGATTATACACACTACACAATGCTATCATCACCATTAAATTAGTTCCTTGTTAATGAACTTCATAATGGTGAATTTTTTTACAACAAATTTTGGAGAAAGTTTGGTGAGAGAGTTTTAAAAATAAAATAATGGCTATTGTTGTGGGGAAAAACAAAAAAAAAACTCCCTTAATGTTAGGTTTAATTTCCTATTAAATCATGTTTTTTTTCATAGAAATATACCCTTCCACTCACCCATGTATTAATAGTTCCAAATGAGGATATTGGTACCTTTCTAGGCCACCTACAATTCCCCTCTCTTCTGTAGTTTTTAAAAATGAAGGATGGTAGTTGTAACGCCCCCACCGTTACGACAATAAAAGCAAAATACAACAGGTAATTTTTTTCTTTTATTGTTGCGTTAGGAAATTAAAACATCATAATAGATAAAAACATCATCAACACATCAATCACATAAATTAATGAAACAATAATAATGCAATAATAATAAAAAATGGCACAATGTCGACGCATCATTACCATGACCCACGACATGCATATCGATGTATTAGCACAATAATTAATATCCGCCCAACATCATTTCCTTCTACAATTAATAACGACGCAACAATACAAATATTAAACATTCAACGCATCTCATAAGGACCATCATCATATATCACTAAGAAAACATAAGATACCATAACGAATCATAAGGATCATAAAGATAATCAGGAGGAACACATATTATACTACCCACCCGAACTACCCTACAAGGTTAGGACCTCCAGGACACATAAGAAACGCTCAGGCCCAGGTTCCAATTGATTTTAACCATTTAAGGTCTCCAGGTTGGAGACTGTTCTGAGGAACAAGGAGGTGTCTACATCCCACCCACACAATCAAGTCCAAGCCAACTAAGCTAAAAAAACATCATCAATGATCACCAAGGCACAATATCATTCTAATAAACCAACACATGTAACATAAATTTCCATGGCCGAAGAAAACTTAATTACAAAATCAATCAAGCAATGACATATGCCAAGGCTCAAATCATCTACTTATTTAAGTTTTTTAAGGCGCAACTAGGATCTACTTAACTTTTAGGTGTGTGATTAAATTAATCATCGAATTCACAATAATCAACATCATTTTCAAGGTACGCACATGATCTGATTGTTGGATTAACATAATTCACTTATTGATCATTGCACACAATTAATCATTCACAAGGAATCATATAGTAACATCGTGACGAGCGTGCTAGTAAACTAAGTTGTAAACATTATGCATCAACTTAGCCCATAGAGCAAACAATCTAAACACATATTCTTCAGCATAGACCAAGGTGCAAGGGAATTCAATATTAAACGATCAAGCCTCAACATAGGTTAGTGGCGAAATAAAATATAAGTAATCAAACAATCACATATCAACATATATAAGTGGCGAAATAGAATCTAAGTAATATCACGATCATATAACAACATATATAAGTGGCGAAATATAATCTAAGTAATACAATGATCTCACATCAATATATCTAAGTCGCAAAATAGAATCTAATTAATTCAATGATATTGCATCAATATATCTAAGTGGTGAGATAGAATCTAATTAATTCAATGATCTTGCAATGACATATCTTGGTAGCGCGAGGAAATCAATCACTCATTCAAGGTTCATCAACCATTTCCAAGGTGCAAGGGAACACATCTATTCTAATTCCAAGGCACTATATGAAAGTTATTGATCCATTATTCATTGATAAATTTAATTACACAAGTAAGGATTGTCGTCCATCATTAATCTAAAATGGATCCAGGAACCAAAATGGGTCCAGGAAGGCCTAAAAGTCAAAGTTCTCAGAATCCGACGAAACCATCGCCATTGTGTTTTTCTCGTCGCACTAATTATGGCCATATAATGTTTTCCTCAAACGGACACCGTATGCCAAAGTTATCGTGTTCTGATCAAATTCCCAAATAGGCAAAAAGTCAAACTGGTCAAATTCAACGTTGATGTCAGTAGGTACGATAGGTAACGTCAGCATGTGTCAGGATGATGTCAACATGACATCATGATGATCTCATCATGTTGACTTGGCATCACCAGGAGGTGGCATGTGTCACTCATTTTCGTCACTTTTGTGATGAGTTGGCACTGTATGGATTTGACACGTGTCACTGTATGGATGACACATGGAAGTCTATATAGTGACGTGGCCCAATGAAAGATGGACATGTGGTCGTATGGACGACAACTGGGTATACGGTAGGCTGACATGGTAGGTGACTGGGTAGGTGTCTGTGCAGTACGGATGACACATGGAAGGTACAAAAATATGACACGTGGCAGATACGGAGGACACATGGTTGGTTCGATAGATGACGTGGTAGTTGACTAGGCCATTGTGTCAGTAGTACGGGCCAATCCCAGGGTGAAACATGGCCCAATCACAGAGTTCCATGTGGCACCCAAGATTTTCCCAAGGTTGGTTGGGTAAAAGGTTAGTTGCGCCTTCGAGGGAATCATACCCGCGACCTCCGGGTGGGGCAACGGTTTAACATTTATGGGCTACCACCTCCGCTATCCATGTGACTTGGTTGGTAAGTGGCACAAATTTGTTTTAAATTAGCGATGGCGGATTTGACCGAATAAACCCTGGTAGGTGGGGGCAAGCCCCGTCTGACCACAGGCTAACGGGTTCAGGGGTGCGTGGAGACTAAGGTGGTGACCATATGGCTAAGACACATGACTAGGATCCAAATGGTAAGGGGGCTAGCACGCCAGGTTTATCCCAGGGTCATATGGCAGCAACCCATATGCCCAGGAGCACAGAGGAAGGGGGTTGCGCCCTTTATTATTCCCAAATTTGTTTTTTTTAACCTTATTAAATGATGTTTTAGTGGATTTTTAACTGTTTTGGGGGGATTTTGGCCATTATTGGAGAATCTGGAGCTCTTTTTGAGGCTAGATCTTGGGGGTAAGTTGGGAGGTTGTTGCCAACTTCAAGCCTATATAAACTAGAGGTTATTGGTAGCCTTAGACAGGTTCAGAGAAGGAGAAATGTTGAATAATTGTGAATTCAAAGTCATTTTTATGCAGGGAAGTTGTTGAGGAGAGAAACTTTGCGGGCCATTTTCGAGAGCTTCGTTCATCCATTTTCAGTGTCGTCAGTTGTGTTGGTTTCTTGAGATCTATCAGAACACAGACAGATCAATTTGTAATACATTTGACATTTTTCTGATGTACCTTTGAAGCTTTGAAGATAAATAAGAAAGCCTCACCCACTGAGACAAAGGCACGGAGATGTAGTCGATGTTTCCGAACTCCGTTAACAATTTTGTTCTTATGGTTTGTTGATTCCTTGTGTTCATTTCCATATATGTATATCTTCTTATGGTTGTTATGTTAAATCATTAATTCTTCCTCTTTCTTCAAATTCCTAAATGGTTAATGAACTCCTGCTTTAAAAAACTCAACGATAGTCTTTAAAAGATCTTTTTGGATCAATCATTCATTAATACATTATTGATGCAAGTAAGATTGTTAATCCCTCATTCATTAGTACATTAATGATGCCAACAAAGGTGGACACATAAGCTTCAACAAGCTAACTATTTAATTAGGGGTGCTTCATCTTCTTGAAATTAACATTCTAGTATAAGAAACATTAACATTAACATGTGTAAAAATTAACACTAAGCATGAATTACCTCAATTAAAAATTTCCCGAGTGTAACGAAGTCCGACCTATATGTCATGATATTAGGATCTTATGATGTCATGATCGATATGAACTGGTTGGAATCGCATGGTGCTATACCCAACTGTAAGACGAAGCGATTTAGTTGGATTGACGATGAGGGAAAAATAACAGTGATTGTAGGAAGAAACCGGGTAGTTTGTCTATGGTTCATCTCTTCCCTACAGCTACGGAAGAGTATGCGCAAAGTATGTGAGATATATGCAATATTAGCATTGAACGACAAGGGAATGGTGGAAGGACTAGAAAACCTTCCTATAGTACGAGAGTTTGCGGACGTGTTCCCAGAAGAGTTACCAGTTTTTCCACCCAAAAGAGAGTTGGAATTTACCATCAACTTAAAACATGGAGTTGAACCGATAGAAAGAACCCCTTATCGTATGTCGACCCCTGAGTTACAAGAGTTGAAAATGCAACTGAAGGAGTTGTTGGACCTAGGAATTGTACGTCCAAGTGTGTCACCTTTGGGTGCACCTATTATTTTCTTACAAAATAAGGATGGGTTGTGGAGACTCTACATTGACTACCGTCAATTGAACAAAGAAAATATCAAGAACTAGTATCTGTTGCCAAGAATAGACGATTTGTTTGATCAAATGGAAGGCGCGAAGGTGTTTTCGAAGATCGACTTGAGATCAGGATATCACCAGTTATGGATCAAGGAGGAAGGTGTTCCTAAGACCGCATTAAAGACAAGGTTTGGACATTACGAGTTTATTGTGTTACCATTTGGACTGACAAACACCCCAGGGATATTCATGAGCTTGATGAATGGGGTGTTCCGCGAATACTTGGACAAGTTTTTTCAAGTATTCATTGATGATATTTTGGTATATTCTCAGACGATGGAAGAACATGAAAAACATTTGTGCTCGGTACTACAGTGCTTATGAGAGAACAAATTATACAGGAAACAATTGAAATGATATTTTTATCAATCGAGGATTCATTATTTAGGGCATGTTATCTTTGTCGAAGGTATCTCTATGGATGCAGCGAAGGTAGAGGTTATTATGGAATAGCCTGCATCGACAAACGTACCCAAAGTACGTAGCTTCATGAGATTAATGGGATATTATCGACGATTCGTCGAAGGTTTTTCAAATATAGAAAATCCGATTATGGAATTGCAAAAGAAAAACAAGAAGTTTGTATGTATCGAGAAATGCGCAGAAGCATTTCGAAGGCTCAAGGAGTTGTTGATGACAATGCCAATAATAAAATTCACTG
Organism: Picea glauca; assembly: GCA_000966675.3. Lineage (NCBI taxonomy): Eukaryota > Viridiplantae > Streptophyta > Pinopsida > Pinales > Pinaceae > Picea > Picea glauca. The sequence continues at coordinate 63,267 of JZKD02S1677248.1, forward strand.
ACATGGAAGAGGACTCCTTGTTATGCACAGATGCATCCAAGGAAGGCTTAGGCAAAGTCTTGATGCAAGATGGTCGAGTGATTTCTTACATCTCAAAGAAGTTAAGAAAGTATGAGGAGAACTACGCGACACACGATTTGGAGTTATTGGCCATTGTGTATGCCTTGAGAGTATAGAGACACTACCTGCTTGAATGAAATTTCAAACTAAAAACCAACCGCTATGGTTTGAAACAAATTTTTACACAAAGTGACTTGAACGCGCGACAAAGGTGTTGGTCAGAACTGCTTAGCAAGTAATATTTTGAGATTACCTGCATAAAAGGAACAATGAACAGAGTGGCATATGCATTGAGTCGGAAACCATGCATATTTTGGGTGATACCTCTTCAGACAAATCTTCGTGAAAATATTATAACTATATAGTGAGACGATGACTGGTATAAAGAGGTTAAGGAAATTATCGGACAAGACACCATGTTGGTACCAAAATTTGAGGGATTTACTATGGACAATGAAGGATTAATGAGATATAATAATCGGATTTACATACCTCCTAACAACAAGTTGAGAAGTTTTATCTTAAACAAAGCTCATAGAGAAGTTTACATGGCTCATCCAAGAGTCATGAAGATGAGGGCAGACCTTAAACCCTTATTCTTATGGAATGGAATGAAGGCGAACATAGTCAATTACATGGAGATATGTCTATAATGTTAGAAAGTGAAGGTTGAACATAGACATTTGGTAGGATTAATACAACCATACACTATTCCGGAATCGAAATGGGAGGTCATTTTGATGGAATTCATTGTGGGATTGTCGCTGATGGAAAGGAGGAATGACTCAATTTTCGTGGTAGTTGAAAGTATGACGAAGAGTGCACATTTTATCCCTATGTGTATGATGTATCAAGCACTAGAAATAGCTATATTTTTTATCATCGATATTGTGATATTGCATGGCATGTTTAAGAGGATCATATCTGATCGAGGATCAGTGTTTACAAGATGATTTTGGAATAGTTTCCAAGAGGCCTTGGGAACCCAACTTAACTTTAGTACAATATATCACCTGGAGACATATGGGAAGATGGAAAGAACGAACCAAATCTTGGAAGATATGAGGTGTCTGCACGATGTTTTTCACGTATCTGTTTTGAGACATTATGTTAGTGATCCTATGCATGTGATTGACAAGAGTTCCTTGCAGGTGTCGGATGAGAATGCACTCATGGAAGATCCAATCTGCATTATGACCATCATATTCGACAGCTATGACGTTGAATAGTCGATAAGGTTTAGGTCCAGTGGGACAATTATAGTCCACACTTGACTACCTGGGAGGACGCATATGATATGCGCCAGTAGTTTCCATTTTTGTTGATAGTTAGACATTTAGATCTTGTAGGATACTTGATTTACCGGCCATATATACTGTGAAACTTCAGGATGAAGTTCAAACCAAGAGGGGGTGTATGTAACATCCCTCTCTTGCACACACATGATTTGACTTGTTCTTTGAGGACACTTGCATGCAAGTGATCTAGTTCAGTATATGGTTGTCTATTTTGCTTATGGATTCTAATGATGATGTTGTGGATTATGATGTATGTTATTTGATATCTATGTATAGACAGGTGCTATTGACGAGTTTCTCCTAAGTGTGCAGGGAGCTTGACAGATTGAGGATGTCGATGGAATCAATGTACCTCCTTGGAATCCGGATCGATTCAAGGAGTTGACTGTATATGGTTTGGGTATTTTTATTTATGCATGTGTGACCTATGATCGAGTATATTATGATGTTGTTATGAATCATTGACAGTGTTTTGTTGATGGATGTAGGATGACGATTACTTTCTAATCAAACTCACATAAGGAGTAAAGGGGCCATGCACAACAAGCAAATATTAGGGGAGAGGTGTGGCAACAGCCCTGCCATAGCCTACTAACACTCTCACCGTGGCTCGAATTGTAGGTTTATGATTACCTAGTTTGAGAGATCCATGATGTCGTGAGGGTAGACTGAGACAGTAGCTCATGAATATTATAAGGGGCGCACAATAAAGCATGGTCTTTATTCCTTAGAGGCCCTTAGTCTCTCACAAGGTTTCCTGATGGAGTATTGAATCCAAGGGTTGGAAAACTACTAAAATCAGTCAAAGGCGAGTGGCACCCTTGGAGCACATAGTGCGTCTCGAAGGGAACATCACAAAATTAAAACTTGAACAAACACGAGTGACACTCTTGGAGCACGTAGTGCGTCTTGAAGGGCACATCGCAAAATTAAAACTTAAATAAAGGCGAGTGGCACCCTTGGAGCAAGGAGTGTATCTTGAAGGGCACGTCACAATTTTTAATAAAGGTGATTCAATGAACCTAGGTTCTTAGAAAACACAAATTGGTTTTGATTATTGTCGGACTTAATAATTGGGAAATTTTATTAATTATAAAATCCCCTTCATAAATTATAAGCCTAGTTTAAAAATTTTAATCCTAAGTCTGAATTGGGTAAGAAGACTAAAACTAATGAATAAATTAAATAAAAGGGGGATGAAGAAAAATCAAGTTAAGAATTAAAAAGGAGAAATATTTTATCTAAAATATTTAATTACTGATTATGTGTAAGAAATGCTAAATTGGAACTAAGACAAGAAAGAAAATGAATGTAAAAAGGAATGGGCAAGCATAAAAAGGAATCTAGTCTACACTAACTAAAGAACTTTCCTAAATTAAACACAACTAAGTTTTAGAAGGGTGTCAGTCATTAGAAAGGAAATAGAGGGACTAAAGGGACAACTAGGAGTAATTTTAGGATTGCTTTTAGGATGGGTGAGGGAATTTGACATTTAATTAAATTAAATAAGTGAATTTATTGACGCAACTAAGCGAATGGGTGACAAGTGTATGGGGGAAATAATTCCTAATTAATTTTTAATAAAACGAATTAAACATGCAAATAACAAGTGGTCACTAAGAAAAAATCTATAAAAGTAATGGCTGAGAGGAGGAAAGGGGATGAATGGTATGCGCAAAGTAATGCTGCTGGAATTTCTTTGACTGATTTTTCTTGTGAGAGTTGGGATACCCAGCTCGAAAAGAGAGTGGTAGATCGACCTTGCGAGGCGAGATGGGACCTAGATTTTTCTCTAGTTTTGTGTGTGTGGCCCCTTTGTGGCTTGGGTGGATAATGGGGAAGAAGAGTACCCCTAGCGAGGGAGAGAAGGAAGGAGGGACGCCAGTCGTGGGAATCGTCTCCAAGTTCGTCTTCGCCATTGTTGTTACAGTATTTTTTCTTAAGCTTGAATGTAATAAGTTGGATTATATATATGGATGTAATTTGTTGCTGGGGTTGTATAAAATTAATGTTAAGTTTTGCAAGTTAATGGATGGATATGAAATATTGTCTTGAATTTGTAACTAAATCTGTTGTAGATATTGTGCATGTAATCTAAATTTGAAACTAGAAACTGTGAAATATGGTTGTCTATTGTTGAAAACTGAACTTTTCTTGATTATGAGTAGCACAAAATAGTCTATTTAATGATTGAGAGCGACTGAAGTTTCGTGGACTATGATCTGAGTTATTTAATTTGTTTTAATAATAATTATGGATGTTAGGCAGACCCTTCATGGCACACTCAGCTTAACCACTGCGATATCTTTTCCCACAACATTTGTACCCAGGAGAAAAACCTCCTTCGTTTACCTTTTTGCCTCTGCTCCTTCACACTAATTTCTTAGCAACTAGCTCATTTTTCTTTATGCCTTTTATGTAAGACTTTCCCAGTGCGTGGGGAAAACAACCATGTGGATTTTAATCTTGTATATCTGCATTTTCCACAACTTCTCCCTTATTAATTTCTGTGTTGGGTCGAATTCGATCGGCATCGTATTATGCATTCTCTGTTTTTTCTTGGGAAATTACCGCTTTGCTCCTCCACTCCTTACTCCGCAATGGTACTTTTGTCTGGGCATTTTCCTTTCCTGATGTGTTTTCTAAAGTCTGAGTTATTTCCTCTATCATTTTGAGATGCAAAATTCGCCCAGCAGGTGGTATTCCTAGCGATTTCCCTTCTTCTTCATGGTAGAATGATCCTGGATTTTATCTAATTGCTTGACTTCATTTTTCCCCCCTCCTCATTTCAGGATGGCTCTCTAAGCTTGAGATTCGAATTGTCCAGTGTTTGATGAATCCACTCAGCAATTGAATGAGTATCCTATGTGTTTTTTGGCTTAGAAACTCTCAATATCTATCCAAGAAGCTTGATTCGTCCATTGTTTCCGTGTTGACCTCTGAGATGGCAAGAAAAAACTTGCCTTGCCTTGTGCATCCAGACTATGCCTTAACTCAACTTAAAATCTTGCACCCTTACACCAAATTTCTACTGTACGTTTTGTTCTTGGTTTACCTTTGTTGCGTTTGGTTAATAGAAATTAGGTTTTAGTGAACCCTTAATGAAATTGAAAGTGGGGTTGCATTTGCTACAAATTTTGAGGGGGGATATAACCCCTGGCATTTTAGCTTGCATCAATTCCTTGGTGTATTTAATATTCTCCCATATCTTTGACCATTGAGTCTGTAACTGCACCTGCGATTCCATCTTCTGCCTTTTATATTTTTCTTGTGTTTTTGGTGGAGAGTCCAGCTCTGCGACCTCCTCAATGCTCATCTTTTAGACAATTACCTCAGCGATATTACTTCACATGCCCAACGATTTGTGGCATCCAACTTTTCTGCGTTATGGGCGTATTGAAACTTTCCCTTTTTCCCTGCAGTTCTTTGAGTCCTTATAGAGGGATTCGGCCCTGGGTTTGGTGAGATCGCCTTATGACCTTACCCAGCCTTACCCCCCATTTTTCTTAAGTAAATTACCTCTACGTTTCAGTTTAAACTGGAATGCGTTTTCCCAATGGATTACCTATGCTTTTAAATGGATTTTGGATTGTTAATTCCATAATGGATGTTACCAGAGTTTTCTCTTTAAATTTTGTCCTTATAACCTTGATATTGACTTATGTGATATTAACAAGCTACCTTCTAAGAAGGCTTAGACAGTGACAAGGATTTCACAAGGGTAGATTATGCTTGCATGACTATTTCTTATTTTGTTAGTGATCTTTTTTCTGTAGACTCGATTGGGAAGAATACCTTAGAGAGTCTTTTCAAGATGCTAGAACCTAAGGTGATAAGGAGGTACAGTAGATTTAAACCGCCCTTAATTATCAATTCTCCTTATTGAATGTATAAGACGGTAAAGAGTTTCAGCAGAAATAAGTACCTCTACAAATTTAATTTAGAATTGTGTCACAACAAAAAGAAATAGAATTAAAGGGAGAGAATCTCTATGTCTCGAACTTAACTAAATTTATACGTCTATCTATCTAAATTTTATCATAGACCATTGTGTGCGCAATAATTAAAAGTATCTTCAAATAAAAAAAATGAAAGGATAATGATTGGTTTACTCGTGCGCCAGTTTTTTAGGTGAATGTATGATTGATTTAGAAAGATGTTTACTTGTGCGCCATGAATATAACACAATGTATGAGTGATATGTAAATTGCTTACTCTTGTGCAATGAAAATATGAGGTAATGAATGATTGTTTAGTTAGAATACTTGTGCGCTATGTTTTAAACGCAATATATGATGATAAGTTGTTGATTTAGCCTGATTACTCATGCACATTTCATTAGTAGCGATGCATGTTTAGTTTTGTAGTAAAATTTACTTGCGTGCCTTAATTTAAGTGGGCATGCATTGCTTCTTCATTATTCTCTTGCACCTTGATTTTTAATGCTAATTAATCTTGTGTCTTGAATTATTGATATATGACTGATTTAGTGACTAATTTTTCTTGCATCATTACTTAAGTTGATTTGTGATTGTTCTAGAATTGTTACTCTCGCGCACAACGAATATTTAAATGTGGATGTATGATTGATGACGATACTGATTATTGTTTCTCTACAGTTATTGATGAGTAGGATTGATGGATTGATCTAGTTGATGATTGGACTTGTTGATAGTGGGATGTAGACACCTCCTTGTTCCTCATAACAGTCACTAGCCCTGAGACCTTAAATGGCTAAAATCAATTGGAAATTGGGCTTGAGCATTCCTTATGTGTCCTGGAAGTCATAACCTTGCAGGGTAGGTTGGGAAGGTAGTTTCTTATGTCATTCTAATGGTTATATTTATGATCCTTAAGTTATCGTTATATTATCTCATGTTATCCTGGTGTTATCTGATGAGTATATTTATAGATGAGTTGAGCGATTTATGGTTTGTATTGTTTATGCATCTTTACTAATTGTATGATTGCAATGATTATGGACTGCTATTTATTTTTGTTAATGTGTCGATATGCGTATCGTTATTCATGCTGATGATGTGTCGGCTTTGTGTCGTGATTGATTGTTAATGCGTTAATATTGTTTTGTTAATATTCAGGTTGATGTGTCGATGATGTTACTATTAATTGTGATGTTTTAAATTTATTAACGTAATAATAATAATAATAATAGTAATTTTTTACCTGTTGTACGTCGCTTTTGTTGTCGTAATGATGGAGGGTTGTTACACCTTTGAGAACTTGATTTTCTGAATGAAGGGCATGACAGATGCTTTCTTTAAGGACTTCTTTATCAGTGGCCTAAAGGATAAAATTCATGCCCAAGTCATCATGGATTTCCCTCAGACTTGGTTGGAAGCCACTAAGCATGCCAAGGAGGCACAACAGGTCATATTGGCCCAAAGAAGAAAACCCACTTTTGTCCCCTACCCAAAATCGAACACCCCTACCTCTCAAGCCACTCCTCTCTAGGTCCACAAGTTAATAAGGGAAGAAATTGTTGAACACCAACTCAAGGGTATTTTCTATAATTGCGATGATAAATACTTTCCACGACACAGGTGTAAAGAACAAAAACTTTTATGGCCATTTCCGATGATTTTTTGATGAAGATGTTGAGGTTTCACCTGAAGCTGAGATACCCCCAACCAATGATATTACGTTGCCCTATGATCCTCCTGAAGTTGAACCACTAATTTTGTTACATGATCTCACTGTTTTTCTGCTCCTCAAACCCTCAAATCGATTGGTTACATTAAGGTCCTTGAGTTGAGTAAAGGTCTTGTTGATAGACCTGTGAGATCTGTAGAGATCAGGTGTAATGAAGGAAGAAATGTATAATGTGCAACACTATATTTTACAAGAATATGAATAAAGAGCCAAAGTGACAAATCTTTGTGGACATAGCCCCAGGGGGGGACCATGATTTATCTGTGTCATATGTATGAATGGTTTCATTGCTTATTATTTTTTTTTGAGTTAACAAGATTTATGATGAATATGTTAATTGAAAAAGGTTATATTATTGTGCACCAAGGAAATAACTGTAGGATAACAATAAATGAATGAATTTCATAGCTAGTGTTTAGATCTGAATCTTATGATACAATAGATGAATACCTCTCATGGAATACTTGTTGTTATAATTATTAATGAAGTATGTTGGTCATATAATGTGTCACTGGTAAGAGTTGGGGTTAGCATAACATATGGGTATTTGAGGGTTAGAAGTTGAGTGGATCTAATTCCTCTGAGAGAGAAACACATCCCATCCCAGGGTTGTATACATATGAGTCTCGCGGCCACACATTGAAGCCATCTTGGGTGAGATTGTGTAGTGCACTTTGCACGTTGTGTTTCCTTTCGGTATCCAAGAGGGCCGATGGCAGAAGGGAAGTTGGTAATCCTATAGTTAGAACCTGGGTCAACCCATAAGTAACCAACAACAACATTCTTATCTAAAATAGAATTGTACTATTCATACATCTTATCTCTCCATTTAGTTATATCAATGAATTTCCCTCAAGGATGGACATTGGAACACACAATTGGTTTAAGAAATGTAGCCAGATAAAGGAATGGTGGGTTTATGGTACTCTTAAAATATCCCATTAGGTTTCTAATGGGTTTGATGCCATTGGTAATCTTAATGTTTGCATCTCCAATTTTCCAACTGGTAGTTGGGGATTAAGGTTGGGATATTCCATTATTGGTGGTGGTGGGTTTGGGATCTTTGTGCCAATGAAATTTGAAAGTTACGTTTCAGTAATTATAAAGAAACTTTATTTATTTTCTATATTAATCAAATTCAACAATTTTAAACATCATAATTGACATAAAACCTAGCTCAAATTCAAAAGAATGAAAGAGAAAATGCCACATTATCCATAAATTAGATATCAAAAAGGAAAATGATGACATGCTGATCATTGTGTCAAACCTCTCATTGTCTCAATGACTTCAATGCAATAAGATAATATCACAATGTTAATAAATTTGTAGAACTTACAAGAATCTAAAATTTTATATTAGAGTGTATCACATTATTGCATATAAAATTGTACGCTATGAAAAAGTATATAATCAAACTCATAGGGGCATCGGAGATCACCCCTACATACAATCAACAAACCAAGTCCTTATGCAATTCTAAAATATGGACATCATATCAACTTTAGTTATTATTAAATGTTTGAGATTAACCATGGCAATTTTGACACTTATTTCAACTTGTATTAGATAAGTCCATGCCAAACAAGAAAAAATAGCACATTATCTTTATATTATACTAATGAATCTTACTCAAATAGATAAATATAAGATCTACCAACCTATTTTTGTAAATTATTACATCCCTATCAAAAAACGAAAACTTCTTGACCAACCAAGATATAATATAAATGTATTATCACACTACCTTTATATGATCATATAATCAATCTTAATCTAATAGATAAACTACCTTTATAAAATTCTAAATTTGAAAGGGTCAAGAATATTCATAAAGGAACACTTCATAGTGGGCTTAATGGTTAAGAACATGTGTTTCCTCTTTGGAGGTCATAGGTTCAAATCCATAGGGGGGTAGGGTATGCACACCTTCGTAAAATTTAGCAGACAAATTATTGTTCGGAGGGGGTACCTTGTCCCACAAACAAGCGGGTCTCACACACCAATTGGTGTCTGGCTTGGTTGTGACCTTAAAAATAGATTATTATTATTATTATTATTCAAAAGATCAATTTTAATTAAGGAGTGAAGTTTAAAAGGTAAAAAAGCTAGGAAGGAAGGAAAATGGGAAATAATTAGAAATAGAAAATATATCATTAGCAATCGAGACAAAAAATATAATAATAAATAGGAATTTGGGATACTCAATAATCCTCTTTTGAAACTATCATGGATTTCCATGGAACAAATGTCCCATGTTAAGTTGGATCCTAAATGAAATTGATATTACATTACTCATTTGAAACTTGAGAGCATGAAGAATCCAAGGTACCTAACATAGAAGGATTTGTCTTGTGGTTGGTATGGAATAAGAGATCCTATTGCAAAAGCATTGGAGGCATAGCTTGTTACATAAGGAAGAAAAAATTTCCTCATATTAAGCTTCACAAGAAAGAACCTTTCAATTAGTACATATGGATGGAGATTTTGGACACTAATGCTAGTTTTTTTTTATAGAAATATGTTATTTTGCACCTATCAAATTCTACCTTTTGTAAGAAAAATAATAAATAAAAATTGCCCCTACAATGGATTAGAACATGAGATTTATAGTTTGAGAAAATAAAGAAATATACTCTTTCTAGGAGATTTTAATGTTAAATTAATCAAGTTATTATCTTAAGAAATTAATCCAACCCTAATCCTCTTTGGTTATATGAGAACCTTGGTTCAAGTAGCAAATACAAAAAAAAATCTCTCAAGACTTGGTTGATAATTTGTTTTGTTCTAAATTGATCAAGATCTACAGTTCTCAAGATCTTATAATTTGCAATGGTCTAATGAACTGGCATAAATGACTTGTGTTTATGGGCTTATTAGTAGTGGCATTAATTATGTGATATATGATATCCACGTGCACAACCAAATAGTAAATTTTGACATCTCAAATAACCATGAGTTAGACTCGGATGATAGACCTTTAATCCTAACTCTAAACTTTGTCATGCACAAAAGTCCTATAGAAGAGGATTCTAATAAACAAAAGCACTTGATCTTCGACACAAATAGCGCTGACCTTTTTCTAAAAGATGTAAAAAATGAATTAACTTTCTTTCCAAATAAGGACAATATTAAAGACCTCTATCATAATTTTACTAAAACCCTCTCAACTTACATTAACAAGTTCCCTATTGAGGTGTCAAGTAAAAAGGAAACCATAATGACCAACCCTTGGTATGATAAGGAGTGTAAAATTGCTAGAAGAGCCAATAGGGAAGCTTCTAACGAGCCTAAAAAATATACAAGATAAATAAGTACAAAGTTCTTATTAATAGAAAAAAGAGATACTATATAAATAGGAAGCAAGAGAAGCATTTACACCTCTCTAAGTATGATCCTAAGAACTTATAGAGGAAAATTCTAACTCATAAAACTAAAAAAAACAATATGATTTCTTTGAGGGACGAGAATTCCTACTTTAAAAATCCTTATGAATCCTCCAATGTTGTGGACTTCAGTCAAACCCTTTTTATAGAGGAAGACATTTTTTCTTTAGAAGACATAGAATTTGGAGTTAAACAACTCACAAAAATGAAATCTAAGGACATTGGAGGATACCAAGAAGAAACTTTGAAAATTCAAGGGCCTATCCTCATCCCTCACATTCACAAGCTCTTCAATATAGAAGTCAAGCAGGGTTTCCCTAAACCATGGACTCAAAGCCTCATTGTTCATATTTTTTAAATCAGATATAAAATCAATCCCTCTAATTAAAGGACCATTATGATCAACCCTCTTTTAGTCAAGTTATATGGAAATATTCTAGAAAAGAAGATTGACATATGGCTAGAAAACTAGGGTAAAAGGGATAAAGGCCAAGGTGGTTTTAAGAGTTATCATTCAACTATGGACCACCTTGGTATGCTTAGGATCATTGCAGAGGAATGCCGTAATAATAAAACTGATCTCATGTGTTGCTTCATTGACTTTAGAAAAGGGTTTGACACAGTGCCTAGAACTAACCTATTGAATAGATTAGAAGAACTTAAAGTTCATTTCGAATTGAGAGCTATTGTGATGAGGTTGATTGAGAACATTTTTTCCAAGTTTAGGAACACTAAGGGTTAGTCAAAAGAAATTAATTATAATATAATATTTAAGCAAGGTTGTCCCATGTTCTTTACCCTTTTTGGCACTTACATCGACAAGTTAGAGGGTTGTTTGGAAGAAGCATGGTGTGACGACACAACTTTAGCTAGAATAGTTATCATCCCTCTTCTTTATGCTAATGCTATTTTTATTATGACAAGGTGTTCCTTTGATCTTAACAAGCACCTAAGAATTTTGAAGGATTGATGCTCTACCACAGGCATGAGTGTTAACACTGACAAAACAAAGACTATAATAATCAAATCGAAAAATATTACTTACGATAATTTTTTATATGAACATAGCTACTTGGAGGAAGTGACTTCATACAAATATCTCAAAATCATTTTTCATCACAATCATAATTGGAGCTATAGCATTGAGAAGAGGATCAATGCAAGGTGTAAAGCTTGTTTCAGTCTTGAAAACAATCGTAAATCAACAGACATATGGCTTTGGGATAAAAATAAACTCCTATTTGAGATTCTCGTCACTTATGTTAAGTGTGGGGCAATACCGTCTCTATAAAATCATGGATAAAGATTGAGAAAATCGAGAAGTGTTTTATAAAGGCTATACTCTTAAAATTTAAAGAAGTACACCCTATCCTATCCTCCTCATAGAAGCATGTATTTCCCCCATTTAGAGCATGGTTATGACTAGGTACCTTATGTACAGGCACAAGATAAACAACATGGAAAGTAGAAGGATTTCTTAGATTTCTTCAAATTGCAATCAAAACGACTTACAACTCAAGAGGGTTTGACATAAAGATGCCAAGTCTTGGATAAATTATTGGGGAATCAAGGAAGAGGTCAATGTGCATAATATCGGTAATATTAAAATTGTTATTACATCTAATTTTAAGAAGAAATTGTGCTCCGATAAATAGTTAAAGGGTAAGAAAAAATTAAGATACTAGGAGGTGATTAACTCTAATCTGAAAGATTATAAGTATCGCTCGATTTTAACTAATATAAAGAAGAAAATCAACGTTGCCAAAACAAGAACGAATTTCCATGAGCTCCATAGTGAAACAAGGCATTGGATAGTTCTTCAAATGTCTTGAATCAAAAGAATTTGTCCTCTTTGTGATATTAAGAGGGTTGAGGATGAAAAAGTTTTTCTCCTAGATTGTCTTGTGTTCCATTAAATCTCAATTTCAAAATATCTCTTAACATAGTGACATTCCTAACCTTTTAATTCATCAAAACTATAGTGACCTATAAATGCTTATCTTCATGATTTTCAAAATATTTGTTACAATAATAATCTTCCTAATCTTTTAACTCATCAAAACTATGATAATGTATGAATATTTTTATTCAAAACTTTTAAACACAAAAATAAAATTCTAAAATAACATTAAAATTCAGAATGATAATACCTTCCCTATGTATTCCCCTGTGTATTGTGTATTCCAAGCTGGCCACTGACACATCAGATGGGCGGTGAGGGTACCAAGGGATGGCCGTCCAGGCTGTCGTGTAATCTATGTGAGCCCCGCTAGCTTTTGGAAGGGCGGCCGACTACCGGACATCTCAATTGGTCCAGGACAACTACGCCTTCTCGTTTTCTGATATACATTTTCTTATCCGCCTTTCTCTTTCACGCTGACGGATCCGGCGGTATCTTTATTTTTTTTTGTTTCCAACCCTTTTTAAAAATCAAGAAACGAATCTTCGTTTTTAGTATAAATAGCCCACCCGGGACACTTCATTTATAGGATTTCGAGCCATCAAGCTTCTGATCTGATCGATTGGATTTTTGCATAACCAGCTGCTTTATCAGCTCTGTATAGAAATCCTGGATATGGCCACTGTTGAGGTATATCAATGGATCTCTGGTAATATTGGCATTGCGACGTTTATGTT
>JZKD02S1677248.1:100973-118536 GCA_000966675.3 Picea glauca
AAGGTTCTCTATCAAGGCTTTGAATTCCTTGAACTTGTTGAACACTTCATCTTTAGATTTCAAGAAATATATCCAAGTTTTACGAGAGTAATCATCAATGAATGATACATAATATTCATACCCACTAATGGAGGATGATGGAATTGGGCCACATACATCTGAATGAATGAGTTCTAGGACTCCTTTTGCCTTGTTGTTCCTCTTCGGAAACGGGTTATTAATGTTCTTCCCTTGTGCACATCCATTGCATATGCCTTTATGGTCACCTTTGAGTTCTGGTAAACCTGTGACTGATTTACATATGTATGGTAGTGCCTTGTAGTTGATGTGGGCTAACCTTCTATGCCAAAGTTCACATGAATTTTCAATGGCGTGGGTCATGGCAGCCTCTGAGTGACCCTTTAGTTTATACAAGCCATTTTCTTCACTTCCAATGATGATTGCTTCATTTAAGGTTTCTCCTTTATCCCACATAAGAACTTCTCCATCTATAAAGGAAACTCTGAAGAATTTCTTTTCTAAAGATGAAATGGAGAGTAGGTTCTTCTTCAAGCCTGATACATATAGTATGTCCTTCATTTTGAGTGAATTTCCTGAATTCAGTTTGTGGTTTGATTCTCCCACTCCCTTGATGGGATTAATCATCTCCAAGTGTCACTTTCTGAGAAAACTTATTTTTTGAGATACAAGAGAGAATGTTTCTTTGTCCCGTTATGTGCTTGGATGCACCACTATCAATGAGCCAAGTGTCCTCTCCAGGTGTTACAGATCCTGAGAGTGTTGAGATCAAGACATGGTCTTTTATCTACTCTCTTATCATCTTTGCGGGTGGCTCTTCATCTTCGAATACATGGGCATGAAGAATATTATGTTTTCTCTTGTATTCTTCTCGTATGGCTGGAAAAAACTTCGCAATGTGTCCCATCTTGTCACAATTATAGCATTGTACAGATGAGTAGTCCCTTTCCTTTCGTTCTCCTTTCTTATGAAATCTCCTTGGATGAGATTCTTTATGATTGAATTTGTTTGACTGTTGAGGCTCTTTATGAGTCTCCTTTTGGAAGTAGGGTTTCTTCCTTCCTCCTTTGGTGTGAGTATCTAGGGCTTGATCATCATCTCTTGCTAGTAACGCTTCACGCTTCACTATTCTTATTTCTTCTTGGATGCATTCTTCCCATGGACTATCAAACTTCAGTTTCTCTGTTATGGCACATATCGTTTGGATGAATTCATCCCAAGGTCTTGTGAGAACATTTAGGGCCGTCATTATGAGTTTGTCTTCGTCTATGGTATCTCCAATAGCTTCTATTTGTTCTTTGAATTCTGAGATTCTGGAGAAGTATTCCTGAATCGTTTCTCCTTTATGCATCCTTGTACTCTTCAATTGAGTTCTTAGATTCATCTTTTGGTTTATGTTCTTTCCTTCATATAGTCTAGTCAAGGCATCAAAAATTTCTTTTAGAGTCTTCTTAGATGACACATAAGGAATCAGGTGGTCTTTGATTGAATGTGCAATGATTCTGTTGACCCTGATTGTGTCCTTTTGATGCTTTGCCTTTTCTGCAGCATCGACGAGTTCCAGTACTTCTTCTTTGACGAATATTGCTAGGTCATTCTCTTCAAGAATGAGGCCAATCCTATACTTGTAGGCACAAAAGTTTTCCACTCCTTCTATCTTGTCAACAAGCTTAATGCTTGCAAACATCTTTACCTGGAGCTAGGAAAATGACCGAAAAATGAAAGTGCTCAAAATCAAAATCTGAACTTACCAGGAGGTGCGCTTAGCTGAGGTGAGTAGCCTAGTGTGTTTGGATCTAAGAAATTCCAACTTTTTCTCCTCCAAATTTGATCTGCAGATTTCTGGACTAGTGCTTCTGGTACCTCTGGTACTCTGGTACTTCTAGTACTTCTAGTACACTGGTTTTATGGTACTTCTAGTACTTTGTGAAACTAGGGTTTCACTTTCCAAGAGATCCAGCCACTGAAAAGGTGCGCTGAGAGTGCCAAAGTGATCCTTAGGGGAGGGCGCACTTTTCTAGATGGTTCTGGGGCTGAAAAGATTCACCATAAAAAATCCCTAATTTTCTAGTACGACAATAGTGGTGTTTTTCACTCTTGTAAAAGATGCTTCGTTCAGCTTGGTTCTGATACCATGTTAATGTTTAAGCCATTATTATAGTTCTTTGCATTTCATTAGATAACAATAGAATAATCCAACATCACTGAGAAATACACAATTACAAGAGACACAACATTTATCCCGGGAAACCCTCTAGGGGAAGAAAACCCAGCAAAACTTCCTTATTATAAATATCCAATACAATTCCAATAGATATCTTAAACTAATGCAAAAGATCCTCTCCCAGACGCGCCACTCTCTCTCCTTCTTCTCTAACTACAGATCCAAAACTTGTCTCATGAAATGAGCAAGTGAGTTGTGTGTCTAAGTGAGGCGCTAGCCTCCTTATTTATATTAGACTGGGATGTGTGAAGTGTCTCTTCACTGACAAGGCCGACTTCTCCAACTGGGTGGTTATAACCACCTTTATTATATTCTGGGGACTCTTAAATATATGTTGGGGCCAACTTCTTATTCTACCTATTATAATTATCATTTGACTAATCCACAAAAGAGGATTTGGTCTTATTACAATAGCCGACATGATCAATCCACAATGGGGATTGATCCAATGAATAACATATCAAATAATAATAAGAATACTCTTTGCAGTTACATTATTTCAACACGCTTTTGGTTTTACCAGGACCCTATCCTCAAGTCGATCCCAACTCAAGGGCATCTGACATGATCACCCATAAAGAAACTTGAATGGCACCATCTTAATGGTGCTTTGATAACTATTGTTGTATGAAAATTCTACCAGTGGAAAGAACTCTTCCCAATGATTATTTTGGTTTATCACGTACATATGAAACATGTCCTCTAAGATTTGTTTCATTCGTTCAGTCTTCCCATCTATCTCCAAATGATATGTGGTACTAAATTTAAGTTCGGTTCCCAAGGCCTCTTGGAAACTAGTCCAAAATCATCCTATAAACATCGATCTTCGATTAGTTATGATCTTCTTAGGCACACCATGCAACCTCACAATATCGTTGATGAAAACTCTAGATATGTCAGGTTCCTGATACGTCGTATGCAAATGGATAAAATGTGCACTCTTCGTCAAAGTGTCAACTAACACAAAAATTGAGTTGTGCCTCCTTTTTGCCAACAACAATGCAACGATGAAGTCCATCGAAATTACCTCCCATTTCAATTCTGGAATAGCGTGTGGCTGAAGTAATCCTGCCAAATGTCTATGTTCAACCTTCACTTACTGAGATTCTAGACATCTTGCCACATAGTTGACTATGTCCTCCTTCATTCCTTTCTAGAAGAATAAGTATTTAGGGTTTTCCCTCATCTTCATGACTCCTGGATGAGCCATGTACATTTCTCTATGAGCTTCACTTAAGATCAAACTTCCAAACTCGTCATTGGGCGGTACATAAATCCGATTATTATATCTCATTAATATGTCGTTGTCCACAAATCCCTCAAACTTTCATACAAACATGGTGTCTTGTCCGATAAATTCCTTAACCTCTTGATACCATTCATCGTTGTGATGTATAATTAGAATATTTTCACGTAGATTCGTTTGAAGAGGTATCATCGAAAATATGCATGGTCTCTGTCTCAACGCATCACCACTATTTTCATTATTCCTTTTATGTAGGTAATCTTGAAATCATACTCGCTAAGCAGTTCTGACCAACGCCTTTCTCGTGCGTTCAAGTCTCTTTGCATAAAAATGTGATGTAAACCACAGTGGTCTGTTGTTTGTTCGAATTTTCATCCAATTATGTAGTGTCTCCACACTCTTAGGGAATACACAATGGCTAATAACTCCAAGCCATGCGTCACATATTTCTCCTCATTCCTTCTTAACTTTCTCGAGATGTAAGTGATCACTGGACCGTCTAGCATCAAGACTCCACCTAAGCCTTCCTTGGATGTGTTAGTGCATAATAAGAAGTCCTCATCCATGTCAAGGACTTTTAGTATTGGTGCTATCGTTAACAGATCCTTGAGCCTTCAAAATTCTTCCGTGAATTTCTCATTCCACACAAACTTCTTGTTCTTCTTATGCAGTTCTGTAATCGGATTTTCTATCTTCAAAAAACCCTCGACGAATCGTCGATAATATCCCGCTAAACCCATGAAGCTACGCACTTCTAGGACATTCCTCGGCACAGGCCATTCCCTGATAGAATCTACCTTCATGGGATCCACAACGATACCTTCATCAGAGATGACATGCCCTGAATAATGAATCTTCGTTTGATAAAAAGAGAGTTTCGATAGTTTCCCAAATAATCTATTCTCTCGTAGACAGTGTAGTACCAGGCGCAAATGTTCGTCATGTTCTTCCATAGTCCGAGAATAAATAAAAATATTGTCAAATAATACTTGAAAAAACTTGTCCAAGTATTCGCGGAACACCCCATTCATCAATCTCATGAATACCCCTGGGGTGTTTTTCAGTCCAAATAGTAAAATGATAAACATGGTCTTAGGAATTTCTTCCTCCTTGATCTATAACTGGTGATATCTTGATCTCAATTCAATCTTCGAAAACACCATCGCACCCTTCATTTGATCAAATAGATCATCTATCCTTGGCAACAGATACTGGTTCTTGATCATTGCCTTGTTCAATTGACGGTAGTTAATGTAGAGTCTCCACGACCCATCCTTCTTTCGTATGACAATAACAGGAACACCCCACGGTGACACACTTGGACGTATAATTCCTAGGTCCATCAACTCCTTCAGTTGCATTTTCAACTTCTGT
The DNA here is from genome assembly GCA_000966675.3 of Picea glauca. NCBI lineage: Eukaryota > Viridiplantae > Streptophyta > Pinopsida > Pinales > Pinaceae > Picea > Picea glauca. The sequence continues at coordinate 105,836 of JZKD02S1677248.1, forward strand.
AACTTAGGAGTCGACATCCAATAACGCGTTATTGCTATCGTTTCAGTCCCAAGTTTTAGGTCAATTATAAATTCCAATTTCCTCTCAGGAGGCAACCCTAGTAACATCTCTGGGAAGATGTCTGCAAATTATCGTATTACCGGAAGGTTTTCTAGTCCTTCCACCACACCCTTTTCATTCAACGCAAGGATCACATATAGCCTGCATCCCTTGTGCATGATCTTTCGAATATGTAGGGAAGATATTAACCTTAGGGAAACTCCCTGATTCCTACCTACAATCACACGTCTCTATCCCTCATCATCGACCAAACTCAACCGTTTTGTCTTACAGCTGAGTATCGCCTCATGCGATTCCAACAAGTCCATACCAATCATGATGTCATAAGATCCTAAGATCATGATGTAAAGGTTGGCCTTCATGAGAAAATATCCCAGGTTAAGGCTACAACCTGTAACCTTTCCTCCAACCTTTTGTTTGGCTCTCGAAGCCATTTCTACATAACTAAAATCGTCATGTTCAACTGCATTTACCTTAATTCTTTTAGTGCTACACCAAAATTAAAACTCTCTGAAGCACCCAGATCTATCAAAATACTAAAGGTCTGGTCAACAATGGTACCTGACGTCTCGAGCATAGTAGACTAGTGCTCAGCCTGATAGTTATTCATAGTTGCATGAATCCGATGGGCCTTGCCCAAATCTCTTACGGTAGTGGGTCTGGTTCATACAGATGCTCTAGCCCTCTCAATTGGTCAGTTACGCTGGTAATGTGGCTCTCCACACATCCAACACCCGGTCTTCGATCTATTACTCCTGGTCCCCAACGTAAAAGTTGATGGCCCACCATCCTATAACCTTGCTTTGTTATGTTGAACAGGCTTGAACTATTGTTGTTGCAATCGACGTTGTTGTTAGTGTTGTGGCCCTTTGTAGGGAGTCCGCTGCTGATGCGTCGGTCGTTATGGTGTTGTGAATGTGGAACCTCTCGGAGTGCCTCGCTACCCCGATGGATGTCTATCTTGTTTTTGATGTTGTTCCACAGTAGATGTCGCCTGTCCCATCGGTCTCGCCAATTTCCTACTCCGACCCCCACTGATGAGCTCTTCCTCAACTATGAGGGCCTTATGGACAACATCATGCAACGTCTAAGGCATTAAAATCCTCACTTTTGCATGAATTCTGACATTAAGGCCGAACATGAACTTGTTGACCTTAAGCTTCTCAGTGTTCATATGCGAAGAATACTGAAGCAACTCCATGAAACGGGCCTCATACTTAGGAACCATACGACCGCCCTATCATAAGGCATTGAACTCATTGAGTTGGCGCTTAATGAATTCCTCAGATATTTACCTCTCTCGGAATTGCTCCTCGAATAGTTCACATGACACATCTTCGACGACCATGTTCAGTTGTGGCAGGAGCGTCTTCCACCATAGAAGAGTGCTCCCCTTCAGTTAAAATTCCTCCATGCATACCTTCATGTTGGAGGTATAGTCGCGAGGTGAAAACCACATCGCCATATTCTCCAACCATGCCTCATCGTATGCGCCATCTGTGGCACCAAATAACTTGAGAAAATTGAACTTCTCGAGATCTTGGTGAACACTACCAGTACCAGCTAGGGCACGCGGTGGACCCTCAGGGGGTACCGGTGCCCTGACCTCATATTTATCCAAACGGATAATCAAGGCCTTTGACATCCTCTAAAAGGACCTCACCAACCCAACCACATCCCCCACAACTATATGTTCTCGCTGAAGACTTGTTCTTCTCCTTGGGGGTTAGACTACTCTGGCATGGATGCTACTAGAGGCATCACGCCTCCTCCCCTAGCACCCAGTCGTCTGCCTCTGCGACGTCCTCTAACCATGGTTACCTACATGATTACAATTCAAGTTAATTAGTGACAAAATATAATCAAGCGTTCATATAGTGGAAGGCGTAATGATCCCAAGTCACGGGGTTGAACTCACTCTGATACCACATGTAACGTCCCCATCGTTACGACAAAAAAAATGACGTATAACATGTAATTTTTTTCTTTTATTATTGTGTTAGGAAATTAAAACATCATAATAGATAACAACATCATCAACACATCAATCACATAAATTAACGAAACAATAATAATGCATTAATAATAAAAATGGCACAATACCGATGCATCATTACCATGACCTGCGACATGCATATCGATGTATTAACACAATAATTAATAGTCGCCCAACATCATTTCCTTCTACAATTAATAACAACGCAACAATACAAATCTTAAACATTCAATGCATCTCATAAGGACCATCATCATATATCACTAAGAAAACATAAGATACCATAACAAATCATAAGGATCATAAATATAATCATGAGGAACACATAATATACTACCCACTCGACCTACCCTGCAAGGTTAGGACCTCCAGGACACATAAGCAACTCTCAAGCCCAGGTTCCAATTGATTTTAACCATTTAAGGTCTCAAGGTTGGTGACTTTTCTAAGGAATAAGGAGGTGTCTACATCCCACCCACACAATCAAGTCCAATTCGACTAATCTAAAACAACATCATCAACAATCATCAAGGCGCAATAGCATTCTAATAAACCAACACATGTAACATAAATTTCCATGGCACAAGAGAACTTAATTACAAAATCAATCAAGCAATGACATATGCCAAGGCTCAAATAATCTACTTATTTAAGTTTTTTAAGGTACAACTAGGATCTACTTAACTTTTAGGCATGCGATTAAATTAATCATCGAATTCACAATAATCAACATCATTTTCAAGGTATGCACATGATCTGATTGTTGGATTAACATAATTCACTTATTGATCATTGTGCACAATTAATTATTCACAAGGAATCATACAGTAACATAGTGACGAGCGTGCTAGTAAAATAAGGCGTAAACATTATGCATCAACTTAGCCCATAGCGCAAACAATCTAAACACCTATTCTTCAGCGTAGACCAAGGTGCAAGGTAATTCAATATTAAATGATCAAGCCTCAACATAGGTTAGTGGAGAAATAAAATCTAAGTAATAAAACGATCACATATCAACATATATAAGTGGAGAAATAGAATCTAAGTAATATCACGATCATATAACAACATATATAAGTGGAAAAATAGAATCTAAGTAATACATTGATCTTGCATCAATATATATATAAGTGGCGAAATATAATTTAATTAATTCAATGATCTTGCATCAATATATCTAAGTGGCGAGATATAATCTAATTAATCCAACGATCTTGCAACAACATATCTTGGTAGTGCAAGGAAATCAATCGCTCATTCAAGGTTCATCAACCATTTCCAAGGTGCAAGGGAACACATCTATTCTAATTCCAAGGCACAAGATGAAAGTTGTTAATCCATTATTCATTGATAAATTTAATAACACAAGTAAGGATTGTCTTCCATCATTCATTAATACATTATTGAGGCAAGTAATATTGTTAATCCCTCATTCATTACTACATTAATGATGCCAGCAAAGGTGGACACATAAGCTTCAACATGCTAACTATTTAATTAGGGGTGCTTCATATTCTTGAAATTAACATTCTAGTATAAGAAACATTAACATTAACATGTATAAAAATTATTAACACTAAGCATGAATTACCTCAATTAAAAATTAAAAGTGCATCAACTTTCTATCACATAAAGCTAACATTCTAGTATAAGAAACATTAACATCAACATGTGTAAAAATTAGCACTAAGAATGAATTACCTCAATTAAAAATTAAAAGTGCATCAACTTTCTATCACATAAAATTAACATTCTAGTATAAGAAACATTAACATTAACATGTGTAAAAATTAGCACTAAGCATGAATTACCTCAATTAAAAATGGAAAGTGCATCAACTTTTTGTTATATAAAATTAACATCAAGTAAGGAGTTGGGGATAACCCCATCCTAAAATTTATTTAATAACAACTCCATAATAATAAATAAAAAACAAAAGAAGGGAAATAACCTAAATGTTGGAATTAACATAAGAAGCAATAACTCATTTCTTAAGATAAGCGCTCTTAAATAAGGCATTGGAAAACTCAGAGACACTTGTCCACCTTTAAATGCCCCAAATTCAGTGAATAATTCTTGACATTCACTAACAAAATGCACTGGAAAAATTATGTTGAGCATAAATAATCTAGCCATTTGAGGGATTCAAAAAGGAAAAAAAATCGTTGAGCACACAACTATGAATTCAGAGGGTAGAATCAGATCCTTTATCTGCGCCTAGATCATTCAAAGTAAAAGGAAATAAAATTGGGCATGCCTCAACAACGCAAAGGAGAAAAAATGTAAAAATCAGAGATAAAAGATTTTCTATTCACAAGATTCTTTCTCTGTTCACACACAGGGAGTTCATGAAGATTTTAATTCTGGGCAAGAATCAAACTAAGACCAAAATCACCAGGTCTCCTTCAAATTACACACACTGGGTAAACACATGTTTTGTTGGGTAGAAGCAAATTTTAAAAAACGACTGGTCTCCCTTTTTCTCGCATGCACAGGGAAATCACAAGCCAACACCAAACAACACAAGAACAACGCTCGAGTTTAGCCCTCGACCATGAACAAGGCAAGCACCCACAAGGAATACCAATCACGGACACATGTAACGACCCCATCGTTACGACTACAAGCGACGCAAAGCAAGTACAAATTGTTTTATTTTTTCTTTTTTCTTTTTAAATGAGAAGGTGACAACGAAAACAATCCAACAACGCAACGAACACAACACATGCAATTCAGGAAATAGAAAACATAACAACCTAGCATACTAGTACATCATGCATTTGGATGCCACCTACGAAAATTAATTAGAAAAAAAAAATGACTACCCTTGCTAATGACATCAAAATCAACCAAATGCAACCAACATCAACGACACAAGTACAAATTTACTTACAAAAACATCATCCACATAGGGAGGCGCATAACCCTAAGTCGGGTTATCATAAGGGCTTCTTGATCAACGCACACCATGTTCCAAACTTAAGGAATCATGTCACCACAGTGAGACCAACGCACTAGGAACCCATGCGCAACAAGACCAATTCTAAACCTTCGACCAAACATAGAATCCAACCTTTCTGAAATCCAACTTGTACTAACATGCATTATACAAAACCAACATGAGAGCATTTAAATCCATCTAGCTAAACGAGGCATAAATACGACTACAATTAGACAAGGTTAAAATTTGGAACCTTCTAGACATATCTCATTACTGTCTTACCATCGTAAAACTATTCTAGCACAATTTATCAAACCTTAATCAATATAAAAACTTATAAAAAGCTTCCCTCCTTCATTTAAAGAAAACCCCTCAACATCATAAGGAAGTGAAGTGTCATTTAATTGAATAATCATTTATTACCTTTAATGAATTATTAATTAACACAAAACAACTTCCTCCCCCTTCTTTCCTAATTTACAACCCTTTACATCATTATGAAGAAATGGGCATCATTGATGTTTGAATAAATCAATATTTATCTATGAACATTTCATTTAATGTAAGGCATTTGCTTATTAACAATTATATGCAATTAACAATATCTAAACAATTAAACTTGTATACGCAATTAACAATAAGAAAATAACAATATTTAAAACAATTAACAATATTTACAGGGATTAACAATATCTAATTAACAATACGCAATTAAAAATATTTAAGGAATTAACAATATCTACAACAATTAACAATACACAATTAATCAATATGAAATTAACACTATTTAAAGGACAACTAAATCGTTAAGACCTTCCTCAACTCTAGTAACATAAAATTTCGATCTGAACGCAGTCAGGTCTATCCTAAGGTCAGAGAGACCACCACTGGCCATTCACCGGGCCCTGAACGTAATATTTCACTAAGGCTATGTCCCACCTCAAGGATCTGAGAGAAGCGAATAATCGTTGAGTTGGTTTGCTGCGAAAAAAAACCATTGCAACGCAGCCTCGGTCAAATGAATTGGTGTTAGAGGTTTACATTCTATAATTTAAATGATGCCACCCTCAGTTAATTCACTTCTATCTCTACCACTCAAAGTTTAAATCTCCTGGGTGTATATTAAATCTCTGCGCAATATTAAGAATCGTTGTGTAAATACAGTTTATCATTGGGTAGATACTGTGTTAAATCGTTGTTTGATAACACAATTTTTCTGAGGAAAGGAGAACGAATTGACGGTTGGTACGAGACACCCAGATTCGTTGGGGGATAACACGATATTCTGAGGTAAATAAATGACCAGGAAATATCTCAACTTGACAGCGACAAGTAGGTTCGTCAATCATAAAGGGTGATTAAGAATCCCAATTCCAGTATCTATATTATATCATTGTTTAAATTCTAGGCAATGATTTTTCTTAAATTAAGTTTAATAGGGGAGGCCAGTAACCAGGTATCGCGCCATCCTTGGTGCAATGAAAAGTAAATCAAACTACTATTGAAGGAGATACAAGAAATCATGCATATACTCCTGAGAACTCGTGGTGGAGGAAGGGTCAAGAATCCACCCAACGATTCGCTGACATAAAATAGATTTCAATTCATATTGACTTCAAAATTAAGAAGGAAACAAAAATTAAACTTCCATGACAGGGATGCAAATAAGTGTCGTGTTCAACACTCGCAGCGCTTAGTGCGTGAGGGAAGGAATTGAGTAATGGATAACCCACAACAAACATAGGGGTCTTCATGAATAGAAAAACAAGGACAAATCTTGAGCTCAACTGCCCACATTCTAGTGTTCAGATATAGAGATTTAGTTTAAACAAATGCTAAAATGGAAATTAAATAGTGTTATGCAAATAGGCATAGTATGTTTTAAGAAAGACGCAAGGTATGTTTTAATGAAAAAAACATAGAATACTCCAGGTAAGATCGCAAGGTAAGATCATGGAATCGTTGAGTAAAATCCAAGGAAAATGATGAGATTTTTTTTATGAAAATCGTGGAGTAAAGAAAAGTATTTTCGTTGTAAAAGAAATGGATTTGTTGGGGAAGAATTTATTCTTAACTTATTATCCATGCATAGGAAAGAAGGGCATTTGAATCTAAATCTTTAACACCGGAGTGAAACACAATCGATTCGACTCCTAGCCAACTGCTCAGGCACAGACTAATAACTTAAAGGATAAATGAACAGAAGATAAAAACACAATTTCTTTGGATTAAAAACAATAAAAACACAGAGTAAAATAATGGTCTGAGAACCAAAACGCATTCTTCCTCAGTAATAATACAATGCAGTAATAATCCCAACTAGAAAAAAAAAACTACAATAAAATGCAATAATAAAACAAAGCTTAGAAACAAAAATTTAGTTACCCTTTTGCAATTTCACATGGCGCACTATCGCCAAGATAAAATTTTCATATGCATAACTAAACAAGTCTTTTTCTTTTAACAACATCTATGCAAGTGAGCTTTAAACAATAAAGAAATGTGTGAACAAGAAATTGAGCTATTATGTAATACAAATTATGCACATGCGTACCATAGCCAAATGCGAAGAACCGGGAGTGACCATCCCGCGCTTGCGCTCCATCCAACTTCGATTTTCCGACCAATGAGACCTCACGGGTACCTCTCAACCAACGCTAGGGGTACTCTTCTTCCTCCTGAGCCCCTTGAGCCACAAAGGTTCCATGCACACAATACCATAGATTTCTAGCACCCAGCTCACCTCGCAAGGTCGAGCTACCACTCGTTACCCGAGCTGGGTAACCCAACTCCCACAAGAGAAAGTTCGGTCAAGATGAAATTTCAGCAGCGAAATGTTACGCAAGGAATATTTGATCCATACTCCTCCTCCGCCATCCTTCTTAAAGAGTTTCTTAGTCATTAGTTTCCCAAACCCTCATTAGATTCCTTTTTTATTTATTTAATTAGGAAAAACCACCCACGTACACCTGTCGCCTGATCCCCTAGTTGCACCAGAAAATCAATTTATTAATTAATTAATTATTCTTATTTTCCTCACCCACTCAAAAGAGTTCCTAAAAACGCTCCTCAGTGTCCCATTATTCCCTTACAATTCTTAAATGACTTACGCCTTACTTAATTCCTAGTTGAGTTCATAAATAGAAAGTTCCAAAGGCTAGATTTCTTACTTAGTAAGACATTCCCCTTTTTCTTTAAGTTTCCCCCTTTCCTTAGGTTTCCCCCTTTTCTTTAAGTTTCCCTTTTTATTAAAGTTTCCATTTTTTATAACTAAGTTCAGAATTAGCAGGTTTAGACAAAAACAACCAAATACCCCTTTTATTAATTAAACTTTTATTAAAATTTCTAGTTTAATTATTACTGCTTGAATTTTCTTTACCCCCTTCTTGTTACATGTCTAATTAGGTTTTTTTTTTCAAAGGTTCTACTTAGACCTAGGTTTTAAATTCACTAGGCTTGGCGATAGTTTTTATGGGAAATTTTGTTATTAAACTTTACTTATCACAACATTCATTTTAAGGCCAAACACATCCTAAGGAGGCATAGTTTCTAGGCATTAGGTTTATTAACTTACCATAGATAAAATCGCGATGTGCCCTTCAGGATGCACTACATGCTCCAAGGATGCCATTCGCCTCTTTTTGTTTTATTCGTGCGACGTGCCCTTCAAGATGAACTACATGCTCCAAGGGTGTCACTCGCCTCTTGAATGAATTTGGTAGACGTCAAAACCCTGGAGTCAATACTTCGTTAGGTGATCTTTTGGGAGACTAAGGGCCTTTAAGGAATAAGGACCCCACCTTATTTCACGCCCCTTAGAATCATTGTGAGAGACTGTCACAGTCTGCCCTCACAACATTGTGGGTCTTATCGAACTAGGTAATTGTTAACCTACAGTTCAAGCCACGGAGAGAGTGCTAGTAGGTTGTGGCAGGGATGCTACCACACCTCTCCCTCAATGTCTCTGGTTGTCGTGCGTGACCCCTTTAATCCAAATGTGAGTCTGGTCGGAAAGCTATCGTAAGCTTGCATCCATCAACAAATCATGGCAGAAATAACAATCAAAATCATAATATCTAATCATATATACATATGTCACTTCAACCACATTCAAACCCTAACAGTCCACTCCCTGACTCGATCCGGAGTCCAAGGACTTTCATCAATGCCTCGACATCCTCAACGTCCATAGTCTTGCACATTCAAGAAAACCCAGTCAATAGCACCTATCTATGTAAATACAACAAAATAACATATCATCAAATATCCAATATGTCATAATCATAATCACAACAATCAATCGTATAAATAACCGGATCACTTGCACGCAAGTGTCCTCAAAGAATAAGTCCGCTCAGTGCGCACAAGAGTGGGATGTTACATACACCCCCTCTTGTTTTAAAATTCGTCCTGAAGTTTCACAGTATATAAGTTTTGAAATAAAGTGTATCACAGTATCATAAGTCCATCTATCAAACAAAAATGGAAACTGTTGACGCATAACATATGTGTCCTCCTAGGTCGTCGAGTGCGAACTATAGTTGTCCCACTGGACCTTGACCTGATCTACTCTTCGACGTCATAGCTGTAAAATGCGATGGTCCAAGATGAGGATTGGCTCCACCATGAGCACACCCTCATATAATACCTATAAGGAACTCATGTCAATAACATGTGTAGGATCACTAACATAATTTCTCAAAATAGATACGTGAAAAACATTGTGCATACGCCTCAAAGAAATAGGAGAGGCTAGTCAATAGGCCACGGGCCCCTTATTTTCCACAATCTCGAAGGGTCCCATGAACCTAGGAGAGAGTTTATCACCATTTCCAAACTTGATCGAAATCTTATGCGGTTTCACCTGCAAGAAGACTTGATCGCCAACTTCATAACTACGGTCGACACGATGCACATCATCATAACTCTTATATCGTTCCCGTGCTTCTTTGATCCTTTGTCTTATTGTTTGCATTTGATATTCCATTTCTTGGATCTCTTCTGGTCCCACCAGGACCCTATCCTCGAGTCGATCCCAACTCAAAGTCGTCTGACACGGTCACCTGTAAAGAAACTCAAAAGGCGCCATCTTAATGGTGCTTTGATAATTGTTATTATATGGAAATTCTACCAGTGGAAAGAATTCTTCCCAACACTTCTGTTGGTCCATCACGTACATACGCAATAGGTCCTCCAAGATTTGGTTTGTTCTTTTGGTCTGCCCCTCTGTCTCCAGGTGATATGTGGTACTAAATTTAAGTTGGGTTCCCAAGGCCTCTTTGAAACTAATCCAAAATCGTCTTGTAAACACTGATTCTCTATCAGATATAATCCTCTTAGGCATGCCATGCAACCTCATAATATCACTAATGAAAAATCTAGCTATGTCAAGTGCCTGATACATCATATGCATAGGGATAAAATGAGCACTCTTCGTCAGAGTGTCGACTACCACAAAAATCGAGTCATGTCTCCTTGCCCTCAGTGGCAGTCCAACAATGAAATCCATTGAAATGACCTCCCATTTCGATTCCGGAATAGTGTGTGGTTGTAGTAATCCTATTGGATGTCTATGTTCAACCTTCACTTGCTGACATTCTAGACATCTTGCCACATAGTTGACTATGGTTGCCTTCCTTCCTTTCCAGAAGAATAAGGTTTTAAGGTCTGCTCTCATCTTCGTGACTCCAGGATGAGCCATGTACACTTCTCTATGATCCTCTTTTAGGATCAAAATCCTCAACTCGTTGTTGGGTGGTACGTAAATTCGACTTTTAAATATCAATAATATATCGTTTTCCACAGTAAATCCATCGAATTTTGGTACCATCATTGTGTTTTGTTCGATAAAATCCTTGACCTCTTTGTACCAGTCATCGTCGCGCTGTAAAGTTTGGATATTTTCACATAGATTCGTCTAAAGAGGCATCACCAAAAAGATGTGTGGTCTTCGACTCAATGCATCTGCCACTCTATTCACTGTTCCTTTTATGTAAGTAATCTCAAAATCGTACTCGCTAAGCAATTCTGACCAACGTTGTTTTCTCGCGTTCAATTCTCTTTGTGTAAAGATGTGTTTTAGTCCACACTGGTCCATTTTTTGTTCGAATTTTCATACAATAAGGTAGTATCTCCAAACTCTCAAGGCATAAACAATGGCTAACAACTCCAAATCATGCATTTCATATTTCTCTTGATGTCGTCTCAACTTTCTTGAGATGTAAGCGATCACTCGACCGTCTTTCATCAAGAGTCCACCTAATCCTTCCTGGGATGTGTCAGTGCATACCAAGAAGTCCGCGTCCATGTCAGGGAACTTTAGTATTGGTGTTGTCGTCAACAATTCATCGAGCCTCTGAAATTCCTCCGCACATTTCTCGGTCCAAACAAACTTCTTTCTCTTCTTCTGCAATTTCGTGATCGGATTCGCTATCTTTGAAAAAACCTCAACAAACCGTCAATAGTATCCCGCTAAACCCATGAAGCTATGCACTTCGGGGACATTCGTTGGTGCATGCCATTCCATAATAGCCTCGACCTTTGTTGGATCCACATTGATACCTTCGTTGAAGATGACATGCCCTAAGTAGTGAATCTTCGATTGATAAAACGAGAATGTAGACAATTTCCCATACAATTTGTTCTCTCGTAGAACTGTAGCACCATGTGAAGGTTCTTGTCATGCTCCTCCATCGTCTAAGAGTAAATCAAAATATCATCAATGAATACTTGGATGAACTTGTCTAAGTATTCGTGAAACACCTCGTTCATCAAACTCGTAAATACACATGGGGCGTTCATCAACCCAAACGGTAAAACAATAAACTCGTAATGTCCAAACCTCGTCTTAAAGGTGGTCTTAGGGGTGTCGTCCTCTTTGATTCGTAAATGGTGATACCCTGATCCCAAGTCAATCTTTGAAAACACTGTCCCACCCGTCATATGATCAAACAGATCATCAATCCTTGGCAATGGATACTAATTCTTGATCGTTGCTTTGTTCAATTGACGATATTCAATGCAGAGCCTCCATGACCCATCCTTCTTCCGTATGAATATAACAGGATAACCCCACACTGACACAGTTGGACGTATAAGTCCTAGGTCCATCAACTCCTTCATTTTCATTTTCAACTCTTGTAACTCCGGGGTTGACATCCAATAAGGCATTCTTTCTATCGGTTCAGTCCTCGGTTTTAGGTCTATGGTAAATTCCAATTCCATCTCAGGAGGCATCCCAGGTAACTCCTTAGGGAAGACGTCCGCAAATTCTCACACCACTGGAAGGTTTTCTATACCTTCTGTGTTAGGAACCAAATATCAATATAGCATAGAAAAACCTCAGAATAAGTACTCAACTCCTTGAAAAAAAGATTAATTTAGATAATAAGCCTCTTCGAGGGGGCAACCTCTATATGCCCACATAAATGTCCAAATACAAGATGATTCCAAATGAAAATGTATCCTTGGTGTATATAGGAGACTAAGAGGTATAATTACAACTAATGGACTAAATCCAACATAAATAAAATAACATTACTAATGTAATATGCCCCTATTAAGGGGAATGAGCCACTATTTAGGGATTAACATGCCCCTCCCCTTGAGACAAGTGTTGTCTGTAATGCTTGAGTAACTCTGGATGCTTCTGTATAAAAGACTCATCTTCCCAAGTGGAATCTTCAGCCGGTAGTTTCCTCC
>JZKD02S1677248.1:130758-144091 GCA_000966675.3 Picea glauca
CTCACACGCGCAAGACAACACATTTTTTTTTAAACCAAAAACATTGAGACAACATTACGGAGATACACAAAAATGCAGTGGAGAAAAATGCATCTGAATCGCATGCTAATCACAAGGAGAAATAAGAAGGCGTAGATATTTTTAAAAGGAATCCAGGGCGCAAAGATAGAAATTGAGTTTCACAAGATGAGCGAACAAGAGGTAAAACACTAAAGCACAGAGAGTAAGCAGGATGCAACGATTTGGAAGGAAAAACACAAGTTTTTTTTTTTTTTTAAATTAACCACATGCCTCTTCGTTATTGGATCAACAAAACAAGTGCACACACATCCAGCTTTAGGGAACCATTACAATTTTCATCAACATATAAATCCACATACATTTTTTTAACTACTTTCAAATACAAATTTTGACATGCATACCGTAACTGAAGGTGAAGAATCCGAAGTGGTTGTCCCACACTTGTGCTTTGTCCAGATCATGCTTGCTAAACGCTGAGACCTCACCAGTACCTCCCATCCAACACTCGGGGTATTATTCTTTCCCCTGAGCCCCCTGAGCTGCAAAGGGGCCATGCACACAAACCAGAGAATAATCTAGCTCACAGCTCACCTCGCAAGGTCAAGCTACCACTCTCTTTTTGAGCTAGGTATCCCAACTCCCACAAGAAAAATTAGTCAAGAAAATTTGGCAGCATAACCTTACGCATACCAATCGTGATCCATTCCCCTCCTCCGTCATTTATTTTATAGAGTTCTCTTAGTGTCTCTTTGCCAAAATGCACGTTAATTTGTTTTTATTAAATTTTTATTAGGAAATATTCTCCCTATACACTTGTCACCCAATCTTTCAGTTGCACCAGAAATTCACTTAATTAATTAAATTAAATTGCCAATTCCCTCAATTTCCCTTAATGACTAACACCTTTCTTAAAGCTTAGTTGAGTTCATTTAGGAAATTTCTCTAGACTAGATTCTTTTCTATGTTCCACATTCCTTTTCCATTTAATTTCCACGTTTTGCCTAAGTTCGAATTTAGCAAGTTTTGCACATAAACAACAATTCATTTTTAGATAATTTATTTCTCCTTTAAATTCTAAATTTTATTTTTCCCTTTTTCTTCATCCCCCCTTTATTAATTGCTTAATTAATAAATAAATAAAATCCTCAATTCTACTTAAACCTAGGCTTTAATTTCAACTAGGCTTAGCAAATTTTCATTTTTTTTTAGGGAAAAATTATAACTAATAACTTTACTCATACATAATTATTTTAAGTCTGACCATGCCAAGGTTAGGCACTTAGGTTCATTGACTCACCTATGTTTAAAAATTGCGACATGCCCTTCAAGAAGCAGTGCGTGCTCCAAGGGCACTCTGAATTGTACACAATCTTCTATTGGAATTCAATCCGAATTCAACATGTCCTTCTACATTTGATGTAAATTAATTCTATTATTCATATAAGTAAATTAATTTAAATACCCTGACCATCATTTTGATGTTGTTGTGAGCGATCTTCGATCCATACCTTGTACAAAACTCCTCCTTTTGCCTGCTAATCAAAGGACTTCACCAGTACCTCCCATCATATTCTAGGGGTACCCTTCTTCCCCCTTAGCCCCATGAGCCGCAAAGGGGCCACACACAGTAAAACAGAGAAAAATAGCACCCAATCTTGCCTCGTAAGGAATATATTCCACTCTCTTCAAGCTTGGAACCCAACTCTCACCAGTAAAACTTAGTCCAGAAAAATTTTGGCAGCATAACAATACTAACTAAAAATTCCCCCTCCTTTTCTCTCATTTATTTTATAGAAAAAATCCCAATGATACATGTCCTCATGCACAAATAATTAATTTTTAATAATTTAATTAAGGGATTATTCACCCACTACATGTGTCATACTCTCCCCAAGTTGCACATGTAATTTCTCTTTTTATTTTATTTAATTAGACAATTTCCTTCACATTCCCCAATGTGATCCTATTTTTTCTCTTAGTTGTCCCTTAGCTCCCCAAACCCTCATTTAATTTGTGTTCCCTAACTAAATCTTAGTTTGATTTGGATTAGGAGTCTTATTTTAGTTAGGCTTAGTGGTAGATTGACTCAAGATGTTCCTTCATGTGGACAACCTATTCTCTCATGTTTTATTTTCTTTTTAATTAAAATTTATTTTTATTATTTTCATGAACACATGTGTATATACCCAATTCATTCTTAATTCTTCTTTTACTTAGCTCACTAGTCTAAATTTCTTTTATTCTCTTTTTATAGTTTAGTCTAACTATTATACTTAGACTCTTGTTTTTTTCTTGTGTATAGTTTAATGCCCAAATGTAATCTTTTTTTTAAACATCTAAGTATTTTATTTTATTTTTCTAGGCCTTCAATATTTTTATTGCCTCACAATTCAATTATGCGACGTGCCCTTGAAGACGCACCTCCGTTCTCCAAGGGTACCACTTGCCTTGATAGTTTTGGAAGTTTTACCAACACTTTGATTCAACACTCCACTCGGTCGACCTTGTGAGAGACTAAGGGTTGTCTAAGGAATAAGGAATCTTCCTTATTGAGCGCCCCTTAGAATTCTTTGTGAACGACTGTCTCAATCCTCCCTCGCAACATCGTGGACCTCTCTGAATGTGGTAATCGTTAACCAAGCATTCAATTCACGACGAGAGTGCTAGTAGGTTGTGACAGGGACGATGTCACACATCTCCCTCAATTGTCTAGTTTATGTGCATGGCCCCTTTACTCCTTATGTGAGTCAAATTAGCAAGCATCATCGAGCCTACATCCACTAACAAAACACTATCAATAATCCATATAAATAACATCCATATTAATCATCATATAAATCACATGTGTGTAAATAAAATGCTCAAAACCAAATACAAGTCGACTCCCTAACTCAATCCGAAGTCCAAGGGACTCTCTTGATGCCCTCTCCATCCTCAATCTGTCATGTATCCTACACACTCAGGGAAACTCATCAATAATACATGTCAATACATGTATACATATAGATTCTAACATATAATCATAATGGTATCACACCATATCTCATAATCAAAGCATAACCATAATGTATCATAACCAGATCACTTGCTCGCAAGTGTCCTAAAAGAATAAGTCAATATAAAATGTGCTCAATAGAAATGGATGTTATAGAAAATAACTTATCTTCTTATGTTCCATTGGTGGTCAATTAAATAAAACTAGGTTCATTGAGGTCATTTAAAGAAAACTATAGATGGATAAGGATTGATTGATCCTTCTTTGAATACTTGTAGATGAATAAGGGTTTCTCGGCCCTTATTAATGTTACATATATATGGAGAAGAGTTGGTCTAACCTTATAGGATTGCTAGAAAGTATTGCAATGGATATGATAATAAAAAAGTGTTAGTGGATCATTTCTCCATATACCACTAAATAAGTTAAGTATATGAATATTTTGGAATTATGGATAAAATTTAAATATAATATGACAAAGAGAAGGGTCATCCAATCAATATTCCTTAAGCTTCCACTAGTAAATATTATTATATTTATGACCTAGAGGAAGACAATGCACGATCGTGCAGCCCTAACCTAGCCCTGGTAACGCCTAGGGTTCCTTAGGGTGCCGCCATGGCAGCTCAAGGAGGGGAGCCTCCGCCCCCTCCTTCCCCCTCCACCTCCTTTCGACGTCTGGTAGAAGCCTGCAGCAAGAAGTCGACCATCTCAGAAACTCCGAGTTTTGTCAATAAATTGGATGATATACCAGAGATCGACCTGCCCCCTGAACTCCCAATGAAATTTTCCCTATCCCTCTCTGAACGTGGACTTATTGGCCAGTTTATGGGACTCTGGCCCTCAACCAGATCCACAGACAACTGGATACAACGAAACTGGAGGCCACTGATTACAAATAGTGTGACATGCTATGCAGTCGGGCGAGGATACTTCATTTTTGAATTTATCTCTCAAGAGGACAGAGATTTGATTTTCAGAAACGAATCGTACTTCGTGGGCACCCAAGGACTCTATCTAAACAGATGGACTCGAAATTTTGACCCTGCTTCAGAACTCCCCAAGGATGTCCCTGTCTAGGTAAGACTCCCTAACCTGTCGATTCATTGCTGGAATCCCACCTCGCTTCAGGCAATAGAAAATGGTCTTGGTCACTACATTGACCGAGCAGAACCAAGAGACCAGTATTCCTGTGCGCGGATCTGTGTGGAGGTGGATCTGGAGGTAGGTCTACCCGAGGCAATAAAACTGAAAGTCGGCGACTGGCACCACTTCCAAAAGTTGGATTACGAACAGCTCTCGTTCAAGTGCATAGGTTGCCACGAATATGGCCACTTCCAAAGGAACTGCCCAACCCCCCCCCCACAGAGATAAAGAAGGGGAAGAAGGCTGGCAACAAGCCCGGAAGGGGAGATCCAAAGCGAGAGGCCAAAGAAATGATCAGACAGACCCACCAAAAGCCAAATCCTCAGGAACCAAAAAAATGGAGAACAACTTCAGTATCCTAGCTAAAGAAGCGGAGGAAAGGGAACAAGCTCTAATTAAAGAAGTTCAAGAGGGAGAAAAGGAAGACCAGAATCCTGAAGACAAGGGAAAAAAGCCAGCAGAAGAAGAAGGTATGCAAAATAACTCCCCCCAGAAGCAGGAAGGCAGTCAGAACATAGAGGAAGGGGAGATCTCTATAGGCAGCGACTCAGACGAAGCAAATGAAGTTTGGGCCACCCCAAAGAAAACGGGAAGAGGCAGGAAAACAAAAAAAGCTGAGAGGGACCAAGAAACCTACAAAGATGTACTCAACGGATCGCAACCCACCATCAAGCAGCTGATTAACGTTCGTCACACACAGAAGCAAGCCAAAGCCTCCCAAGGAGGCCATTCCTCCCCTCAAGGTTTATAATGATCATAAACCACTGGAACTGTAGGGGAATGGGCAGCAAAAGGAAGGAAGAAGCGCTTAAGGATATAATCAAAACCTCGAAAGCAAGTATCCTACTGCTCCAGGAGACTAAAATGAGCCAGCAAGATGCGCTCAAAACCTTGTTGAACGTTTGGAAAGGAAGCCTCGGAGTTGCTGGAAATGCCAGAGGCGCCTCAAGAGGACTCTACACAATGTGGAATGCCTCTAAAATAGACATGCTCAGCTCTGACACTTGCATGCACTGGATTCACACCAAATTTCTCCACAAAGACTCAGGCTTCCAGGTAAGTGTCTTTAATATATATGTTCCACAACATTTGGGGGAAAAAAACACTATTGGGATTCCTTACAGGACTACCTCCAGCAAAATAATCTCACCAATATCATCCTTGGAGGAGATCTAAATTTAACTTTATCCCAGGAAGAGAAGAGAGGAGGCTCCATAGTAAGAGACCCGGCCAGAGAATGGGTAGAGGACTTAGCCTCAGCCTGGGATCTCCTCGATATTAAACCAGTCAAAGGACGTTACACGTGGACCAATAAGAGGATCGGTCCTAGGCACATCGCTGCCAGACTAGACAGATTCCTAGTACAAAGCTCCCTCCTGCTTCTAGGACTCGAAGAAAAAGCAGAAATTCTTCCCCACAGTGTTTCTGATCACAAGCCGATTCGGTTAGAGATTAAAAAAGACCAAGTCAGAGGGCCCATCCCCTTCAGATTCAGCCCAAGTTGGATAAATGACAAAGACTTCATGGCTCTAGTTACAAAAATATGGGCCACCACAGTTCAAGGCTCAGTTTTTTATGTGTGGGAGGAAAATATTAAAAGACTAAAAAATGCTCTAAATCTTTGGGCAAAGAACCAACCAAGCCCAATAGCAGTGCGCCTAGTAGCCCAAGCCCAACTCGAGGCCCATCAGTTGGAAATGGAACAGAAGGAGATCACTCCTACAATCTTGCAACAGGAGGACAGCCTTCAAAGGCAATGGCACAAAGCCTGCAGAGTGGAGGAAAACTATTGGAGACAGAAGTCAAGAAGCTTATGGCTGAAAGAGGGAGACCGTAACACAGCCTACTTTCACAAACAAGCGGAAGCAAGGAAACAATACAAGGCAGTGACAGAAGTCCAAGTCCAAAACAAAACAATTGTAGACCCAGAGGACATAAAACAAGCAGCGTATGAAGCTTTTGAGAAGTTATACACAAAACCAAAAGGCTCAGCAATGGACCAGCAGAGGTACCCTCTCACGGTTATCCCAAGGTTAATAAATGAGGACACCAACAGCAA
The DNA here is from genome assembly GCA_000966675.3 of Picea glauca. Lineage (NCBI taxonomy): Eukaryota > Viridiplantae > Streptophyta > Pinopsida > Pinales > Pinaceae > Picea > Picea glauca. Next base: position 136,980 of record JZKD02S1677248.1, read on the forward strand.
GCTGACAAGGGAGGTAACGCAGCAAGAGATAAAGGAGGTGAAAGACATTAACCATGCACAATTCACGGATGATACGTTGTTGTTGGGAGGAGCAAGCCCAATAATAGAAAAAAAGTTTAAGGAAGAACTGGACGCCTATGCAGCAGCCTCCGACAGTGAAATAAATCAGACCAAGAGTAACATTTATGGTTGGAACATCACCCCAAATGAAATGTTGAGAATAACAAGAGTCCTAGGGATGGAGGTGCATACAAATTGGGAGGCCTTTAAGTACCTGGGAGTCCCTATCTTTAAGTCTGCCCCTAGAGCCTCTCACTGAAACCATCTTGCAGAAAAACTCAAGAATAAATTCACTTCTTGGGGGGGAAATTGGCTAAACTTAGCAGGGAAGGCAGTCCTGATAAAGGTTGTGGTGTCTAGTATCCCTATCTATCAGTGCTCACTGTTGTTAGCTCCTGCCACAGTCAACCAAAAAATTAAAGCTTTTCAGAGACGCTTCTTGTGGGAAGGAGGAAGGCAAGTAAGAAAGAAGCTACACTTGATAAGCTAGGAAAAAACCACAAATCCCTTCATGGAAGGGGGTCTCAATTTTAAAAAAACAAGATTTCAAAATCTGACCTTAGGGGCAAAGCTTCTCTGGAAGATGATCACCGGCAAACCCTCTTGGAGTAAACTCGCACTTTGGAGGAAATACTTTCGAGAGTATTGGGACAGAAGCTTAGAACTCCCCTGCAAGGAATTGAAAAGCTCTCCTATCTTTGCGCTATGCAAAAAGGCGCTTCCTCACTTCAACCCTCATCTAACCTGGGTGCCGAAAAATGGTAAGAAAATAAGAATCTGGACAGACTCAATAATGGGCGACCCACCGCTAGATCATCGTCAGGACCTTCATTGCCTCAAAGACTGGATGGATAGTCAAAACATTTTAACGCTCTCCGACATTTCAGTCTGGGGAGAAGAAAGGCCTCACCCCTGGCAAGGGTGGGAAGTCCTAAACATACCAGTTGCTCTAGACAGTCAATGGGATGACCTTAAGAAGTGTCTTCAAGGGAAAGCCCCTCTAAAAAAGAGAGGCAAATATGAAAGAGGATGGGGAAGGAACACTCGGGCTTACACCACAGTAGAGGGCTACCAATTCTTCATCACAGTCCCCACTGTTATGCCTAATCCGACACTTTGGAAAGCAGTCTGGCAGCCACGCTCCCTTCCAAAAATCGACCTCTTCATTTGGACCCTGGCACACAAGAGTATACAAACAGGGGAGAACCTCAGAAGAAGGGGCTGGGAAGGACCCTTCAGGTGCCCTCTTTTCCTTCATGAACAAGAAACCATTGACCATCTTCTCCTAAACTGCAACTATTCAAAAGAAGTCTGGACGAAGGCAACAGGCTCCCAACCAGCAACCAATTTTCCTCCTGATGTGATAAGTCTCCTCCTCCAATGGGAATCCTTGTCCCCCTTTGCTGTCAAGAGGAGAAACCAAGCTCTCTTGATATGGGGAATTCTCCCAAAGTTTGTCCTATGGAACCTTTGGTTAGAGAGGAACCACAAAATTTAAGGAGAAAGTCAAATGAGTGAAGACAGAGTCAACACTAAAATTCAAGCTCTATTGGGAGAATCAGTTTCTCATCTTTTCTCTACAGTCAAGCTTCACAAAATGGACGAAGAAGAGGAGCGTTGGATAGACCAATTTAAAATACAAGGATTAGAGACCAAAAAGGGAAGTGATCCAATCCAAGAAGGTTGGGAGATCAGAAAAAGCGAAAAAGAATTTACAAAGTGTAAAAGAGAAATAAAAACGCCTATTCTCTTCTTTGATGGGGCCTCAAAGGGAAACCCAGGCCAGGCTGGGGGAGGGGGCATAATTGAAAATCCCAAAGAGGTCATAGCAACACACTTCGCTACCGGTCTAGGCATAGAGTCCAACAACAGAGTTGAGGCTTTGGCTCTCTGGCAAGGTCTGCACCAAGAAATTAAACTCAGAATCCAGGACTTGACAATCATCGGTGATTCCAGAATAATCATACAGGCCATGATCAATCACTCCACAACCCAAAGCACTAAGATCAACAATCTTCTAGATAAAATTCGCCTCCTCCTAAGGAATTTTAATTCTTATCAATTCTTTCATGTGTTAAGGGTTCTCAACGGAATGGATGATAAGGAAGCCAACAAAGGTGCATTGTTGGAGGCGGGGATATTGTCATTCAATGAAATGATGAATAATGTGGAGCTCCCATGAACCCTCTCTGTCCTCTTGCACTCTCCCAAATGCAAGATCTGAAAGCAGCATGGGAATCTGGCGAATCTCAAGATCAGAGTGGGGCAGAGGTTCTAGTTGGATGGAAGAGCTGGCTCAGTACCATGAGGAATGGTGCTCTAGATCTGGGGGAGACAAGAGATCCACGTGGCCCCTGGCCAAAAATTCAGCAAATCCAACTGCAATAATGAGATCACGCGCGGAAGAAATAAAGGGCGACCTTTGCCCTCTCATTCCTGTTCAAACTGAGATATGCAAGTCAATTAGTAACCGAGAGAGTGTGAAGCATCATAGTGAGAAGGGCAGGATGCGCGAGGTAAGAGGACGAAAGAAAATGGCTTCTTCTTCGACAGGGAAGTTGAGCACGGAGGAGCGACTGAAAGAAATGGATAAAGCTCTGGCGAGTCTCCAGCAGCTTCTCCAGAATCAATTGGACTTCTTAGAGAACCTGGACGTGGAGGTTGGGTGCAGATTGGAGCAACTCGAAGCTGATATTACCATCACCAAAATTGGCTACGCGGAGGAGCTGGACAAAATCCATAAGGAGCTGAAAAATCCATAGCAGTAATTTGATGAAAGGATGGATCAGTTGTAAGCCAAGATGCTCAGTTGAATAGCAACTGGAACCAGGATTCCAAGAAGTAATCCCTCTTTGTAAGCAGTCTGTCAGTAGGATCTAGCCAGCATTGTGGCATTATGTATTGTAGCCAATGCTCTAAATAATCAGTATGTTAAGCAGCACAAGATCTAGTTTAGTTTACAAGTTACAGTTTTCAAAGTAGAATGGTATTAGGAATTCAGGCCCAAAGAAATTTGGGGCCATTTTGTAACTGAATCTGTGGCATTTCCACCCCTTTAATATAATCTATAACCGTTTTCGTAAAAAAAAAATTATTATTCTATTTATATTCCATTGCAACCATAGAAACAACTGAATCTAAAATTAAGAACACCATGAAATTAATACACATGGGATGGAGAAGGGCCATTCAATCCTTCTCCTTTCCACTTTACATCATGTTAAATAAGATAATTAATTACATGATAAATATAAATCAAGATGGATCATCCGACACTTTTACATTTAATTACTAAAAAATATAAACTATAGATGGAGAAGGGTCAACCAACCCTTCTCTACGATATTTGTATATTGAACCAACTCCAACACTAAAATAAATTTACATAAATGAATCCCATCGGCAAAGAATATTAAGGAAAAATTCTTTATTGGGAATATAAGGAATTTGGTGAACAAGTTATTTCACCCAAAATAATCTACCCCTTCCCCCAATCGTATTTTGGATGGATTTAGTTGTGTTCCTCCTATCTTTGAGATATCCCGTGTATGCACCATAGCATCTAACATACACTTTTGAAGAGAAACAAGGATAGTAATGAGCCCTTTTCCGATGTTGGCATCCCAATGAAATCAACACAACTTGGTTATTTTGTACAATAGACAAGTGTATAATGGAATAGGTGTATTATTAGACAGGTTCTTTGGACACATTTTGGAGTTTCATTAATTCCTATTGTGTGAATATGCACATATGTTTTTCTACACAAAATATTCAAATACATAGTGCTCTTGATCCTCTCGATTGATAGGCTCACAGTGATGGATGAGACACGTGATACAATATTCTAGTGTATTAGACATTGATTCACTAGAAATGAATCTAAATCCATTAAAATTTCCCTATATTACTCCATTAACGAAATAAAATATAATTACAAAATAAAATTCATGGTTATTTTTTGTGTTATCCAATGGCATATTAAACCTTCCACTACACAATGAGATATTACCAACTAAAGTAATGGTAGGTTTAGAGAGATATAAGGAAGACAATTTAAAACATGTGGAATCTAAATATCCAATTGAGATTTTTTTTATTTTGAATGCTACATGCCATAATAAGGTGTCAATTTTATAATATACAACTTCCATTTTTTCCCATTACTAGACTACGAGAAATATTTTCTTTCTTGTAAGGTGTTTTTTCCATTTTATTGGACTCTTACTTTTTAAGTTGATTCTTTATTGTAAGGTGTTTTTTTCCATTTTATTTGACTCTTACTTTTTAAGTTGATTCTCCAAGAAACTTTCTTACTCAAACTATATTTCTTTTACCAAATTTGAAATCTATGGACTGCAAATGTGTGAAACTCATAAGTTAAAAAAATTGAAATCTATGGACTGCAAATGCATGAAACTCATAAGTTAAAAAAATATTAAATGAACCCAAACACATATTGAACCATACAAATCATCTATTGCATTATTGAAACCTAAAACATATGCATATTTCCTTTTTTCCTCACACAAGAAACCTATTATAACAAGAGGATATTGAAAATACCAAATTCGACCTATTATGACTTTCAAGGCCAACAAATGCATCCACCATGAAATTAAAATGGTGAAATAAAAATAATTACAATTTTATTTAATTTATATCTCTATTATATGTCATGATGAATATATTAATTACAATTTTATTTAATTTATATCTCTATTATTTAATTTACATCTCTATTATAGGTTATGATGAATGTATAATTTAAGAGACAAAATTAAATGTTTAAACACTATGTGAGAAAATGTGGAGAGGGTATTCCAATCTTTCACTAATATGTTGGGAATAAATATAATCATCAATTTGGTAAAGGAGATTTTATGCTAAATAAGATTAATGGCATTTTTTAAACTAATTAGTTTATGGGTGTATAACAGTTGAGAGTGTCAACTCTTATTTCTTTGAGCCATTTAACCCATATTACCATATTAAACACTAATATGCCAGGCAACTAATATTATATATAAACTTGTCATTGAATTATTCAAATAGTGATTGAAATTCATTGCAAGCAACTAGTAAAATAGGTATTTTGAGAGTGTTAAACCGAAAACAAATAAATATTCAAATACATGAATAAATGGTAGCAATGCATAAAGTACTCCTATATAGAAAATTCAACTTCATCTAATTTAATAATAATAGAGTTTAAGAGAGTTTAAGAGTTTGTCTCCATAAATGTATATTTCCATAGAACAATTTAATAAATTCTACACATTATTTTCAAATTCAAATCCTATATCTTCGCCATCTTGCAAAAATCACTAACCAAGTTCTACTTTCTTTTGCCAAAGCCTACCAATTGCACTATCAACATCCCCCTACAAAAGACAAGAATTGCAAATTACTAATACAACTATCCAACACAAATATCACAAACCTACTTTATAATCATGGTCAATACTTATCTTAAATAAAATATATACTTGTTTAACATAAAGTGTACACTTGTTTAAAATAATATTTATATAAAAAAATAAACCATCTAAAGCAAAATTGGCATACCAAAGGTGTTGTAGTCCATCCTTGGAAATTCATGCTCTATTTCATGCTCCATGGACAAACATTATTGTAACAATGAAGAAAAACCAATAATACATAATAGTATATACTTGTCTAAAATAATAAACATATAAATATTAAATAAGTGATTCAATCAAGAATAACATACCCAACCATAAGAAATAATAACATACCCAACCAGACTTCCATGGATATTTGAGGAGTTCCATGGATCTAATATTATTTCTCTCTTTTGATTATATTCTCCATATTAAGCCATTCTTCCAAAAGAATAAATCTTTAATTTTCTGCTATGGTTTAGATGTTCTCATATTATAATCAAATTCTCTTTCAAAAATTACTACGTTAATGTGAACTAAGTATGATCATATACAAAATATTTTTAAAGAGAAAATTTGATGTGTCGTTGGTAAGCAATCAATGTTCAGAGTTACATAATACCCCAAGAATGAAATCACTTGGATGTATGTAGAAAACACAAATCTAGATTCTTCCAAGAAGATAAATCTTTCCTCTTTTTGTTCTGAAATAGATGTTCTCATATAATCAATACATAGTTAGATAATACCCCAAGATAGATATCACTTGGATGTATGAATAAAACACAAATTTGGATTCTTCCAAGAAGATAAATCTTTCCTCTTTCTGTTATGAAATATATGTTCTCATATAATCAATTTCATGCACCATGATCTAAACATAAGATCGTGTACAACATATTTTTAAATCTAGGAACGTTGGTTGGTGGTTAGTAAGAAACAAGTTAAGAGTTTGACAATACTACAATCATGTACATCATATTTATAAATATAGGAATGTTGGTTGGTTGTTAGTAAGCAACAAGTTAAGAGATTGACAATACCCCAAGAAGAAATTCACTTCGTTGTATGCAGAAAATAGAAACCTCCATATTACAATATTCTTCAAAGAAGATAAATATTTCCTTTTTCAATTGTGGGAAAGATGTCCTCACATAATCAAATACTCTTTCAAAAATTCCTGCATCATGATCTTAACATAAGTAAGATCATGTATCTAGCATACTTTTATATCTAGAAAATTTAGTTCGTGGTTGGTAAGCAAGTATTGAAGAGTTCAAGAAAATACTCAAAGAAATAAAGGGTGGTTTGAACATTCCCCATTATTTTTAAATATAGAAAAGTTAGATCTATTTCAACATATCGATATGATCATTTTCGTTGTTCCAGTTTGTTGGGTATGTGTTATATTCTTTGCATGTGTGTGTGTGTGTGGGTGCGCTACAACAACTGCGTCTGGCAGTCCGTACCAACTAGATTATTTTTTTTGGGGCGGTTATTTGCTATTTTTAGCGGATTTTGCTATTTTTAGCTGATTTGTAAATTAATCCCCGATTAAGGGATTAGGGTTTTGGTATCTACGGAATACCTAAAAACATTGTATATATTGTATGGCGAATGGTGAAATTCGATATAATGAAAAAGAAA
>JZKD02S1677249.1:10428-26313 GCA_000966675.3 Picea glauca
GAGAGAGAGAGAGAGAGAGAGAGAGAGAGAGAGGCATATCTGATTTATTTTAATTGATAGTTTTTTTGGTGGAAAAAAGGAGGAAAGGGAAGGCCACACGACAAGCATACTCACCATGCAACCAATCAAGCATTATGTTAGTAGGAGACACCACTCCTTTTTCTCTACCCCACATAAGGATCATGTTATATTGGAGCTAATATGTTACCACAAGCCAATTCTCTCAACCAATGTGGAATAATCATTTGATTTTACATAGAGGTATTTCATGTTGTAGAATCAATTCCAAGGCATATAGATGTTAGGCATATTTTCTTTAAATGAACATTTTTAAGATTTAACACATGAAAGGGGTACTATGGAGGATTAACAATGGAACATTTTTTATTTTATTTTATTTTTTGTGACACAAGGGAAGAGAGGGGAAGGTTGAACAATAAACATACTTACCTCACAACAAATAAACCATTATGTTAGTAGGAGACACTACTCCTTTGTGATTTCTCTCAATGGCATAAGGATCAAAGTATATATTAGTGAAGGCCATCTCAACCTACTTCCCTTAGTGAATATCCATGAAGGCCCTAGTCTCAACTTCAACTCTCTCGAGTTAAGAATGTGTTCTCCCATCTCAAGTTGAGAATGTGCATTCCCATTGTAATGGAAACTAGTCCCTCACCCTATTAGTTTCCTTTCACTGGCGTTCAATGCTCTCTTTCATCCTATTTAATTGTAGGGCCAAATATTTCATGTTTCCATTGGTCTATGTTACATCTCTCTCACAATGTTTTAGACCCTTTTAGAGCTCCTTCAAGCCATAAATGATACAACAATGGTTACGATAATGACAGTGTGCCATCAATGAACATAGTTGTCCTGTGAGAAAGCCTCAAACAACTTTGAAAAATCTTGGTTGGAGGTCAAAACTCACCCCCAACTCATACACAATGCTCTCTGCCTCTATTATGACCATACTTAATGCCATAGGTTTCTAATTCATCCCACATGTAGGATGTATTTCCTCCATCTTACCCTTATTAACATTACCAGAGAGAATGGAGTTAATATCCCTTGGGGTGAGGTCATGTGGATTAATGCAGTTCCTTCTCACTTGATGCATGCTTATAGATGTGTGGTGAAGTTATGCACACTCCTTAGTGTCATTCATGGAGGGGGATATGTGGAGAATTATAGCCTACCCACTCCCATTTCATGTATATAATTCTTTTTCCAAGAGTTACCCCCTCATTAGTTTGTGTATCCACCTCTAAGTTGAGTGAGGGGAGGATATGAAAAAATTCATTTGAGTTAAATTCCTTTGTTGTAGCAATAATTAGTCGTCATATTTTAACTAGAGGAAGAATGGACGAAAGTGTTTGTGATCCGGATTATTTTCGGCACGAAATGAGAGTGGAGATATAATAAAGAAATGTACAGAGATGTATTAGATATCCAACAATATAACATAAATATATCATAGATGCAACCATAAACACAGAGATATACTAATACACAATTTCTATTAATGAGTGAAAATGTACAAAGACTGTAAAACTACAGAGTGAAAGACTCGCTAGAATGGTGGCAACTTATCTCTAAGAAGAGATGCGACGGCTACTCCCATTCACAATAAGATGATTTACAATGAGGCTCTAAAGGCCTTTTTAACATAAAGAAAATCCAAAACCCTAACCCCAGGAGATGAAAGGCCAACAAATTTGTGGACCCCGTTTTGGCTAGTTTGGTATATCAACTTCCCGGGAGCGTAACTTTGGCATACGATCTTCGTTTGGGGCGCATGATATCTCGTTGGAAAGGTCTATCCAAGGAATACACATGTTGTTGTCAAAATTTGACTTTGACTACAATTTGACTATGGTGAGCCCTAAAATTGTTGTTTAGGGCCTCAAAATGGCCCCAAAAGTTTGGGACTCGAAAACTAGGAACACAACTGCTAAACTGAAACTGCCAAAATGAACCAGTTGGAATAGGTGGGTGGCCATCGATATCCACCTAGATTAGTTTGATAGTTCATAGTTCTTATGATAATTATAGAGTCTCGATCACCGTAGCTTTGCTAACTCTATTGTCTTTAATAACTACGAGTCCTTTTAACACTACAAATACTTCCACCTTGTCTATGGTGATACCAACTCCTCAAGCATATCATACCCCAACCCCCTACTTGAAACAACACCACCCTTAATTTTATCAACCAACCAAGATTTCATTACCCAATAATGTAAGTATTATTTATTTATCTTTATTATAATTACTCAATAATATTAAGTGCTATCAAGAGAAGTTTCCTTATATTACAAAGTAATTAATGATACATGTTCTTGTCCCATCATCTTCTTTGAGTAGAATTTTGTTGAATTAAAAAACACAATAATTTTATTTATCCAAGTTTATTTTTTAAAAGTATTAAAATGTTTATTTTAAACTTTGAATCTTTACTCTATATATCATGTATTAAGAGGTAAGATATTGTTCATTTAAAGTATGTGACAATTCAGTTTAATTGAATTGTATGACTATTTAATTTATATATAGATATGATTAACTATGAAGAAGTGAGTATATCATTTTGAAAAATTCAAATTGGATAAAATAATAATAACACTTCACTTTTACCAAAACAACAAACCCCTAACACAAAATTTAGTTTATAATTTATTGGCTTGTTTTATGTGAATGGAACTTTGTAGAATTAGAAACATATGCAACATTTTTCTATTACATTATTCTCTACCAATGTAACTTGCCCATATGCTTCCCTTGGTCCCTTACATATGCTTCCCTTGGTCCCTGTGAATCCTATGTATATAATCGAATCATAATTTTGAAATTATAAGTCCACGAGAGTACATTATGTTTCTTGAATTGAAAAATCCAATTAGGGAACCCCAAGGTTTCACATCCCTATATAAGTCCATGAGAGTACGTTGTATTTCTTGAATTGAAAAATCCAATTCACTCACCCCAAGGTTTGAAATCCCTAAGAACCTTGCCAATGCAAGATTCATGCACGTTCTTGGAAGCTTTGCAATTGTTTATGCAAGGGAGAGAACACATCCATTCATCTATGTGCCTTGATTTAAGTTCCATAAGAATAATGGTGCCCAGTTGAGTGTTCAGAGATTGGGGAATTCCAAGACCATAAGAATCCCATAAAATTAGGGCCAATCCAGGCATCAAGAGGGCTGTGACAAAATTGGAATCACAATATGAATCCATTGGGTACTCCCAATTTCCACACATGCCAGAGAATGAGGAGGGGACCATGGTAACCCAATTGTAACCAAACCATGGTTAGCATGGTCAAAGGGGGTGGTGAAGCTTAGGTGAAGTGTTGGAGGTGTATTCGCCTAGTCTTGCTCACCTAACAGTAAGAAGAAGCCCACGTGAGAGATCGTACAAGGTGCCGGCAGGTTTACCTGCCGGTCATATGACACATGGCCGCCATATAACGTCAAGGAGTAGCAATTTAAGTTAATGCTGCGCGTTACATCTGTCTAGATCCGCCAAAGCTATTGGCCTTTGTGAACACAACAGGACTGGCTGATCGACCTGCGTTTTGTTCCATGATAGCAACCATTCTCTAACTTTTAACCCCAGCGCTAAATCTCATCCCTCTTCCTTCCTGATCGCTTCAATTAAATTTGGCCTACGAAATCTCATCCGTCTTGCTTCCTGACAGCTTCAATTAAATTTGACCTTCAAGGTCTGGAACTGGTATCAATGGCAGCTTGGATTTGAATTGGGTTCTGAAAATACAGGCTTTTTAGGAAGGCAAGCTGTGTTTATGTTTTCATTTCGGCAATGGGCTTGCTGGTTCATTCTATGGCGTTTCACAGAGCTTGGAGAAGAAGTCGGAACAGTGAGAAGAATGGTAGTTGAGTAACATTGAATTTATCTTGCTTCAAAGGCAGAATATGCATAGTTTGATCGTGGAAAGTAGGTCAGATTTCTGCAAGGATTTTGTTCATGACTGGATATGGTGCAGGAGTTGAAGGGCACTGATTTATGGAACTTTCAGTATGAGGGACTGTAGATTTCTGTGCTGATCATGTTGTGGAATGCATGGCATATTTTAGGGATAGAAGGCTAAAGCTAACAAGGTATCTTTGGAGCTGGGGCAGACTTTAGAGTTCTGAGCTGGGTTTTTTTGAGTTTTTCAACGGTAGAAAGGATCGATCTTGTGATCTATTGTATGGAGTAAAGAAGCAGATGCCCCAGGCCATACAAGGTTAGCTTTTCTTCTATGTGAAGTCATTTTCAGTATTATGAATATTAGGTTAGATGGTGTTTTCTTCATATTGATGGAAATGATTGCTAATTGTTAGAATAACATTGTGTTCTATTATTTGCTTGCAGGCTATGGCTCTTGTCGATTTCACAGAAGTGCCTAGGACTAGGCTGAGACAACAGATGCAAGCTGCTGTGCAAAGTATACAATGGACGTACTCAGTCTTCTGGCAGTTTTCTCATCCAGAAGGGTACCAACTATGCTTCCTATTTTATTTTGTATCATGAAATCCTTGCACACTAACTTACTAACATTAGAATTCAGCAGTGTCATTTGTCAGACTGTGATTCTAAGGAACCCAGTTTGGAAGCTGTCTGAGCTTTTTTTTTTTCTTCTTCTTGTGGAATATATTCTAATGGAGGAAGATTAACAAAAAACCCTAACGCGCTCCATACCCATTTCAAGAAATAAATCCCATCGTCAGTCAGCTTTTCTCAGTCCTATACTTTCAGTACACAGTCGGCCTTTCAGTCCTATTAATTGGTTCTAACAGTCATAAACTCTCAGTATTTTAATGCTGAGAACATGTATTTTAGTTCTAGTCTTTTTTGCATTACCAACCTTAGGATTTCAGCCAAATCTGGAATTCTTGTGCTGCTTTCTAATGGAAAAACTCATAGAAACTTTCATCGATTATAGCAAACTTTTCAGAGACCCGAGAACTTGACATTGACTTCTACCTCGATCTCGAATTCATTTGATCACAGCTGTACTGTTGCAATATTATAGTTTCTTACCATTAAAAAATTCTATTGTAAAGGCGTTATTATTTCTGATCCCCATGGTTTCAATACAATGTACAGGTTGTTGGTATGGATGGATGGATTTTACAATGGAGGAATAAAGACGAGGAAGACTGTGCAACCCATGGAACTGAGCCCTGAAGAGCTGTGTGCGCAGAGAAGTTTGCAACTGAGAGAGCTGTTTGAATCTCTTTCTGCTGGAGAAACGAATCCACCTACTAGAAGACCGTGTGCTGCATTATCCCCTGAAGATCTTACTGAATCTGAGTGGTTCTACCTGATGTGCATGTCATTCACTTTCGCTCCGGGAGTCGGGTAATTCTTTCCAGCTTTCTTTTCTGTTTCTAGCTCTGCCATTTGCCATTTATTTTTGTTTGTCTGATATGTTGAAGATTGGACGTTTAGGTAGAACAGTAGGACATGACATAGAGGTTTGAGAAATTAATTATTGTCAGGCTGGTTGGATTTAACAACGACCGGTCATCTGACACTGTTCATCACACCATTTTCAAAGAACTATTGTCCACATTATAGTGATGAATGCCCATGTCTTCTGTGCTCAATAGAGTCAAAGAAAAATAATGGATAGGGTATAAGGACAAATGGAAAATGGTTGAATAAGGCTTTTCTCCTTGCTGTTATACTGCAAATTGATGAATTTTAGTGGCAAACAACATTATTCTGTAGTTAGATAACATGACAAAAGTTTGGCATATTAATATCGGTCACTTTTCAGTGCATTAATGTTGTCAAGGACAATGACATCATGCCAATGTGGATGGATAACTCACTGAATCACCCATAGTCATGAGAGTTAACTCTCCACGACTCTCTTTCCTATTTCCTGGATTATTGTAATATAAAAACCAAACAAATTTATAATGGTTTAGTCTTCCCTTAGTTAGAGGATAAATATTTTTAATATTTAAATTTTTTGGTGTTCAATTAATCTATATTCCTGGGTAGTAGTTAGTGATAACTGTCTAGTTGACCCCAAAAAGTTCTAAGTGAATTTGTTACACTAATATTCACTCTATACATTAATACAAATGAGTTTATACATTTTACTATATTAATACATATTAATATAAATGTATGTAAAAAGTTTATTGATTTGTTGTATTTTATTACTTACCATAATAGAAAAGATTGGTATTAAAGATCAAGCTTTGTAGGTTTTCATTCACATTAAAGTAGTATTAAAGTATTAGTTTGCATAATTGTAGAAGTTACCAATATAATTTATGGTATATATTAGCTCTCACACAAAGAATGAAGATGTTGGAATTGCTAATATTAATAGCAAAATAGAGAACTTCAATGAACAAATAGCATATATATTTCTTAGATGCCATAAATTTTGACAACTTTTATGAGAGTATTACAAATAGGTATCTCTTCTAAAAGTTCTGCGAGACATTCCATTCTAAAATTAAGAAACATCCTATCCGTGTCATTGGATTTGGGATCCAATGTTCAGATGAAGGTGGAAATTCCACCTCATGATAATGAAATCAACGTTCTCCAACTCAATGATTTGTTGAGGAAATTGTATTCCTATTATGAGGTACATCATATATAGATGAAGACATAGTTACCTTCATAAACCCTTGAATGTGCAAACAAGCTTTTCTATGGTGGAACTTATCTAAGTGCAAACAAATGCTTACTTCCATTGAAGCCATGATGAGGGGCTCGAGTTCAAGATTTTTCTTAAAGATAAGTTTGATTTCATCAATTATTACAAGGACAAACAACAACATTGGAAGTATTTGTGACAAAATTTAAACCATTCGATGTTGTTTAAATCCAAGAATTCAACCACTATACTCTTAGGATTAAAGTGATGGGAAAATAAATAAAAAGTAGTCACAAGTTTATTGGTTGATTAACCAACCCAATATAGAAGAAATTTGAGATGTTTGACATTTCAACTCTAGAATATTCTTCTTGCAAGATGAAGTTAGTAGAGGCAAAAAGTAGTAGAGGAAACCAAATAATGTTATTGACACTAATCTAGTCCAAGGAAGAAGATTGTTATAAAATATGACACAACTAAGAAGTAATTCAATAGGAATGTGCGATAGAATATTAACTCCAAATCATCAAATGAAGTATAAAGCTTCATGAAAAGGGGTAATGAAGTACTTAAATCTACGATTGAAGAAATCCCCCTCATGCCAATTGTGCATCCTAGTTGCATGGAGTGTGAAAATAACTATGAGTTAAGATCTAAAATAAGGAGCCTATTACAAGCAACTAATGAGATTTAATCTTAGAAGGGGTAGTCAAGAAGCATAATCTTTCTATAGTAGAATATCTTGATCCCTACACCTTGGGTTGGCTAATTAGTAGAAGAAAGTACTTATCATACAACACAAGTATGACACTAAAACCCCTTCATATCAATCAATTGTACTGATGAATTAAAGTTTGATGTGGAACCTATGGATGTGAGTTGTGTAGGTTTGGAAATCCTTATTTATGGGATAAGGATCCAATATGTCAATGATGCAATAACCAATACATATCAATGAATGAAGAACAAGTATGTTTTGTGATAGGTAGAAAATTATAATACCCTTAGTGTTGGTTAAAATCATCGAAGCTTTGAGACTTATAGAAGCCTAGGGATAGTTTACATTGCTTGTTTTGTGACTAGAGAAGGACAAACATTCTATAGTTCTCAATTGGTGTTAGAACTCTAATGATTAGTCACAAAGAGTTTTGATTGCTTAGGAAAAGTCACTTGAGTAGAAGTAATTGGATAATTTGATATAATGCTATTTTTTTTAGAAACCTTAAGGTATCACTCAAGTAGTTATACAATCAATCACAATATAAGCCTACAATAAGGACTTGGTTTCCTTTTGAGGTGTTATATATAGCTTCATGATTGGAGAAGCAAGAGATTAAGAGGAAAATTTAAAACTTGCTAGATAATGGACACATCCACTCTAACTCATTGCCATGTGGACCAATGATCATGTTGGGTCCAAATAAGGATGGATATGGAGAATGTGTATGGATAATCAATTTATTAACATAATTAACCTTAAGAATCTATATCCATTATTTCTAATCAATAAGTTATTGGATCAATTCTAATTCTAGGTATAAGTTTTAGTAATAATTTCAATATGAAATTAACTTATCACTAAATTCACATAGATTCTAAACATACATGGAAGACCACGTTTAAAATGTGGCAAGCACTCTTGGAATGACTAATAATGGCATTTGGTCTTACTAATGCTTAAGGCTACACAATTCAAGAGGATGATTAGTCACCCTATATTGACTCATTTATAACTATTTATTTAGATGTCATTTTTATAAATACTAGGGGGATTACTTGCAGCAATTTGACCAAGTATTTGTAGCATCATGCATAGAGAATGTGCCAATTAATTTAAATAAATGTCCATTTAGTCAACATGAACTTGTTTATTTTAGATTATGTGAACCAATATGGATTCACCATTGATCAAGTGAAGATTCCAGCTATATTCAACTATTCACCACAACAAAGAATTTATAACCTATGAAGTTCCACAGGTATAACAAACTATTTACTAAAATCCATATCTTTTTTTCTCGTGTCTCACACCCACTCATCATGCTTAACTATGACCATGTCTAGTTGTGTAGCCTAAGCATTTGGCATGATTAAGTAATAAGTACTAGTCTCTACTCATGTCTTCACTTTGATCTATTCAATGAGACTTCAATATCTGGATGGATGCTTTTAGATATATGATGGGTATAATTTTGAGTAGCTCTAAAGACTCATTACATTTCACTTAGAAAATGATCAAAAGTCTGATATTCCTTAGGTGAAGCTATTAATAGTTGGTGACATTATTTGCTAGATAAAGATACGATCATGAATATTTGTTGGAGTGTAAAAATTTAGTCTATGATCAAAAGTCTGATATTCCTTAGGTGAAGTGATGTAGGAACATCACTCCAAAGCCCAGCTACATGCCAGCTAGCTCAGCAACGCGCACATTCAATGGGATGAAGAGAGGCGCAACCCTCTTGTTTCAAATTTTGAATTTGAAATTTGTATTAAATGTTTGTAAGGCTAGTAGAGCCAAAGTCGTGCCTTTGAGCAGGCTGTAGTTAAAGAAGGCCTTTAATGGTTGTAAGGCTGGATCTAGCTCTGATCTGGACCAGACAACCCATTCAATGTAAAGTTAATGTAATTGAATAGGGTAGGTGAGATGGAGGGAAGAGCTCGAAGAGCCCCCTCAGGTAAAAGATTTTTGGATCTTGTTTAGGAAGTAGGTAGAGAGGTAGTTGGGTAATTCGAGTAGAGAAGAGAAGAGAGGAGATCCGAGACTCTGTTGCAGACCAAGCTCAAACACATTGTAAAGAGGCATTTTCAGATTAATACAATCAGAGCAGTTTTTCCTGCATGTTATTATGTGTATGATGAATGTCTTCATGTGTGTGTATTTATATGTTGTAGATGTATGATTAAGTGTGCATTTACAAGAGACATATAGATTTTCCTTTCTGTGGGCTCTTTGATTTCGGGTTTGGGGTTCTTTGAGGCTTCATGCCAAGAGGGTGTGACCCATTTCATTATTTTGGCTACAGGAAGATGTAGGGGTGAGAGTTCAGAACTCTTGACCCATGAGATCCCGAAAGGATCTGAGCCGTTGGATCAGGGAGGCTCACAACCGTTGATCTTGCTCAGGAGAAGGAGGACCGGAGTTTCGGAATTTCGGTATTTCGGATACCAGAAGTATGAGAGGACAAGGAATTGTTGCGTTGGGATTCGCAAAGTTCCGAAACGCAAATTCCCGAAAGCACAGGAGGAGTATTGTCGGGTCACGAGACAGGATTAGATTTCGGTATACAGGGGTTCGGGATTACGGAAGTCCTGAGGACAAAGAGTCGGGCAACTTGATGGTGAAACTCCCGAAGTCGCGAAATGCGACGTATTGTTGAGTGGGGTTGCGATCTCAAGATTTGATATTTCGGCATATCGGGGTTCGACATTTCGGGAATCCTGAAGACAAGGTATCGAAGTATTTCGGCATTGGAAACCCCGAAGTTCCAAAAGAAGGACTGTGATCACAGAGGACACAGTTAGAAAGACCGAGATTTTGGTATTTCGACATTTCGGGTTTCAGAGGATCGAGGAGCTAGAACTCTCGACATCTGGGTTCGCGAAATCGTGAAACCCAAAAATCCTTTTCGGCAAAGGGTCACGGTCATATCTGGGAGGCCATGTGGAAGGTCATTGTTGGTGGCCACATGGAGGTGAAATCTCATGCCCAATGCATGTTTGTGCAGGTGGGGTTTTCAAGGAAGGACCTGTGGATAGAATTTTTTAAGGGTTTCTGAGCAAGAGCCCGAAGAGCTATTTCGGCTCATTGGAGGAATTCAGAACGATCCTGTAGCGGACTCTGGCCCGAGGGTCAGGGGTCTGCGCCAAGTGGTATTAGAGCGGGATTTGACTTCTGTAGGCGATAGAGGCAGCTTGCAGAAGAGAAGCAGAAGGAGACAGAGCGTTGGAACTCTGTGGTGATTGCTCCCAGGTACGCAGTAGTCAAGAAGAGAGTCGGGAGGACTGTAGGAGACACTGGAAACACTTAGGGTTGCAAAGTGACAGCAACAAACTTGCCAGGAGGGCAGGTAGAAGGCAGGAAAATGGCTACTAAAGGCCATAGACGTGGTGGAAAGAAGAAACACCAACAACAGAGAAAAGATGAGATGGATAAGGAACTCGTTGAGATAAGAGTGAGGATGGAGGATCTTGCACTGCAGATGCAGCAGGATGCAAGATCACATTGGGTGTATGAATGGCCCATGGGGACGAAGGTAAAATGGCCAGTTAGGGAATTGGTGGCCAAAAGACAGTGGAGGCTGATAAGAGGATGGTTGAGGCATGCTGGAAGCCTCAAGAATGATGAGGAGGAGATGGTTCAGGTATGTGAACCAGAGGCTAGGAGAAATATCAGTGATGTCGAGGATGAACTGAGGTCACAAAATGATCTCAAGGACTGCCAAGAGGGCAGAATAGAAATTTCCAATTGCCAGGTGGATAATGAGATGAGATCGTTGTGGGATCTCATAGACTGTCAGGAGGATAGAAGGGAAATTTCATGTTGCCAAGAGGGCAATAAGGTGAGATCACTGCGGGGTCTCATAAACTGCCAAGAGGGCAGGACTGGAAATTCAGATTTCTAGGTGGGCAATAAGATGATATCTGAGGATCTTATAGACTACCAAGGGGGCAACAGAGAAATCCCATACTGCTAGGTGGGAAAGGGAGAGCAGATGAGCTCAGAGGTGAGTTCATATCAGCAATAGGAGTTGATGGAGAAGAAGGATCAGACACACTTTCTGATCATTGGAGGAATTCAAATATTCCTGCCATGTAGCCCAGTTGAGGCGAGAGTTTGTGTTGTCGATGTAGCAGCAACAGAAAGACAGCTAGAGAGACTGTCAAAGAAGAGGAAGAGTTGGAGAAGATATCAAAAGCTGCCCAAGCAGAAGAAGGAAATGAGCATTCCGAGGAATGGCTCAAAATTTTCAGCCAGGAAGCTGAAACAGAGACGACTGCAACATTGGAGCTTGCAGCAGAAAAAGAAGAAGAGGCAGACAACATGAGCTTTGCTGATCTGTGTGAGCAGATTGAATCCCTGGAGAGAAGGGTGATAGTGCATAGAATGCACATCCAACAAGTCAAGTTGGAAGCAGATGCAGGAGGAGAATACCAGCCCAAGGAGCAACTGGGAGATGTTGGGCTTGAGCCAACACAAAGAGATATGACAACAACACTGTCACAGGAAAAAGCTGAGCAACAACTCAGTAATGAGATTGCAGAATTGGAATCTGCCACAGAGTGGCAAGTTAAGGCCATGAGGGATGGAGAGGATGACATGGGAGATCATGATGATCTGCCCATTTGCAGAGAAGAAATGCAGCCAAGGAGACTGCATACATAGAGCCAACCATGGGAGCAGCTGGACGAGGAGATAGAGCAGGTCAGGAGGCTGATGTTGAAGTCAGCACAGGAGACTGCCAGCAGAGAAAGGCTAAGCAGAAGAGGGTATGCCATAGCAGCAACAACAACAACAACAGAGCAGTGGAGTAGATGAATAGCTCTAGAGGAGTGTTTGGGATCCAGGGTGATTTCAACAGCCAGGATGGAGAGCTCATGAGAAGGAGCTCATGAATTTTTCATAGCAGAGGAGTATGATGCAGGAGCATTGCTCCAAATCCCAGCTACACGCCAGCCAGCTCAACAATGCGCACATTCAATGGGATGAAGAGAGGTGCAACCCTCTCATTTCAAATTTTGAATTTGAAATTTGTATTAAATGTTTGTAAGGTTGGTAGAGCCAAAGCCGTGCCTTTGAGAAGGCTACAGTTAAAGAAGGCCTTTAATGGTTGCAAGGCTGGATCTAGCTCTGATCTGGACTAGACAACCCATTCAATGTAAAGTTAATGTAATTGAATAGGGTAGGTGAGATGGTGGGCCTGGGTCCTAGATGCCTTCGACACTTCGCGTCTCGTGGCTGGGAGGAGGCTGCTCCTTGTGCTTCAAAGCTATGAAAGGCGAGGTGGTGACATAGCCTAATCGTGCGCCACGCGTCCCTCTGGATGGACGGTCCTGATCATCTCGACAATATTGTGGGCCCGGGTCCTGGATGCCTTCGGCACTTTGCGTCTCACGCCTGGGAGGAGGCTGCTCCTTGTGCTTCAAAGTCACGATGCGCGAAGAGGCAATAGAGCCAAATCACGCACCATGTGTCCCTCTCAAGTGCTAAAACTCGTGCAACCCCATGGCTCTGGCTTACCCGATGACTGGCGATCTGCTCCATCGATCGATCCTCGTTGTTGAATCCTGGATTGCTCATCTGCTAGCAATTAAGTCCGAAATGGACGTCTTCTATATGCTGCACTTGGCGCTCATGCCTGCAAATGAATAAAATGCATTTGATGGGTTCTTTAAGCCCCATTTCTTCGAGTTTACGCCACAGGCTCGAATCTTGGAGAGAAAACACCCCTGTTGCAAGAATTTGTGCTAACAGGCTCCATTCTCTCAACTGATGACAGAGTTCTCACACGTGTCTTAACCCCATCGACTACTTAATTTTATTGACGTACTTGAAACTAGGTTGATTTGGATCAACTATGCTAATCTGACTAAAATCATGACTTGGTCGATGCCTGAAGACTGGATGAATCAAACCCTCATTGGTTTCTTTGCGTGGGTTGTTTTGCTTGTTTGATTATTCATCGTTTGTTGGTTAGAGGAGGTTCTAACACTTGGTTCATTTATGGTCAACTTACACATTATAGTTTGCTCATCTCTCTCGACTGATTGAAGGTTCGACCAAGGGTACATTCATCGACTATAGAAGAGCATCAACTCAAAACCTTTTTATGTGGAGATTCGAATTAATATTGCTCTGACTCATTGTCTTTCTTTGAATGGACATTGACTCAAGCCTACATGACTAGTCATTGACCTTAGCATTCCTTCGACCGAATATTTAAAGATTCACGCGACTTGATCAGGCTCCCTCGATCAAGACTTGACTAGCATGGATGAAGACCCATTGGAGGGTTCGAACAACCTTTTTTTTGTCCAATTGGTGCAAGTGTCGTTGACTACTATCGACCGAGGAGGCTCCAACATGGTATTCAACCAAACCCTCACTCCACTTGACTAGAAGAAATTCAATGGACAAACTAGGGATGCGTGCATATATACCCTTGGCATTGATTGTTGATTGCAAAGTAGTCGATGAACTACTGAAATATAAAGGAATTCCCTCTATGACTGAAGGAGATTTGATGAATGTGTTGCAGTTTTGGAGGAGAGATGCTCACTCAGGTCTATTGCAATTAAGAGATGCACATGTGCTCATGATAACATAGAGGATTTTCTAGTTATTGGGCTTGCCTGACGACTAAACAAAAGGGAAATTTTTTACTAACTTGGTATAAGTCGATTGGTGGTCTACGCTGAGAACTGGTGAATTCTTGGCATGAACAACCATATATGTGTGACTGATACAAATACTTTATTTCTTGTCATAGATATTTCCCTCTATTGGCAATGGGCATGCTTGATGAAGATCAAGTTCTGGTGCTTCAAAAATTGCAAGACATTCATGAGAAGAAGGTCATTGACTTGGAAGAATCTCACAACCAACTTCGTGTAAAGGTCACTGACTTGAAAAATGTCATTGCACAATTGCAGAATGAGAATCAATGATTAAAGAATGAACTGCAAACATCCCATACCCAACTGGAAGATGAGGTTGCCCTCTTTCAAACCAAACTTATGCAGTGGTTTGATGAAAAATCTAGGAAACGTTTTGACCTAGAACAGACAATGGAAACCATTTTTCAAGATTTTGTGGATGGTTTTGGCAATAAATCATACCTTGTTGATGATCTCATGAAGAAGGTGAAAACCCTTTTTCATGTATACAACCATTCTTTGAGTATGCCACATTCTATGACTTCTTCACTAACATATAATCAAATGTGTACAACCATGCTCTTATACTCTTGAATCTTAATCTTTCCTCTCCTTGTGGAATTTATCGACATTTTCCTATCACGAATACAAATTCTACATGCAACCTTTTCTCTCTAATATGGCCAACATAAAGAAAATTTATACTTAGACTAGAAATGCAAAGAACATTTTTTAACATGAGCTTCTTGCTTCTTGATATTTGTACCTGTACATCCCCATGCCCTTTAATGACATGGGTCCTACTTTTTCCTAGTGTAAATGTGTTTGATATGAGTATAGTTTCTACAAAGGAAACACATTATTGTCTCCAATTTGTTATATCTTGTGAGGTGCCCATGTCAAAATAATATATTTCCATATTACAATTGAAAACATACACATTCCTCCTTTAACTTGCATGCTTCTAAGAATATGAACTTTGTGGGCTTCCATATTATAACAAAGTCTAAAGGAAAGAAACTAAATCCCAAAACAAGAAGAAATTACATTCTATACTTCTCCCCACCTATTATGGCGTGGAATAACCATGACTATATCTTCCTCTTAGATCTTTCTCTCACTTAAAATTTTAATTTATTTCATTTGGCACCATATTCATGTCAACATTCGTGTCAATATAAATTAGCATATTATTCCAACGTTATGGCTACCATGGTAAACTGTATTTGTCAAATTTCTATCAAAACAATTATTTTGATGTCCTCTTATCTTTTGACCTCTTTTGGCCTCCTAGACTTGTGAGTGCCTCTAAGCACTAATATATTCTTCCCACATCTTCCTTACATGGGTTAAAACAATGTCTATAAATCTCAATCTTAATAAAAATGGCACCCAAAAGGTTAAATTAGAATTAAATACATCACTTCTTCGCTCATCCCACCATATAACTTATTCTTTCTATATCTTACCACTACCACACACCTCTTTCTACGCCTAAGACTCATTTTATACTTCTATATCACTTAAAACAAATTATTGTCTTTCCTCCATACTACTCATAGATACCTATATGCATATTTTAGCTTTGAAGTTCTCTTCCATCTAGAATCTCAATTTTATGGATGTTGCCATACTTCTCATTTTATATTTAACTTCTACCTAAAAGTAAACATAAAACCTACCAAACATTTCTTCTATGGCCAAAACTATTTTTTTTTTTCTATTTATCTTCCATAAATAATTTTACATCTAATTTTTTTTTTTTTTTTTAACAAAATCGGATATGAGGCATTTTATTGATAATAAGAAGAGAGGGCTGCAACCCTTACATCTTCAAAACAGATCTAATACTATCGATCTGGACTTTCAGTAAC
>JZKD02S1677249.1:31168-57972 GCA_000966675.3 Picea glauca
TCGCGGTCCTCTTCCGAGATGAATTCGAAAACGAAGAACCCTCTGCCAACAGGGTAGCAGGTGACTCCCTGTGTCAGATTCGGTTTCCAGTTTCTCTGGATCCAATCGTCTGTGGATTTAGTGGATGGCCATAGGCCCATGAACTGACCCACGAGACCCCGCTGAGCTAATGCCAGGGCGATCTGCATTGGTTTCTCATCCGGGAGGGCTATTTCGGGGATATCCTCGAGCTTTTTGATGAATTTCGGAATGGCAGGGGCCATCGATTTCTTCCCGCAGCTCGTAACCAGCCTTGCAAAGGCCTCTTTGCACCGATTCGGCGGAGGAGGGGCCGAGCCCCCACCCCCTGGCGCCGCCATGGCCTCTCAGACGAGANNCAAACTCAAAACCCTAGAACCGCAGTGTCCGCCATTGACGCTTCAGAAGTTCTCTAACAACATATTTTACATCTAATTTTTATTACCACTCATACTTGCATTATAATTCTAAAAAAATTATACTACCATACAAAAATATTTTCTTATATATTATAAAATAAAAATGTGTTACCTCTATGTCATGTGAAAACCCCATGCTTACAAGTAATTTTTTATATTCTTCAAATATTGTGTATTAGTTTCTTTATTTTTTTGTTTGTGAAGATTACAAGTCATATTTTATATTCTAAATATTTCTCAAAATTTGTGTAATACCTCTAATTTTTATTACCACTCAAACTTGCATTATAATTCTAAAGAATTTATACTACCATACAAAAATATTTTCATATATTATAAATTAAAAATGTGTTATCTCTATGTCATGCCAAACCCCATGCTTACAAGTCATTTTTTATATTCTAAATATTCTTCAAAAATGGTCTATTAGTTTCTTATTTTTTTTTTTGTTTGTGATGATTACAAGTCATTTTTTATATTTTAAATATTTTTCAAAATTTGTGTAATAGTTTCTTATTTTTATGTTTGTGATGATTATAAGTCATTTTTTATATTCTAAATATTTTTGAAAATTTGTGTTTTTTATATTCTAAATATTTCTCAAAAATTGTGTAATAGTTTCTTATTTTTATGTTTGTGATGATTATAAGTCATTTTTTATATTCTAGATATTTTTGAAAATTTGTGTAATAGTTTTTTTATTTTTGTGTTTGTGATTCACTATTCTAATTTCAAGATATGTTTCTTTTATCTATTTCAAAATTTATGTAAGAAATTCCTCAAAGTTTGTGAAAATATGGCTTCAAGTTAAAATAAAATAAGGCTTTGCACCTATTTTGTTGTTAACTAACCTTGTAACGTGAAGATTTTAGAGTTTCTAAAATACCATTCTCAAAATGAATCAATGAATCTAGCTATACATATGTCAAACAATTACTATAAATAATGTAAATGTAACTTGTAATCTTGAAAATGATAATAATGTCAATATGATTTGTGATTTTGACAATTACCTTGAATGTTATTTTCAAAATGAATCTAATTATAAATATTTCAAATACCTATAAATAATGTCAATAGAATTTGGGATCTTGAAAATGATAATAATAGTGTCAATATAATATGATTTGTGATCTTTAAAATGATAAGGAAAAATCATCACATACAAAATTAAAATAAATATGTAAAAATATAAATGACATTGTAATATGTGATTTTGAAAATGATTATAATATCGTCTTAGAAATGATAAGGAAGAAGAATACGCACATGAAAAAAAAATATAAAAAATGATAACAACGATTCGTTACATGGAAAGTTTTTACAAAGTCCTGGGATATTGGAAAATGAATTTTTTTTCACTACTAACAAAGTCATAAAAGTAAGAAGAATTATTATATCAAAAAGTCATAAAAACAAGGAAGAATCATTATATAAAATAATAATAATAATAATAAATAATAAAAGAAAGAATCATTATATCATAAACTTTTAAAAAGTCAAGGGATATTGGACGAAAAAAAGTTTTTTTTACTACTAACAAAGTCATAAAGTAAATCTTAAACATACTAGTATAATTAATTTAATGTTAGTGTTATATTAATTAATATTGAAAATGTAATCAATTTAATTTCTTTTTCTATGATGATGATGATGATGATAGTTAATGTTTATTAAGACAAAATTTGGTTTATTAGATCTTAAGAAAGATAAGAGATTATGTGTGTTTCTTTAGAATTTTATTTTTGTGCTAAAAAAACATTAAGAAAAACATTCCAAGATCACCATAGTTTTGATGAGTTAGAAGGTTAAAAAGGCTGGTATTGTGATAAATCTTTTGAAATTGAGATCTTATTTGGGTATATGAGGGACATTCTAAGAGAAACTGATAATTTTCATTTTCAACTCTCTTAGTGTCACAAAGATGACAAATTATTTCAACCCATGGTGTTTTGGGAACTATCCAATGCCTAGTTTCACTATGGAGCTCATGAGAATTTGTTCTTATTTTAACAATGTTGATTTTCTTCTTTACACTAGTCAAAACAAAGAGCTACTTTTGATCTTCTAGATCAGGGTTGATCAACTCCTTATAGTATCTTATTTTTCTTTTATCATATAATTCTTTGTCACAATACAATTTCCCCTTAAACTTATATGTAGTAATATTTTAAATATTATTGTTATTCTGTAAAATGACCTCTTCCTTTATTCCCCAATGGTTTAGCCGAGACTTGACATCTTTATGCCACCCTTGCTTGAGTTGTAAGTAGTTTTGGCTAGAATTTGAAGCGATTTTGAGAAACCTCTTGTCTTCCATGTTGTTTATATTATTCTTGTACATTAGGTATCTAATCATAGTCATGCTCTGAATGGGGGAAATGATCGCTTTTATGAGGAGGATAAGATAGGTTGTATTGCCTTTAATTTTGAGATTATAAGTTATAAAATTCTTTTGGATATGTTTTATCTTTCTTCATGATTTTCTAAAGATACTACATCCCCAAAATTCACATCCACATAAGATAACAAGAGTGACGAGAGTCTGAAAGAGAAGTTTTTTCTTATCCCATAACCAAAGGTCCATTGATTTACAATTGTTTGCAAGCCCATAATAAGCTTTCCACACACCATTTATCATTTTCTCAATATTATAGTTGTAGTTGGTTTGTGATGAACATCAATTCCAAAATATTTGTATAAAAACACTTATATTTAAAAAAATATATTAAACAAATATTTTAAAATAAAATAAATTTAAAATTCAAAATAATAACATTATAAAAATCATCCAATAATTAACATTAAAGTATCCTTACAATAATTTACATTAAAATATTTATGTGAAAATTAATTTGATGAAAATTTTACAATTATTCACTTTATACTATTTGAAAACCCCAAAATTTTAAATAAACCAATGCTTAATCATCCAAATATTAAAAAAATCATCATTATGATTTGTCCTACCTCCGATATGTAGTACTCTAAGGCTCGTTAATATAAATCTATCGCGAATAAACCCATCCTTAATTATCAAATAAGGAAACATTCATCATTGTGATTTTTCCTATCTCCAATCCTTAATATTTGCCTTAATCATCAAATATTAGAATATTCATTCATCATTCTTAATCTTCTAATATTTTTTCCTACCTCCAATCCTTAATCATCAAATATTAAAATATTCATTCATCATCCTTAATCCTCTAGTGTTCTTAGGCTTGTCCATATAAATCCTTCTTGTCATGTCAGAAGTTCATGGCATCATACACTAGTTCATTGGATTTTATGCAACACAATGAACAAAATAGGTTTGTCCATGTAAATCCTTCTTGTCATGTCAGAAGTTAATGACATCATACACTGGTTCATTGGATTTTATGCAACACAATGAACATACATCCAAACACTTTGGTAAATCCTATATGATATGCTCAAATAAAAAATAAAAATGCTTAACGATCATTTTGCTTCAATAATAAAATCCTTACATATCACCACCCTTACACTAGAAAATAGACATCCAAACACTATGGTAAATCCTATATGATATTATAGGAATAAAAAATAAAAAATGTTTTATATGATATTATCAAATAAAAAATAAAAATGCTTTATATGTTATTATCAAATAAAAATAAAAATGCTTTATATGATATTATCAAATAAAAGATAAAAATGTTTTACATAATGACCATTTTGTTTCCATTAAAAAATTCTTTACATATACCATTTTGTTTTGATAAAAAAATCTCTACATATGACCAACTATTCTGCTTCAAAAATACACTTACATTGGAAAAAAAGTTTCTTCAAAATCTTCTATAAATGCTTTACATAGTGACCATTTTGCTTTAATGAAAAAAATGCTATACATATGACTATGACCATTTTGCTTCAAGAATACCCTAACACTAGAAAGAAAGTTTCTTCAAAATCTTATAGAAATGCTGGTTTTACACTTACCTTCTTATCTATTTGGTATTTTGATGCTTGCATTTTCTTAATGACCAATATCTCTACGGGACCTTTTTAATATTTATTTTAACACCTTATATAGTTGTTAAATGTAGAGTTGTTGTAATTCATAGTATTAACATTGTATAGATAGTTAAAATTTCATTTTTACATTCTAGTTTTTGTCTTCCAATCAAGAGAGCATTGTTATGTTAGATAATCCCTTTTTTGGAATTTGGAATTAATGGTCGTTCTTTGGAATTTGGAATTAATGGTCGTTTTCTTTAAGTTTACTTATCAATTATGTCGGCATTTATAAATAGTTTCTCCATCTTGTGTTAAGTGGATTTTATTAATTCATCTTATTTATGTTTTTATCATTAGATTTTTTCATCTTTATAGTCATTTATAAAGAAAAGAGGTGATGCCTATTTACAAGGAATAGGAATAAGAATATGATTCATCACCCAAGCTTATAGTTTTTAGTATAGGTGCATAAACACTTAACTAGAGGGACTACTTATCTTAATTAACTTCATCTTCAGGCCTCAAAAACTCAATCAAAATAAGATCTTGGAGCTTGGGAGGGTTAGATCCTCCATTGTATGCTTGATTTCAAGTAAGTCAAGGGAGATATTGACTACATCCTTTGCTAGTGAATCTACTTCTACATTGATCTTTCTATAAATGTGTGTGAAATAAACATGATGGAAATTTGTTCTTTTTTCTTAAACAAATATGACTTGTTCTTGGTGGAATAGGTTTATGTTACATGTTTCTTCCCGTGGCCATCCCATGACTACCTATGAGTCCCTAAAGACCTCTAATTTTTTAATTTTGGCTTCCCAAGCAATGTCAAGGAATGTAGAGACCACTAGCAATTCCACTCTATTGTTGGTATATCTCTCTACATCAAGCTTGGATGATAGTTTGGATTTTGTGGGCATTATAAGAAACCCCCTAGCCCCATTGGGGCATAGGTTACCTTGTGAGGCCCCATGAAAATATCCTCTTATCTAGGTGGGTCATAGTTTAGGTGTAGAAAGAAGCACATGGGCTAGGGTTGTATAGCAACCTTCTGTGATAGTTTATTGGCCTTCAACTTATAGAATATTTTGTGTGCATTTACAACTTGATTTTGGAAGGTACATTCATTCCTTTATAAACAATTAGACCACATTACCTTAAGTGCTAGGCCTTTATCATCCTCCCCCACATTCTGAAATTGATGTTCCAAAGATTCCTTAGTGTTTTCCCCAATCCAATGTTGCATGTGGTTACACGATCATCTTAACATGGCCTAGATCTCCTTTGTGAAATGACAATGGATGAACATATGCGATGTGGATTCCTCCTATTCCTCGCATAGAGGGAATCTACTAGGACCTTTCTAGCCCCTTCTTTTTGGCATTTCCCACATTGGAACACTATCTTTGATGGTGAGCCAAGGAAATAAAATGGTTTTTGGGGTTGTTTAGAGATTCCATAGCTTGGTCCACCACCCCTAACTATAACTATTGATTGGAGTACTAGGGGGGATTGTAACATATAGCCAACATATGCACTATATATCCTAGTCGATGGGTTTCCTCTCCGCACAAAAATATGTTCTTCATCTCGAAGGTTGATTCCTACATGTAGCAAAAAACTAGTGTATTTAGACTATTGTTGCCTTTTAATGCCTAGTAGAACAATATCCTATGTAGAGTCTCATTCTTGTAATCGAAAACCAATGTCTAGAGCCATTTGGTTGAGAGTAATCCAATTTCTATTTTGCAATGTATATAGAAGCTGAAGAGCCATTATATAGTTCCAAATATGTGCCTAGTTGTCCACACCTATTGTTAGCCTTGTATCATTTCTAATCTCCTAGCATAAGTGGTTAATGATAATATAAGCAAACTAGATGAAAGATTTCCAAAAATTAACCTTCCATAATATTTTTTACATGAAATTTTGATCCAATTTTCCAATAAAATTGAAACAATATATTTATTATACAATATATTATGTGAAAATTAATATATTTATTATACAATATATTATGTGAAAATTATTTTCTAGGTACCTTTTGCTACAATTTATTTATTTTAGTATCTTCTATAGTTGTTGAATTCAAAGTTATAATTTGTAAAATTAACTATCAAAATTTCGTTTTTACATTATAATGTTATGCAATCCTTCCTCTCAAATCAATGGTTTGACAAAAGCAACAATAAAATATTTTTTACATTATAATGTTATGCAATCCTTCCTCTCAAATCAGTGGTTTGACAAAAACAACGATACAAATATTTAGAATTGATATGTTTTTTTAATATCTAAATTCTAAAACAATACACCTCCAAATTTAAGGCGTATATAGTCAAAAGGGTTAAAGGTGGAGCTCTCGCCTATTTGTTATGTATATTTAAATTTCATTTATAATCCTACCAAAATAGAAATAAAAACACAACCGTTTTTTTTCTTAATTTTTAATTAGTGTAATAAGAAATCTAGCAAACAAACTAACCATGATGCATGGGTACAAAGAGGTATGCACATGCATATGCATTGTATGGCCTTTATGAAGGGTACATTCATAAAGATGTGGGACCATCATAAATGTTTAGCTTTCTTGTGTCTCTTTCCCACGACCTTTTAAGGCATATTTTCCCTAATGACATTTTACCCATTTACTCAAATGTTGTTTGATTTATTACTCGTTCACTTTTTACCCGTGACTATCACTCTCAACCGTTGAAACTTAGCCATCATATCATACAAACTTTACACAACACATTTATTAAATTAGAATGGGTTACATATTAGGGTTTAAGGTGATTGAATTAGGGTATAAAGGTTTCTAAGTTTATAAATATCGTTTATCTAATGTTTATTGATGATGTTCTCCTAATGTTTATTGATGATGTTCTCTTAATGTTAAAGGCTAATCATACGCAGTGGATAGTGATCTTGGACTTGCTTCAGGTGTTCTGTTCTGCTTTGGGTCTTTGCATTAACTTTGCAAAATCCACAACACATTATTGGGGGCTTAATGAAAATGAGCTCTGTTCTCTAAAAGTGTCCATCCCCTTTTCCTTCTTTGATTTGAGTCAAGGTTTCAAGTATCTTGGCTATATGCTAAAACCTGGTGCAAAAAATTCCGAAGATTGGCGCTGGCTAGTGGCTAAGTTTGAAAGAAAAATAGGTTTTTGGTGTAACAAGTGGTTGTCTCTGGGAGGGCCTTACGTCCTGGTTAAATCAATGTTACAAAGCCTCTCCGTCTTTTGGATGTCTTTGGAGAGGATTCCCTGCTCTATCCTGACAATTCTGCATAGGCTTTCTTTCAATTTCCTGTGGAGTGGGCAAAACGACAATCACCGATTCCATCTGTGTAGTTGGGAAATTTTATCAAGACCCATAAGGGCCGGGGGTTGGGGGCTCAAAAATCTTACCATATTCAACTCGGCTCTTCTGGCAAATTCTTTATGGAGAGCGCTTACGCATGATAGCATTTGGCATCGGATTATAGTAGACAAGTATTTGGGGAACTTGCCACTTCTCGACTGGATTAGAAAGCCTTCTCATCTTCAACGACGGGCGTCATCTATCTGGAAGGGTTTGACTTTATCTTCTCCGGTAGTTTTTCATTGGCTTAGATGGAAGCCTGGGTTGGGATCTGATATCTTAATTGGAAGGGACAAGATCCTTGGTTTGGAGGACCGATCGATCCTCTCAACACCGTTGCGTTCTCACCTTGCTTCAATCAAAATTTTGCAGCTGGCACAAGCAAGAGATCTGCACCGTGTCTTCCCCCTGTTGGATAAGTGGTTGAGTAGTGGTCGTCTAAATTTGAGCGGTGAAGCTGCCACCGATTGAGACGCCTTTACCTCTGCACTGAGAAGTGCTAGTATCTCCCTCAATTCTGAGTCGGAGTCAATTTTTTGGGCCGGAGGCGACGCATCGGGGGTAGTAACTGTTAAAAATTTATACACGGCCCTGCTACAGTCGCTGGATTTTGGCATTGATAATCTATGGTTTCATCGATTGTGGAAGTGGCCGATTCCACTCAAGATCAAATTATTCATTTGGCTCTCTGCTAAAGGGAAAGTTCTCACCTGGGAGATGCTCCAGAAGAGAGGCTGGGAAGGCCCAGGGATTTGTAACCTCTGTAATCGCTCCTCTGAAGACATCCATCATATCTTAATTCATTGCAATTTCATGAGGGTTGTTTGGCAACGTCTGATCACCCATTTTTCTCTTAATTTACAGTGGAACGACTCCACTGTTGCAGACTGTTTCAAGTTGTGGTCATTGGAGAAATCTGCCCCTGTCAGCTTGACTGCTCATGCTTGCTGGTAACTTTGGATCGAAAGAAATAAGGTGATCTTTGATGACCGTTCCCCCTCCCTTCTCTCTGTAGTGCACATAATCTTGGCGTCTTTCTCCTGGCAGCTGTCTTCTATTAAAGCTTTCCCAATCAA
Organism: Picea glauca; assembly: GCA_000966675.3. Lineage (NCBI taxonomy): Eukaryota > Viridiplantae > Streptophyta > Pinopsida > Pinales > Pinaceae > Picea > Picea glauca. Next base: position 40,032 of record JZKD02S1677249.1, read on the forward strand.
AGTTTGTGAGATTACCTAGGTTGAGGGTTACACCTTAGCTTGCTTTGATGGTGCAACGCAGTCCAATGGCTTATGTTGCGGAGCTGGTGGCATCTTCAAGATACATCCATCGAGGATCACCAAATGGTTCATCAACTACGGAGCGGGTTCTAATATTAAAGCTGAACTTATGGGTTTATGGGCTACCCTCACTCTGGCAACTTTCTGGTCGATTAAACAATTACAGATCCTTGGTGATTCGAGAGTTATCTTTGACTGGATAAACCATAAAAGTAACCTCCATGCAGTTAATATCGAGTGCCCGAAACAAAAAATGATGGAGTTGGCAAAAAATTTCAAAGATATCAGCTTCCACATATTTATAGGGTTCAGAATAAAGAGGCCGATGCACTCTCAAGGAGGGCTCTAAATGAAGTTGAAGGAAGACTATCGGTTTACCACTGGGACAGTGGGAAAGAAAGCCAAATATCCTATATTAATATCTTTGAAATGTGAAGGGGAAGGTGATTGAGTGCAGTTTTTGTTTGCACTTAGTATAGTTTACTATTGTTCTCCTATCAAGCATCTCATTTTGATTAGACTAGTTTTTAAGAAGTACTGATGTACCCTCCTTGTCTATTCCATGGCATTGAACTGTCTAGACTAGATCTTGCACCTGCGTTTTGTAAAGGAATTTATACTCTTTATAAATTTGAGAAAAAAATTTCTTGGAAAAAAGGGTGATTGAGTTAGGGCATAATTAAAGAAATAACATTTGCTAGAGTAGAATGGGCTAGAGATTAAAGTTTAAAGTGTTTGAGTTAGGGTACAATATGTAGGACCAAGTTTTAGGGTGAGGATAGGGTATATAGATAGGGTTAATTTTTTTTTAAAGGATTATGAAGAATTATTGTGAAGATATCAAACATCTTATTTATATTAGAGGAAATATATTATTCATATTAGAGAATATAATTAGCATTATTTTAGTTAGTGAGATTTTTAGTAACAATATTTTGATATTAATATTAATGATATTATTTTAGGACTTAAATAATTAATAACTCATAATAATCAACCTAGATCCATCTTAATCCTATATCTAAGTGTCAAGAGGGATAAAATCTCTTTAGGTGAAAACCTCTTTTACAGTGCAAAACTTGAGAAAAAGTTTTCACCTCGAGAGATTTGATCCCTCTCTGCACTTGATAGATCCGGGGTTAAGATGAATCAAGGTTGGTTTAATTAATAAATATGCATTTAATACCATATTATTTACTTATACAAATCTTTAATTAAAGAATTTGGAATATATATATATTTTTTTTATCATACATGATGCAAGACGTGAACTAATGACACCAAAATCAGTCAAAATGGAAGTGAACCAATGAAAACAACAAAAATCTAGTAACTTCTTTGCAGATGAAGAAACCCTAGGATATATGGTAGGCCAGGTATGGCAGAAAATGTAACTCCACACTTGATGCTTTGCATTAACATGAAATATCTATAAATACAAATTCGAATGATGGTTGGTCTCCACCTTCTGTGTGACTCTTCCTATCACCTATGATTCTTTATATTTATCCTAAGTGCCCCACCCCCCCCTAAATCTGGTGATACGAGGGAAATCTATTTATTGCTAGGGGAAAATCACAACAAATGAAACAACACCCGAAAATCACCTCTAATATCAAGTATTCTATATAAATGAAATGCTAACAAGAGAATGATAGAAGCCTACCTCGTCCGAACATCCGAAGAAGACCATCGTTGAACGCACGACCCAAAGCTTTATACCTGCAACTTGTCTTCAACAACCAAGATACGCAAGAATGTGGTAATGATATATACTGTTAGCATATAAAACAACATAATCCATTAACATACATAACAAATATGCCCATGGAAAGCAATACAAATATTTGCAAGATATCAATTGGACGAGAAAAGAGTATTTCTATTAATGTAATTAACAGAAGTACGTAGGTGACAAACTTTTGTAACGACACATATCTAAACCAAGAAACTAAGTCCCTCCAGCTGGGCCTCCACCACTTCAATCCTCCACAAAGGCAAGCTCACATGTAGGAGTCAATGGGATTCTCCATCACAAGATAGGAAGAGCTTGGGGGATGAACACAATAAGGTCAGACTTTCAAGGACAAAGGAATACAGACTCAATTGAGGTGAAATTTCTTCAGAGTGTCTTTTCTCTCAATGATGAATTGTGTATATGCAAGGCTTGGATATGGCTCAATTTATAGCCTCCAAATGGAATTGAAGGGTCGAGTCAGAGCTTTTCCAGCATATGGAAGGTCAAGGATCATGGATCTCGTGACATGGGCATGGAAAGACGACACTATTTTTATTTTTTGAGCGCCAAACCCGATGTACGCGGGTTGTAGTGGAGAAACCCACGCATGTACATGTGTTGCATAACTCAGAGACCATGTACATGTAAAATTTTTGTATTTTTAGCTCTGGAGTGCATAGAAAAAGGGGAGATGAGGTCTGCAGAGGGAAATGGAAGGCCATCAAATCAAGATGCATGGAGTGTGGAAAAATTTTCTACAACATCTGAAGGGGTGTTTGCGAGTCCACGCATCATTATGAACTTTTCAAAATTTTCTCTTCCAAGCGCTTTGGTGAAGATGTCTGCAATTTTCTCATTTGTGGAACAATGTCTCAAGTGAATAGTCTTTTCCTCTACATGATATCAAATTAGGTGATGCTTTGTGTTGATGTTATTAATTCGATCATGAAATCTGAGATTTTTGGCCAACTTGATTGCAGAATTATTGCTAATGAGAGGAGGAGTATAATTCACTTGTTTCTCCTGCGAATATTCAAGTATTTTCCTAATCCACAAAATATCTTTTGTTGCTTCTGCAACTGCCACATATTCTGCCTCTACTGTTGAATCTGCTGGAATTGACTATTTGCATAATCTCCAGGAGACAATTGTTGATCCAAGACTCATGAGATAACCTGAAGTTGACACTCCATTTTCTTTATCCCCAACAAAGTATGAATCAAAATATCCAATCAAGTTGAATTCATCCACCTTAGAGTACTGGAGTCCAAAATATTGAGTTCCCTTCAAGCATTTTAGAACTCTTCTTGAAGCAGACCAATGTACTTCACAAGGCTTTTGCATGAACCTCGAAAGAATCCCAACAACAAATGAAATGTTTGGTTGACTAGCAGTAAGATATATAAGACTTCCCATAAGCTGTCTATACTTGGTTGCATCCTCAACTTCATTTCTTTGTTTTAACATGAGCTTCAAATTATGTTCCATTGGAGTAGAAAAAGGATTATACTTAGCCATGCCAAACTTCTTCAACAAATCTCCAATGTACTTCTTTTGGAATATGAATATGTAATTAGGATTTTGAATCACCTCAATGCCCAAATAGTAGTGAAGGTGTCCCAAATATGTCATCTCAAAACCTTTCTTCAACTCTTTCTTTATGGATGCAATATGAATTTCATTGCTTCCTGTTATCAATAGATCGTCTACATATACTACAAGATATACCACAAATTTTCCAGCTTTCTTGAAAAACATAGTTGCATCGTTAAGATTAAAGTGCTTGAAATTCAATTTTAGAAGATTCTCAGTTATCTTTGTTGAAATTTTGGTATGCTCGTTTAACCATAGACAATGTTACATCATTGTCACCCAACCATATGAATTCACATATGCCACCCCCGAGCACACTAACCTTTACTTAGAATATTTTTGGCAAGCCTACTCCAGAACCAACATATAAACCCTAGTTGCTAACTGCAGCAACAACTTAAGACAAGTAGAGAACTCCTTCTCCAAGGTTAGCACACAAGAGAGAGAGTCTCCATATTCACAGAACAAGTACCATACACAACAACAATGGATGCACTACTCTCTCTCTCTCAAACTTGCACCATACTTAGCAAGAATATCACCAAGAAAATCACCAAGAGAGAGACCAAGACCAAGAGATGACCATGCACCCTTATTCCTCCTTCCAGCTGCAGTTGCAACTGCATCTGCAGCTCTCCAAAAGACTTGCACTTTGACTAGGTGTACAAATGAAATAAAACGTCCTCTATTTATATTAATTTGTCCAGTGACTTTTCTGGTTGGGACGACCTAACTTTCTGGTAATTATATTTTCTGTTTATCTTTTTCGTGTGGAGCCGACTTGTATTTATGGAAGATAATATTCTAATATTATTTATTCTGTTAGGTCGACCTGTCTTCTAGGGTTTCCACACATCTGTTTAATGTTTCTCTTGCTTCTGGAATATTCTATTCAAAGTCATATGTTACACGTGGAGGTTAATACCTCCCATAGCTACCAAAACATCAACACTCCCTCTTAGCTAGGGAGGTATTAACTAATATGTTCTTCATGTAGTGGTCTCAAACACATCCATCCATCTCACATAGCATGGGAAAGACTCACATGGTCTTGCAGACCAGTCTACAGATAGAATCACCATAGGCACACAGGCTATCATATGATCAAACATATCAAGTATCACCATCATAGGCACACATTAGCCATGTAGCTAGAAAACACCTCCAACACTACTGGTTGGCCCTCCAACTATCAACCTCCGATGCTATTGATTGACACTCTAACTAGGAATCATTTCCGACACTATAGGTATCTAGTTCATACAGAACTAGTAACTCGTCATCTCACACAAAATCTGACTCAAAAGTTTAACACTCCCTCTTAACAATAAAGGTATTCCTCTTGGCATGATCATCATCACTACTTCTGCACTTTTGCACACCTCGATCATTGTCCTGTTGTCAATCATGGATATATATGTCATAGGAAGTTTTTCACTTTCATTGGAGTAACATACCAGCCTTCGTTGGAGTAGCATACTAACCTATGCTAGGGTAATATACTAGAATACGTTGGAGTAACATACCAACCTGCGCTGGGGTAGCATACCAGCCTACGTTGGAGTACCAACCTACACTGGGGTAGAATACCAGCGAGTGTTGGAGTACCAACCTACGCTGGGGTAGCATACAAGCTTGCGTTGGGGTAGCATACTAGCCTGCGTTGGAGTACCAACCTATGTTGGGGTAACTTACCAACCTACGCTAGGGTAACATACTAGCCTGCATTGGAGTACCAACCTACACTGGGGTAGCATACCATCTTGCATTGGAGTACCAACCTACGTTGGGGTAGCATACCAGCCTGCATTGGAGTACCAACCTACGCTGGGGTAGCATACCAACCGACGTTGGAGTACGAGCCTACGCTAGGGTAACATACCAGCCTGCGTTGGAGTACCAACATACGTTAGGGTAGTATACTAGCCAGGTTTGGAGTACCAACCTGCGCCGGGGTAGCATACCATCATGCGTTGGAGTACCAACATGCACTGGGGTAGCATACCAGTCTATGTTGGAGTACCAACCTACGCTAGAGTAGCTCCCACTACTGGGGATCTCATCACTTCCCTCTACCGGGGAACAAATCACTTCCCGCTACTGGGGAACACATCACTCCTCACTACTGGAGAAAAACATTTGGACCACTCCAAGCTTGTCCCTAACAGAGGCTTGGTCAACATATTTGCTACATGTTTGTCGGTAGCAATATACTGGAGCAAGTGTCTCGTCATAGTCTTATCCCTCTTGTTGGGGGAATCCTCTGGACACAAATAAGGATTTGTACATCTCTAGGATATTTATCTGCAACATGCTTGATCTTGTATATCAACTTGGAAGTCATCACTGACTTCCCTTTTGGTCTCGGAACCAAGGAAAATATATATATCCTAGTCCTTCTGACTAGCTTCCTCCTTGGTCACTGTAGCAAAGTCTACTAAAGAAAGGGAATCTTCCCATAAGATCTGATATCTCCTCGAAGCCTCTGAATCTTTGATCTAGCCTTCTCAACCCATGGCATCTGTTTGTCAGTTCCAGAAGATGTCTCTCTCTTTTATCTGAATCTAAAAGTCTATGAGTCTCCATTCTCCCTCTGAAGCTTGACTCTCTTTGAGTCTGTATAATATTTGGAGCCATCTACTCCTCATGATATGGCTTATCAATGTTGTATCCTACAAAGTTTCATGGGACCACGCTGGTCTCTTCTTGTTTACTGCAAGGATTCTAGGTAGGCCCTTCTGGCTCTACTAACTCTTCCTGATGATCTGAAGAGTGATCAACTGCACTAGAGGGATTTGTTTGGTCATCTTTTGAGATTTATTCTCTTTACAATCAATATCCATATGAGATACTATGTATCTCGCAAAAGTACCCTTCTTTATCTTCTTCTTCTTTGGTACATGGATGTATACGGTAGTGTATACAACTTATTATCTGGATAGTCTGCTCCATGTCTTAAGCTAGAGACCATCTAATATGTTGTATCTTGCAACTGTCACTATAGCTTCCCTCAGATTTATCACCTGTGACTTGCCCAGAACAAGGACAACAAAGGAAAAAACAATAGACAAGAATAATACTCTTATAATAATAAAAACAAGAACGAGAACAATAATCACAGTAGCTCCTTCTCAAAGCTATTGCTTGTGACCTTCCTGGAACAAGAACTAAAGTGTTGTTGATTTTCTTCCAAGTCTCCTTCACTCAAGATGACAAGTATTCTCTTCAACCTGTCCCATGCACTTAAGATAATATGCTTTCTTGACAGAATTCCGAGTTAGAAAATATAATGCAAATAAACTCTAAAATCTCAAACTTAATCAATCTAATACTTTGACTAGAGTTAGTTTCTAACTTTAACTTTGAATAAAGGTTAGTATGATAATCATAACTTCAATAGATCAAAATACAACTAGATGTTCATAAGGTCACAATAATTCCATAACAACTAGAAGCATATGAAAACAATCAAACCTGGAGTGCATTGTTCCTTTGAATGTGTTGGATCCGAGATCGCTCTGGATCTACGATTATTGCTTGGATTAGAGATCCCTTCTCCTGTAATAAAACTCAAAATATTGATACAGTTTAAACATATATAAGTACATACCACCGACAACAACGACAGACAGTGACAGACAATGACAGACAATGGCACCATCCGACAGTAGCGACAAGCAATAGTGAACCCTAAAACTTCAAAGTCCCCCAACTTGCAATCTAAAGGTAACTGGAGATGCGCTAGGGTAAGGCGCAATAGAACAACCAAATATTAGGCCCAACATTTCACATAAACTTTACCGCAACTGGTACTGTAACTGGTGTTGGCACTGCAATTGGTGCTCCAACTGGTATTGCAACTGGTGCTGCAACTAGTAGTGCAACTGGTGCTGCAACTGGAACTACAACTGGTGCTACAACTGGCACAAAGGAAATGGCATGAAGGAACTACCATGAAGGAAGTGGCACTATAAATCTAGGGTTTTCATGAGGAAACTCGAATATCTCAACTTCAAAAATTTGCAGATTTGATCCGAGGAAGAGATGTTCCCTACTTAGGAGACCTTCTTACTGAGTTCAGTAAGTGCCCAATGATATTGGAAATGGGGGAAACTGAGGATATTCCTTCCATCGGTTAGACTGTTATGAAGGAAACTAACTCTAATACCATGTTGAAATTTTGGTATGCTTGTTTAACCATAGACATTCACATATGCCACCCCTGAGCACACTAACCTTAGAATAATTATGGCAAGCCTACTCTAGAACCAACAAATAAACCCTAGTTGTTAACTGCAACAACAACTTAAGACAAGTAGATCACTCCTTCTCCAAGGGTAGTGCACACGAGAGAGAGTCTCCATATCCATAGAACAAGTACCATACACAACTGCAACAACTGCACTACTCTCTCTCTCTCTCTCTCTCAAACTTGTGCCATACTTAGCAAGAATATCACCAAGAAAATCACCAAGAGAGAGAACAAGATCAAGATATGACCATGCACCCTTATTCCTCCTTGTAGTTGCAGTTTCAACTGCACCTGTAGCTCTCCACAAGACTTGCCCTCTGACTGGGTGTACAAATGAGCTAAAATGCCATCTATTTATAATAATTTGTCCAATGAATTTTCTCGCTGTGCCGACCTGACTTTTTGGTAATTATATTTTTTGTTTATCTTTTTCCTGTGGAGCCGACTTGTATTTCTGGAAGATAATATTTTAATATTATTTATTCTGTTAGGACAACTTGTCTTCTAGGGTTTCCACACATCTTTTTAATGGTTCACTTACTTTTGGAATCTTATATTCTAAGTCATAGGTTACACGTGGAGGTTAATACCTCCCGTAGCTACCAAAATATCAATAATATTTTCACACCAGGCTCGCGGTGCTTGTTTCACGCCATATAAGGATTTGATGAGCTTGCATACTTTTTTTTCTTGTCCCTTCACAACAAAACCTTCTATTTGAGACATGGAAACATTCTCTTTCAAGTCTCCATTCAATAAAGTAGTATTCACATCCATTTTATGAATTTTCCGTCCATTTTGTGATGCCAAAGTAAATAGAGTACGAATGGTAGCCCATTTTTCTATGGGGGAAAAAGTCTCCTCATAATAAATACCTTCTTTCTGTGAAAATCCATTTGCCACAAGCCTTGCTTTGTTTTTGTCAAGTGATTCATCTGATTTGTACTTGTTCTTGAATACCCACTTGCAACCAATTGGGTTGGTTCCGAGTGGAGGATCCACTAACTTCCACGTCTCATTCTTTATGAGAGCATCATATTCCTTCTGCATGGCTTCTTTCCACTATCATGAGAAGTGGCTTCTTCAAATGAAGTTGGTTGAAATTTAGTAGATAAATTAAAATCACAATCCTATGAAACATCCATGCCATCTACATCACTTGAATTTGAATTATCTACATCACCTCCATCTTGTCTCGAGGAACTTCTAGTTCTTGTATTTCCAACCTCATTAGGATGAACACTTTCAAGTGTTTTTATGAGCCATTTTGGTGGGCCTTTCTGATATGGTCCAAGTTTCTTAGCTGATTGAGTTGTTGTTGAATTCTCATCAAGACTCAACCTTTCAATTCTCTCAATCACATCATCCAAATGAAATTTCGGTTATGATGAAGTGGTTGGAACTTCGTAATGAGGGGGATATAGTGATTCAAAAGGAGATTCCAAAGTTTGATCCAATATAGGGACCACCCCTTCAGGATGTGGAATCTCATCATAAAATTCATGATATGTCTTTACGCGAGTGAATTTGTCCAGATGATCAAGTTGCCTCTCAAATGCTTTCTCATTCTTGGAGGATTCAAGAAATATTACATCTCTGGAAATAATGAATTTCTTGTTTTCCTAATCGTAAAGACAATATCCCTTTGTGGTATTTGAGTACCCCAAGAAGATGCACTTTTGACTCCTTGCATCAAGATTGTTTCTATTTTCCTTAGGAATTAAGGCATAACAGGTAGAACTAAATACCCTACGATGCCTCACCTAAGGAATGTGGCCATACCACATTTCATAAGGAGTCTTGTTTCCAAGAGAATGATATGGACACCTAATTTTCACATAAACTGCACATAGAACAACATCATCCCAAAAAATCAATTTTACATTCTTGAAAAACATCATGGAACAAACCATATTTAGGAGAGTCATGTTCATTCTTTCAGCTACACCATTATGTTGAGGATTGTATGGAACTATGGTTTGATGTTTGATCCCATGTTGGTGAAGACAATTTTCAAATTCATTATATGCATATTCTTTTCCATTATCAGTGTAAAGAGAGCCAATACATGACCGAGCTTTATTTTGGATCCATACATGATTTTTTTTTAAAGTTTCAAAAGCTTGTGATTTTTCTTTCAGCAAGTACACCCAAGATATCCTGGTGTAATCATCAATAAAAGACATATTATATTTATTGTCATTTGCAAAAGGAATATGCATAGGGGCACACAAATCAAAATGTATCAGTTCAATTTTTCTACATGCTTTGGAAGTAGAATCATGAAATGGTTGTTTGCTATGCTTTCCAAGGATACACACATCACATTGCTTCAAGTTCTCAGGAATAGTAGGAAAACCAAAAACACTATTCTTTTTCAACAAACGAAGGTTGTCATAATTAATATGACCAAATATAGCATGCCACAAGAGACTAGATGGCATTTTATCTTCATTGTGATGATAGAGGTATGTAGAATTATGTGTACAAGAAGATGTCCCTTTCAACTTCAACAATCTTCCATCTTCCACTCCAGTTATGACAACCATGTTGTCGAAATCCTTCCTTATTTCAAATTTTCCACCAAAGACATGAATAGAGTGGCATTGCTGTCGGTTGTGCACAAGGGACAACAAGTTCCTTTGCAGCTTAGGAATATAGAGCACATCATGCAAAAGGAAATTTGAGAGTCCATGAAATTTAATCCTGATAGTGCCCATTGCCGAAGGCTTGATACTCGTTTTATCTACCAAATACAGTATGCCATCAATATTGTCATTGAAATCTTCAAAGATGTCTCTTCATAATGTCATCATGTGGGAGGTTGCCCATGTGTCAAGAAGCCATGCATATCTCCAAGAAGTACATGAAGTGTTAAACACATATTCAATTACTCCTATATTGCAATGGGAACCAATGTAATGAGTAGATTTATGTGCTTTACCTTTTGTTGGATTTGATGTTTTACCTTTTTCTTATTTCTACTTTTTTCTATCTTTAATATTCTCCCATTGGAATTTGCAGCCATTTACTTCATGTGAACCATTCTTTATGCAATGGGTACAAATCAATATTGGATCTCTTGCCTTAGTCGTGTCTACTCCCTGCCTGTAAAAGTCTTTGTTCCACATCCTCTTTTGTTTCCTTCTCCTTTAGAAGAATCGTGTGGTTGACTCTTCCCTTTCTAAGAAAGAAAAAATGTCTCACCAGTGGAATGGGATGACTTCTTTCCAAAGGCTTTCTCACGTTCAACAACTTTCTTCATCAAAGTGTCAAATGTGATGGATTTCACTTGATCACTAGATTGCAGATATTCTAGGTAGTGAAAATATATAGGGTAGAAGCCCTTAATGAATGTTGTGAGAGGGAGGTATATCTTCACTCCAATGCCTTCAATGTCATGCATTATGGCTTTGATTTCAGAAGCTAAAGGCATAGGGCCATCATTCTTCAACTCTTGGTTGAAGAGTTTCACGAACAATTGTATGAGTTCCATTTCTGAGTGCCTGTCATACAAGTCGTTCAATCTCTTCAAAGCACTATAGAAGTCATTAATGTAAACAATATGGTGGCCCACCTCTTCATTTATTGTTGCAACAATCACAACATATGCTTCTTGGTCTTTGTCCTTCCATATGGAACACTCCTTGTTTGATGTAGGAATGGTTAGTCTGCCACTCTTTGGTTGTGCTTCTTTGGCAACTGATTTGGCTTCTTCTTCACTGACAACTACTGCTTCACAAATTCCTTTCCAAAATTCGTTGAAGATCGAAGTGATTTGGATCTTTCTACACCATTCTCAATAATGTTGTTTACCGATTATCACCACACCGACGATGGAGATGAGAAAATGCATCTTCCAACATTACTTGATACTTGATCTTTTCACTCACTCAATCTAGATATGATGAGAAGGGTGTGTATTTGTTAGCAAATGGGTTTAATTATTTATAGACAGATGAAAGGAAGGAAGCAATAATTTTGCTTGAGTCTGGTCGTTACAAGCAATTCAATTTACTATGAAAATACATGAAATGACCACCCCAAGCCCCATTTTTGAATGTACATTGAAGATAATATTGCACTAACATTAGCATAGAGGACTCATGCCAAATAATTCACCTCCACTTACATCTCTTTTCAAGAGTAATCTCGCAATGATTTGATGGAAGATTATTGCTAGGTGTATGCAGAGAGGAATCCAAGAAACTTCAAGGAGGAAGAAAACCATTATTAGCAGCCATGCCTAAAAAAATAAGTGAGATCAAATATTTTATTCTGACTGCTCATCACAAGGATGCACAATTAGTGAATATCAAGATCAAAATAAAAATGTAGTGAAGTTCAAGGTTAGGTGTAAGAAGTATCTTTACACTATGTGAGTGATACCATGAGAATGTCGAGCAGTTTCTTCCACCAAGTTTGAAAGTTCATGACTTGTAAGATGCGGTGGAAGATTTTGGGCCCAAAAAATGAGAGGGGAACGACGATAGCCCTACTGCTACAAAGCTTTAACCTTGTCTCCTCTGTCACGTTGAGATAAAGGGAAACCCCAATTTGAGGTCAAATCATGAGAAAGTATCCAGACATCAATTGCTTCAGGGATCCATCACAATGTGAATATGGAGTAAGGGAATATTGCAACCTATGAAGAAGAATATGGTTCGTAGCCATCTTCTAAACCTCTTGTGACTCACTTGATGTGTACAATGACAAGATTTCGAGAGATAGGCTTTCGCCTAGAGAGAGGATTTATGAGTGGGAGAGTGAGAAAACCAAGGGCACATTTAGGGACAAGCGATGAAATGGAATACTGATGGGCACAAAGAATTGGCCAGAGGGATATATAACATAGATGATAGAGGTGCATTTTATGCACGCGAGAGGAAAGGAAACACTCATGGATTTAAAATTCTCTAGCTTTGATATCACTGACATGATAGGTATGGCAGAAAATGTAACTCCACACTTGATGATTTACATTAACATGAAATGTCTATAAATACAAATTCACCTTTGGTGTGATTCTTCCTATCACCTACCACTCCTCATATTTCTCCTAAGCGATATTTACAATGATATTTACATAAGTAACACAATCACAAGGATTACATGTACAACAATATATCTAACAAGAACACCCTAATTTTTCCTACACCATCTGCCCATCTCCTCACTTATATCGCTACATAGCTCTCGAACAACCACATAGGATTCAGGTAAGCGACATTTAATGGTGTTCATAATGTATTTCATTTGTTCTCACTATACATTGCATTACCAATGTTTATTGAAGATATATAAAAATATGAAAGCCCAAGCTGTCAGATCGACCTCGTCTATAGCCCAAGCCAAGCCAATCTTGTCATTTGTTTACAACTTTACATACAATATTAAAGGTTTGTGAATCTATATTTTGACATGTTCTTGTATTTCTAAGCAAGTGGATGGCTATATATCACTCTTTTTGTATATGTTCGATAATTTTTAATGTTCAACACTCTACTTTTAAAATTGGAATTCCATTTTGTAAGAGGTAAAGGAGGTGTACATTTTAATGGAATAATTTTATCTCTTTGGTCTATTATATTTGTCTGTGTCATTCCATTGAAAGGTGTTATTGAACGACATTTGGAACTCGTCAATTTTAATAAGGTAGGTTTGCATAAGTTTAATGAATCTTTACAAAAATAACTGGCCAAGATGTTCTCGATTACAAAGATGTTTTGGGAAAACCTTTTCCATTTCTTGCATCCTCCTTCGCATGAGAGTACACGATTCTAGATCTCCGACCTAGAAGAAGAGAAACCAATTATGAAACTGCATTGACACATTTAATTTACAAATAATTATGAACTTCTTCTTTGATACATAGTCTCTACATAGACCAAGTATGTAACTGCATTGCCACATTCAATTTACAAATAATTATGAAATTTTACTTTGACATGTAGTCTCTACAGAAAGAAACCCCAAGATTGAAATGAAATACATTGACCTGTTAGCGCCATGGTATTTATTTATTTTTTTAATTTAACATTACGTTATGTAGTGTAACGTGAAAACATCTTCCCTATACTAGGTTGTAGAGCACCTCTCAATGCAATAAAATTATTATTATATTTTCTCTCCACAATTTGATAAACAACATTTGCTTGATCTAAAATGTCAATGATATAAATATGAAAGTTATTGATGTAAATAAATTTATACAAAATAATAATAATATTATCATTGTTTTCATAATTATATATTAATATTCTTATTAATAATCCTTAATATATATTATTAATATATTAATAATACTTAAAACTTATATATTATTAATTTAAATAAATAATATGTAATATGAGGTGATAAAATACACCCTAATTCCGAAACCGAAACCATACACTACCTTGAGACTCTACATATAAACCATAACCATTATACCTTAACAATAAATCCCATATATAACCCGTATCACTACACCCTAAACCCTTATGCCTCATCCTTAACTTCTTCCATTAATCCCCTTCCTTTATCATTAACACGTAAACGGAGAATACAAGTGAATTTTTTGGTTTGATTATGTATGTTTTGAAGGATTTGCAAAAGTTGACAACATGGAAATTATGTTGTTTAAGTACTTTGTATCCTTTAAACTTATTTTATGGGAGACTCAATGTGCCTTACTGATGCCTAAACCCTACACTCTAAACCATAATCCCAAACCCTTAATTTATAATTAGAGAATATTTATCTATACACCAACTTTAAGCTTCTTAGAGAAGACATGCTTCGTGTGCAGGTTGATATGAAGTTATTGAGAAGAAGGAATGCACTTTAATGGACTATAAAGATCTCAGTAATGTACATTTATAGCAAATATTTTATATCATCTACTAAATTAAAAAATAATGAAGTAATGAAATTAACCTATGAAACATCTTTTGGTTGTAGAGAGTTGGTTTTAGAGAGTATGAATTTCAAATTTTTCATCATTATATGGTGATATGGTGCAGAGAGGACTAACACCCCTCCCCCAACTTTCCACAATGTGTTATCAGAAGTACTCCATGAAATTGCACTCAATAAAATTCACACTACACTGCAACATAAAAACAATCACATAAATTCCTCAATAACAACATCAACAATATCATCATCATACATGTATAACAATACACATCACATAATGTTTCTCTTTATTCAATCTCTATAAAATTAAACTTCAAATAAAGCACTTAGAGTCGATATATGGTGACATAATTAGGTAGAAATGAATCCTTCTTGGCTCAATATTTCAACTACTTAACGGTTCAACCACTTTCATCCATTATAGAAATATTTTTCATGTATTGATTTTTTAATGATTTAACTCATCTCCAACTCATTTCATTCATCCCTAACTTTTCCTCTTCACTTGATGTTATATCCTTCCTACCTTTCACATTTACATGGAGTGTAGGGTGTAGACCTACTCACATGCTTTTCCACCTATCTCCCCTTATTTTCCATCACATCTATGTATGCACTGGTGGCTCCACATCATGCTCCACTTTTCCTAGTATCTTTGACCAATTCCATGGATTTATATCAACCTCTAGCTCCACATCCTCTCTTTCTACACACTCACATCTTTGAATTCAAATCTATACAAAAGGGGATGTAGAGTGTGGGGATGTAGGGCATCTCACCTTCCTTTACATTCTGCAAGGCCTTGGCACTTATAAAAAGACTCCCTTGACTATAAAAATGATTTAGTCCATAGATAAATAAGTTTAGTCCTTGGAATCCTCTATCATCCAATCACCATTTTCCACATTCCCATCTCATCCACTCACGATCTACCACATCACCACTCTAATATATTGCATTGTTTTATGTACACAATTTTCCAAATTTGTTTCACCAAGGGGTACATTCATTTCACTAGAGATGATCTTCCATCAAACTTCTTAGGTTACAAAAAACATGCTCTTATGCTTATGAGGTAAATTTTTTTCTTCGTGAACAACTTCACTGATATTGCCATTATCTTCATCAACTTTGGATGTTTCATCATTGTTGTACACTTTTGCAATCGATACAACACAATGTTATGGAAATCAATGAATCCATTTCATCACTCCTCTACTACTCCGATACACTACACATCATCTCTCTGCTATTGTATTTTTCTCTCTTTGTATCACCACAAGCACTATTCATGGGCTTCATGCATCATTGGCATGACCCAAATTGAGTCATGTCCCTAGAGAGACATTTCAACTACATTCACTCTTGTAGTTTTCATAGGTGCCTATAGTGTAACCGACCACTCAAATGTTTGAAACCACACAACATGTAGTCATTTAGTCAACATGTTAGACCTCTCCCTGACTCAATTATTTAACAACTTCATTAAAATCAAACTCAAAGGCATACCTTATTTAACAATAGTCTTCTTCACTTCATGCAACACCGCTTCACATTGTTTGCAACATGTTCTCTTGCAGATTTATTCATCTTTATTGGGATATTTTAAAATCTATTATCATCTGTCAATAACCCATCATCTTCGTCTTCATTCTAGGAACATTCTTACTTCAAAACTCCATCTCTCATGCTCCATTAACATTGACCTCTATAACTCAAAACTATTAGGTTTCTGTTTCATTTATCTTCATTTTCGCTCCAGTTTGATGCCTTCTAATGTTGCACTATCTAGCATTCCTCTTATCCTAGAGTAGTTACCAGCTACAATACCTCTTGGTGTAGGGGGGATAAAACTGCACCATGTGTTACCTAAACCTCTTAGTAGAATTCACACTACATTACAACATAAAAAAAAACCCACATAAATAACTTAATAACAACACAAAAAATATCATCATCACAAATACACATCAATATGCATTACATAAAGGATTGAATGTGGAAATACAGAAGGGAAGAACTACCCTTAATGCACTCAACCTCTCTCTCTTTATTATTTTTTTGTAGAATTAAACTACATATGATACACTCAATGTTGTTTTCTCTCTTTTGTATTACAAATATCATTGGATTGCTAGGCCGCATGCCATGGTAGTCTCTCTCTTTTGTATCCTTCACTTTTGGTGCCACCCTTCGTCTCTCATCGCTCTATTTATTTTCTTGCTCTGTATAACTACTTCTTGGTCAATTGGTCTTTCATTTTGTTGACTCAATGCTTCAACTATTTGACTGTTCAACTACTCTCATCCACTTAGGATATTTATTCTTTATCATTTGAAATGGGGACACCAAATAAAATAACTTAAATGTAATGAAACCAAACTTTTTTGAAGGTTTGTTAGTTGAAAAAAATAGTAAATGTATAATAAGGAGACATTTGTGCATAGATAACATCTTGAGCTAATAAACATTTGAGAGTGACTGTAACAAATGGAGATTATTTGCATATAACATCTCTCTAACATTGAAGTAAGTGGATATTAAACTAAGGAAACCAATCCATGAAATTACTCATGGAGGTAAAGAAGACGATCTTGAAAATTATCATCATAGTTGATGGAAAATACCACCTTCAACCCATAATCACAAAGTTTTTAGCACTATGTCACAATCAATATTCAAATTGCTTGTTTGGCCTAGGATCAACAAAAACATGCACTCAAATTTTCTATTTCCTACCGTTGAATTGCGCTCTGTCATAGATAATTCTGTGTGTGGAATTATCAATATGCAGATATATCTCTATGTGGAAGCACCAATGAATCTGTCGTAGATATTTCTGCGCGAAACTTAGTAAACAATACTAATGGTTTATAGAGAAGCCTGCACAGAATTTGGAAAATAATACCAATGTGTCACAAATATTTAAGAGGTGATTCCACTACGCCAAATCATGAACATCTGCGCCAAACGTGATTGTTTCTCCCCCTTCAGAGTAAACCACTTAGGGAATATTTCTTAAACAATGTTTTAAAACTTGATTGGAATTAGCTGTGCACAATCTTTCTTGTAATCACAGAATCTTGTTACTCAACCATGACAACTTGTACATGGAATTTAACAATTCGAACAACTGGCTAAACTAAAGATTTGTTCCTAATATTTAGCAACACTTAACACCTATGACAATAATTCGACACTTAACAAACAAACTCCATGAAAATGTCTTCTAGAGATATTTCATAATTATTATAAATATAATAAATTTTTTTAGGGAACCAACTCCCTTGGTAAATGTTTGCAATCCATGAGATCAATCTTAAGATTTACTACTAGATGCTCCTGCATCAATTGTATACAAACATATTATATATATATATATATATATATATATATAT
>JZKD02S1677249.1:108204-118878 GCA_000966675.3 Picea glauca
ATCTCTTGAAACTGATATGAATTTTCACTTAAAGTGCCCTTTATGCCATGATTTCTTAAATTTTCACTTGCAGATTGAGAGTAAATTTTTAGGGGTTCTTAGAAACAGTGAGAGACATGGATAGGAAAACTATTATATAGTCAAACTTGGTGGTAATCCTCACACCATACAATTATTTTTATTGGAATCCCAAGGCATAATTCCAACTTAGAAGGAAAGGACTGTATAATTTGACGATGGTGATAGAAATAGAACCTACATCAACGATTGAGACGATGAGATGGGCAAACCATAAGGATGAATCTACATGACTAATGCTTGAGTTAGTATCCACTGATTTAAGGTTTCATGTTGCCACATGCAAGACTCCAAACGAGATTTGGACTACCTTGGAAGGACTCTTTGGAAAGCAGGATGAGATGTGAGGTCATATGCTTGAGGTAGAGTTGAATACCTTAGCCCTAAAAGTGTTGATAATATACATGATTTATTTACTAAATTTAAATATTTGATTTTGAGCTTGGGTGAATGTGGTATTGACAAGTCTACACAAAAGAAACAACTTATTCTAAAAATCTTGGCCAAGCTAGGACCAGAATACGCTGTATATGTCTCCCATTTCCATTCTGGCAGATGTATTTTTGGAACAAATTGAAAAATGCATACATTGGCTCAGTTCATTGAGTTTCTTATAGAAGAGTAGACAAAACTCATACAAATGGGCCTAATGAAATATCCCAAAGAACATGCACTCACCATGCATTATGGAAAAGGGTCATCCAAACAAAACAGGAAGGAGGGATATCCCAAACCCTTTAATGATTCTTCAGGTTCCAAAGACTCTTCAGATTCCAAGAAGAAGAAGAAGGGAAAACAATGCACTTACTGCAATAAACCGAATCATGAAGAATCCACATGCATGGAGAAACAGATCGATCTTATGGCACATGCACTTCAGTAGAACAACCTTGGAAACTTCATTCCAGAGGGAGTCAAGAAGCGGAGGGAAGAAGATATTTTTCCTAAGAAAAGGTAATCATCATGCTGTGGTTGCAATTAATTCCTCATCTGATTCATAGATTATAGATTCTAGTGCATCCCATCATATGACAGTGAAAGAGGAAGTTTTCTCTTCTTTGAGTCCATGCTCAAGACCCCCTATTCTCATGGGGGATGATACTAAAGTAGTAGTAGCAGGAGGAGGGAGAGTGGAACTCCACAATGGTAGTTTTGAGAATGTTTTACATGTTCCAAAGCATTCTATGAATATGCTCTCAATTTATTGGATCACTCAGAAAGGTAAAAATATTGAATTTAAATCAGATTCAGTTTCACTAATTGACATGCATGACAATTCCATCATTGCAATTGGTGAGGTGGATCACAAGTCAAGGTTGTATAAATTCACTAAGTTTTCTGACGATGACTCCTCTATTCTACTTACACATAAGGAGAGTACTTTGTATGCACCTCTAGTGCAACATGCATATACTCTTGTCCTTCCATCAGTTTCAGACATCAAAGATAATTCAATACACTCATATTATGTACTTGGAAATAAGAAGGTAGTACAACCAGATAAGAATCCAACGCTGAAGCTTCAACAGATTCCCAAGAAGGCACAATTCACACTTCAGGGAACAAGCAACCTTGCAAGGAATCCATTGGATTCGAGGAGGACTTGATCTCAGCATGCGGATCCTTCTCATGTATTTTCAGCTTCAGAACCTGAAATGCCCATGCATTGCTATATGGTTCAATGTACTGATCCACAGAACTACAATAGGGTTGTGGGAAATCCATTATGGAAAGCAGCTATGCAGAAGGAGTATAACTCACTCCTATAGAACCGGACTTGGAATCTAGTTCCACTTCCACTAGAAAGGAATATTTTTAGGTGCGGATGGGTCCACAGGATCAAGAGGTACAAGGTCCGACAAGTTTCCAAAGGAGTTCATCAGTTCCGTAAATATTTCTACATCTTCACGAAGACTTTCAATGAACCGAAGTTTCAGACTTTGTGGGATTGTCTTGCAGTGAAGAACACAGTTTCCTAACAACTACCTTTTCTTCTTTTGATACATTGTCCTTTGAGGGGGGGGGGTTTTGTTCCCACGTGGTTTTCCCTCTTTCCTCATTTTTATTCAGTGTTCATTAGTTTCATTGTACATGCGTACCTAAAATGGCCTAGTAGCTGGGACTCATTTTTACTCCATATTGATGTTCAGGGGGGGTGTTGGAGAAATTTATATTTTCGGCACACTAGTTAAGTGGGAGTAACACTAGTTCAGTGGGAGTTAACTGACTAGTTCTATTTTAGACTTTCTAATCTTATACCATCATTATTATGCATTCATTCCTAATTATAGGATGTCATTGCCTATATGAGTGAAGATCACTCACTCATTGATAAGATAATAATATGCATTGATTCTCATTCTTCATTGTATATCTCTCTTCCTTTTCTTGATAATCTTTGTTTGTGCATGCTTTAGCTAGATCTCCTGTGCAGGTTTCCATGAAACACTGATACCTTTCACAGTTGTTAAAAGGTTTGAAAGGGAATCTATTCAGTATAAGTTTAACCCTTTTTCAGAATGGATGAACTAATTGTGAAAAAGGAACACTCTAGTAAATCATGACTAGAAGAGTTCTCCCTTGTATTGTTTTACACTTTTTCGGGCTTGGGGGACTAAATTTATGAAAAAGAACATCCATGGAGTCATCTTTAAGATATTTTTAGAGTCTCTAAACATGAAAATACCCTCGATTTTTCCTTCTTTGGGCTCATAAAATTATGCATTGAAGGACCCATATAAGATATATGGGACCAAGCCCCTCCTTCTTTAGGTTTGTTAAACATATGATGAGGGACTCATCGAAGATGAGCTATACCGAGCATTTTTTATCCTCCTCAATCTCGTTAAAAAACAAAGAAGTACTCACCAATCATGGTGGGGGAGAAATTGAGGGAAGTGGGTCAAGTTTTTGGAAAATATTATGGCAGTTGTTTGTTGTCTGCCTTGAACATAGCACCTATTTGCATCTTGTCTTACAATTGGGTAATCTAATTGTCTCTGAGCCATACCACTTCTATGTGTCGTTATACTTTTTCATTCAAGTTGAAGAGTGCTCTTATTATCATCACATTATGTTCTTGGTACTTGTCGATTCAATACTGCCAAGTCAGTTGTCATGCCTCACATCATGACCCTCCTTCGATGAGTCTGTTCATGTCGGCTTCAACATATTATCTAGGAATTAGACCTAGAAACTAGTTAGTACCTTGGTACCTACATGCCACAATGTCATTCCTCCTCTCTTTCAACAGTGGATTTACATCATTAACCTATGATCGAATGATTCCATGAGTGTTCGACTTCAGCTCATTGATTCACTTTCGCTGGAATGTACTAGGGTACCTTGGGATTCATTGTCATTATTGGTGATTTCCCTCGCACTTGTTAACGGTATATATCAATGAGAAATAATAAAGTGGTTTCTACCATGTTTGATATCAAGACATCTATTCACATGGTTAGAATCGTATAATTTCGAGATCAGAGTGAAGACCCTAGGAACTCCTTACCCAGGTTGTGATGGAGATTATTTGAGTAATTTGTAGATCNTGAAGATCACTCACTCATTGATAAGATAATAATATGCATTGATTCTCATTCTTCATTGTATATCTCTCTTCCTTTTCTTGATAATCTTTGTTTGTGCATGCTTTAGCTAGATCTCTTGTGCAGGTTTCCATGAAACACTGACACCTTTCACAGTTGTTAAAAGGTTTTAAAGGGAATCTATTCAGTATAAGTTTAACCCTTTTTCAAAATGGATGAACTAATTGCGAAAAAGGAACACTCTAGTAAATCATGACTAGAAGAGTTCTCCCTTGTATTGTTTTACACTTTTTTAGGCTTGGGGGACTAAATTTATGAAAAAGAACATCCATGGAGTCATCTTTAAGATATTTTCAGAGTCTCTAAACATGAAAATACCCTCGATTTTTCCTTCTTTGGGCTCATAAAATTATGCATTGAAGGACCCATATAAGATATATGGGACCAAACCCCTCCTTCTTTAGGTTTGTTAAACATATGATGAGGGACTCATCGAAGATGAGCTATACCGAGCATTTGTTATCCTCCTCAATCTCGTTAAAAAACAAAGAAGTACTCACCAATCATGGTGGGGGAGAAATTGAGGGAAGTGGGTCAAGTTTTTGGAAAATATTATGGTAGTTGTTTGTTGTCTGCCTTGAACATAGCACCTATTTGCATCTTGTCTTACAATTGGGTAATCTAATTGTCTCTGAGCCATACCAATTCTATGTGTCGTTATAATTTTTCATTCAAGTTGAAGAGTGCTCTTATTATCATCACATTATGTTCTTGGTACTCGTCGATTCAATGCTTCCAAGTCAATTGTCATGCCTCACATCATGACCCTCCTTCGATGAGTCTGTTCATGTCAGCTTCAACATATTATCTAGGAATTAGACCTAGAAACTAGTTAGTACCTTGGTACCTACATGCCACAATGTCATTCCTCCTCTCTTTCAACAGTGGATTTACATCATTAACCTATGATCGAATGATTCCAYGAGTGTTCGACTTCAGCTCATTGATTCACTTTCGCTGGAATGTACTAGGGTACCTTGGGATTCATTGTCATTATTGGTGATTTCCCTCGCACTTGTTAACGGTATATATCAATGAGAAATAATAAAGTGGTTTCTACCATGTTTGATATCAAGACATCTATTCACATGGTTAGAATCGTATAATTTCGAGATCAGAGTGAAGACCCTAGGAACTCCTTACCCAGGTTGTGATGGAGATTATTTGAGTAATTTGTAGATCCCAGTATGGTCATCATGATGGTAATATCACTGATATATATATTGTCACATAGATCCACTTTGTATTGGTCTGTGACTATGTTGTTTCTATATCATAGCTCCACAATGTATGTTATCGTGGTTGCGACCCACTTGAGTCATGGAGGTATGGCTCCACATTGTATTTTTGGTGTCCATATCCTTTATCATCAATACTTTCATGGATCCACAACGTATTGGTTGGCGTCCATGCTTTGATTCATTTTATCTGAGTATGGGTATGCTCACCTCGAGGATGATATATGGCTATTGTTTGATGTTTGTTTACAGCTTCCACTTGACTTTTTTATTCCAGTTCCTTGATGCACATATTTTTATAAAGTGTTTCTACAATCAACTTCTCTTCTGACCTCACACTTTAGGGAGCATTTGTTACACACCACATTCCTACACTACTAATTGTGGATTTGTCACATTTTAGTGAGGGAGTGTTTGTCATAGTATCTAAACATGTTGGAGGAGAAATTTATCATATGAAGGTCAAAATACTATGTGCACATGGATTATTCATTTTTATTGAAAAAAAGAAAAAACATGTTGGAAGAGAAATTTATCATATGAAGGTCAAAATACTATGTGAACATGCATTATTCATTTTTATTGAAAAAATGAAATTAATTTAGAGTGAGAATCCACTTCACATCTAGTTTCCTAATCTCAAGGAGAAGTTGAGAGTCTCATGGATGGTTGAGATATTTTCTCAAACGGATATCCTAATTTTATGGATCTTGAGAGATATTTCCTCCTTAAAATCCTTGAGAGATATTTTCTCCCTAAAAATATTGGAGATCCTGATTTAGTGGATCTAGTGAGTGATTTCCTCTATGGTGGTTAAGCCTCCAAATTCTATATAATGAAGACATTCAAAGGTAAAAGGGGAGGGAGGAGAAAGTGTGTATATGATACTTATGATCTTAAGAGAAACATATTTAGAGTGCATTCAAGGAATGGATTGGAATCTTGGAGGAACATTAGTGCAACAAGGTTGTAAGTTCCCATGTTTTCATAATACACAACTTGGCCTATTTGCTTCATACGGTTGTTTGCACATGTATGTCTATATAGATGGATCTATTCTTGTCTAATGATATATTGCAGAAGTAGAATGTATCATTTTGTTCCTTGCATACTTTCTTCATCACGATAGGATCTTGGACAACAAGGCCAAAGATTGAAGAACAACAAGGACAACCGTCGAAGAAGGAGTAAGTTACATTCCTCTCTTCTATATTCTCTTCCTATAGACATAAAGAATATATCTAAAGGAATGTTAGTGTCCATTTTTTTGTTTTTCTGTTTTGGTCAATAAGGGTCTAGATATCCAAGGGATATTTCACCTCTCCACATGGGAAATATTCTATAACACTTAGGCACCATTCTCACCCAACAATCAAAGAAGGGACTTGTTTCATTGCAACTCCCTAAGTATATTCATGACGATCATCTCAACTCCCTGCTCATATTTGTGAAATTAATAAATGAATAGGTTATAATTATGATTAATTATATCACTCACTATCTAGTATTATATATACATGATCATCCTTTATTCTATTATAATCATAATTTCATTCTATATATTATATATAGGGTTGAACTCTTTCAAATTTTGTGAATTTTGAACTCATAGTAGACTTAACTTCTCAGCATAACCCTAACTACTCACTTTAAGACACTTTGTGCAATATTCCTGGTACAACCCAACTATTAACTATAAAGCTAATGAAGACTTAGTAATCATTAAAAATCCATTAATATGGCCATAGTTACCACAAATATCAGAGCATGAGAACACATTGCACAATTTCCACAACTCTCTTGTTCCCACAACTCTCAGAACATGGGGACACATTGCAGAGATGGTTTGATAAATGGATGATTGAAATCAATGAAATGGATGACTGTATATTTTTCATTATTTTAACCATATTATTCATGTATTTGTACGTGTAGTGATTGCTTCACATCAAAATTCTTGCATCTGTAATGGGAATTAACATTTCATTTGCATCAAAAATTTTGCAACTGCAATGGGAATTAGCATTTCAATCTCATCATAATTCAAATATTTAACAAGATTACAAAATTGAATAGGAGGATGAAACTCGTATTACTATAATTAAATGACTGTCAAAATGTATGACTATCACTTTAAAATTCTAATTTGTTATGTGAAAGCGTGAGAAAATCTTTTACAAAAACAAGGTCTTGTTTCTCATGGGTCTCTTGAGTCACCGTAATGCTTATTGTGTACACCAATGGAAACTCTTATTGAATGCGGGGACTTGTTTACCTGTAGCTACACTTGTTTTTTACTATTTTTTGGTCTAAATATGTTTCAATTTTTGATGAGGGAGGGGCTCTTATTAATATCATATATAACAGACTGGGAAATGTATTTTCTTCATTTGTTTGTCTTACTATTATTTTTATTTTGTATATTGAATAACAACAATATGAGTTTGGATTCATTTTTCTATATTTGTACTTGATTTTGNGATATCAAGACATCTATTCACATGGTTAGAATCGTATAATTTCGAGATCAGAGTGAAGACCCTAGGAACTCCTTACCCAGGTTGTGATGGAGATTATTTGAGTAATTTGTAGATCCCAGTATGGTCATCATGATGGTAATATCACTGATATATATATTGTCACATAGATCCACTTTGTATTGGTCTGTGACTATGTTGTTTCTATATCATAGCTCCACAATGTATGTTATCGTGGTTGCGACCCACTTGAGTCATGGAGGTATGGCTCCACATTGTATTTTTGGTGTCCATATCCTTTATCATCAATACTTTCATGGATCCACAACGTATTGGTTGGCGTCCATGCTTTGATTCATTTTATCTGAGTATGGGTATGCTCACCTCGAGGATGATATATGGCTATTGTTTGATGTTTGTTTACAGCTTCCACTTGACTTTTTTATTCCAGTTCCTTGATGCACATATTTTTATAAAGTGTTTCTACAATCAACTTCTCTTCTGACCTCACACTTTAGGGAGCATTTGTTACACACCACATTCCTACACTACTAATTGTGGATTTGTCACATTTTAGTGAGGGAGTGTTTGTCATAGTATCTAAACATGTTGGAGGAGAAATTTATCATATGAAGGTCAAAATACTATGTGCACATGGATTATTCATTTTTATTGAAAAAAAGAAAAAACATGTTGGAAGAGAAATTTATCATATGAAGGTCAAAATACTATGTGAACATGCATTATTCATTTTTATTGAAAAAATGAAATTAATTTAGAGTGAGAATCCACTTCACATCTAGTTTCCTAATCTCAAGGAGAAGTTGAGAGTCTCATGGATGGTTGAGATATTTTCTCAAACGGATATCCTAATTTTATGGATCTTGAGAGATATTTCCTCCTTAAAATCCTTGAGAGATATTTTCTCCCTAAAAATATTGGAGATCCTGATTTAGTGGATCTAGTGAGTGATTTCCTCTATGGTGGTTAAGCCTCCAAATTCTATATAATGAAGACATTCAAAGGTAAAAGGGGAGGGAGGAGAAAGTGTGTATATGATACTTATGATCTTAAGAGAAACATATTTAGAGTGCATTCAAGGAATGGATTGGAATCTTGGAGGAACATTAGTGCAACAAGGTTGTAAGTTCCCATGTTTTCATAATACACAACTTGGCCTATTTGCTTCATACGGTTGTTTGCACATGTATGTCTATATAGATGGATCTATTCTTGTCTAATGATATATTGCAGAAGTAGAATGTATCATTTTGTTCCTTGCATACTTTCTTCATCACGATAGGATCTTGGACAACAAGGCCAAAGATTGAAGAACAACAAGGACAACCGTCGAAGAAGGAGTAAGTTACATTCCTCTCTTCTATATTCTCTTCCTATAGACATAAAGAATATATCTAAAGGAATGTTAGTGTCCATTTTTTTGTTTTTCTGTTTTGGTCAATAAGGGTCTAGATATCCAAGGGATATTTCACCTCTCCACATGGGAAATATTCTATAACACTTAGGCACCATTCTCACCCAACAATCAAAGAAGGGACTTGTTTCATTGCAACTCCCTAAGTATATTCATGACGATCATCTCAACTCCCTGCTCATATTTGTGAAATTAATAAATGAATAGGTTATAATTATGATTAATTATATCACTCACTATCTAGTATTATATATACATGATCATCCTTTATTCTATTATAATCATAATTTCATTCTATATATTATATATAGGGTTGAACTCTTTCAAATTTTGTGAATTTTGAACTCATAGTAGACTTAACTTCTCAGCATAACCCTAACTACTCACTTTAAGACACTTTGTGCAATATTCCTGGTACAACCCAACTATTAAATATAAAGCTAATGAAGACTTAGTAATCATTAAAAATCCATTAATATGGCCACAGTTACCACAAATCTCAGAGCATGAGAACACATTGCACAATTTCCACAACTCTCTTGTTCCCACAACTCTTAGAACATGGGGACACATTGCAGAGATGGTTTGATAAATGGATGATTGAAATCAATGAAATGGATGACTGTATATTTTTCATTATTTTAACCATATTATTCATGTATTTGTATGTGTAGTGATTGCTTCACATCAAAATTCTTGCATCTGTAATGGGAATTAACATTTCATTTGCATCAAAAATTTTGCAACTACAATGGGAATTAGCATTTCAATCTCATCATAATTCAAATATTTAACAAGATTACAAAATTGAATAGGAGGATGAAACTCTTATTACTATAATTAAATGACTGTCAAAATGCATGACTATCACTTTAAAATTCTAATTTGTTATGTGAAAGCGTGAGAAAATATTTTACAAAAGCAAGGTCTTGTTTCTCATGGGTCTCTTGAGTCGCCGAAATTCTTATTGTGTACACCAATGGAAACTCTTCTTGAATGCGGGGACTTGTTTATCTGTAGCTACGCTCATTTTTTACTATTTTTTGGTCTAAATATGTTTCAATTTTTGATGAGGGAGAGGCTCTTATTAATATCATATATAGCAGACTGGGAAATGTATTTTCTTCATTTGTTTGTCTTACTATTATTTTTATTTTGTATATTGAATAACAACAATATGAGTTTGGATTCATTTTTCTATATTTGTACTTGATTTTGGCATCCAAAATGAATACCGTGAAAGGGTATTTACTTTGTAACTTTTCAAGATTGAATATAACTAGAACTATTTTTTGGTAAAAATATTTTAATATTTTGGGTTCTTGCATCTACATTCTTGATCTATTACATATCACTACCTTGATCAAAAGAAGATGGAGATCGGGAGCCCTACAGGTAGGAGAAAACTTTGATAGAGATAGATTGTCGGAGGAGCAACCGGGGACTTGAACCCTCACAATCTATAAAGCCAATGGATTTTCCTCCTACTGCAATTTGCATTGTTAAGATTTCTACTTTATGAAGACTGTGGGTTTTTAGGTTAAGAAATAAAATGACGTTTTAGGATAGTTAGGCACTTGCGAGATAGTTAAGATCAACTTGGTCTAATGTGTCTTTAGGTAAAGTGTGTTTATTTAGTGTGTTTCCTTAGTATGCATTTGTAGTTATGCAATCTGATGGTCACAATATGTTCTAGACATAAATTGATTTGACAATTCATATACTCCTCGATACTAACGATTATATTGATGTCTGGCTTAGCACTGTTAAGCCCTAATATTGGCTCATTACCCCTTAATTGGGGAATATTATATTAGTAATGATATTTTATTTATGTC
>JZKD02S1677249.1:124124-142373 GCA_000966675.3 Picea glauca
GGTTCGAGGGTGAATCCCCCGAAGTAAAAATTGCCTTGTAAATGTATATTGTAATTTCATAGTAAATATGGAACGTTCATTATAAGGTCGCGGATCTGACAGTAGAAGTTATGTTAGGGATTTTTTCCCTAGAAGAAAACCCTCTTTTATGAGGGAAATGTATTGCAACCATGGATCATTGTGAATATTGTATTCTAAGAGAGGATATTGTGAGAGAAATAAGAGGAATTTACAGTGGGTGTGTTGTAGGTTGTATCCCTTCATTTTGATGGATAATAAAAAGGAAGGACCCGGAAATTTCTCTGGTGGATGTAGCCCACATTGGGTGAACCACATATATCTGTGTCTCTATTGTATTGTTTATCTTCTATGTTTTATTTCCACATTTTTTTTATTTTATTGATCCACAATACTGTTTTTTCTAACAACTAGTATTAGAATGAAAGGTAACTCGCAGGAAAAGAGGGTTCCTGGTTCAAGTGGGAGAAATGGAGGAAGATCAAAAGTTTAGGGTCGATAAATTTAATGGCCAAAACTACCAGTTATGGAAGATGCATATGGAAGATTATTTATATCATAAGGATCTATTCCTAGCATGGTTGAATAGGAAAGGAGTTGACGGCCATGAAGGATGAAGAATGGGAGGTTTTTGATGGAAAGGGACTAGGAACGATACGACTTAGCCTAGAAGTGTTGGTGGCTTTCAATATTTTAAATGAAAAGAAAATGAAGGAGATGATGGATGCATTGGCTAAACTGTATGGAAAACCCTCGGTGTCCAATAAGGTATTTCTAATGAAGAGATTATTTAATATGCAGATGTCAGAAGGTGGGTATGTTGCAGATCATTTAAATGAATTTAATACGGTTACTAATCATTGAAGTTCTATAAAAGTGGACTTTCTTGAACAGGTCGGGGCTCTTCTAATCTTGTGCTCATTTCCAGAAAGTTGGAACGGCTTGGTCATGGTTGTAAGTAACTCTGTCTCTAGTTCACACACTTTAAAATTTGATGATTTTGTTGGTGTTATCCTTAGTGAGTTAATGCGATGGAAAAGCATAGGTGAGACATCAGGTAATGTGTTAAACATGGAGAACAGGGGAAGACAAAAGGATAGAGGAAAGGGATCATGGAACTGCGAGAATTCTAGGAAAGGAAGATTCAAATCTAGAATGGAAAAGATAGAGTGTTGAAATTTTGGGAAGAAAGGACATCTAAAGAAAGATTACAAAGCTCCAAGGAAACAAAGAGATGGACAACAGGCGAAAAATAAGGAAGAAAATGTAACAGGTGATGTGTTACAAGATGCTTTGATTCTTTCTGTATATAATATTTCTAAGTCTTGGGTATTAGATTCAGGGGCTTCATTTCTTGCCACACCCTATAGGAAACATTTTCTATATTATGTTCAAGGTGATTTTGGACAGGTTCATTTGGGTGATGATGAACCATGCAAAATTGTTGGAATGGGAAAGGTAAAAATAAATCAAAGGAATGGAAACCAGTGGTTGTTAAAATTGGTAAGACATGTTCCATATCTAAGTAAAAATCTAATTTAAATAGGGAAGTTGGAAATTTAAGGTTTTATATCCATATTTATAGAAAAGGTGTGGAAGGTCACCAAAGGATCACTGGTGATAGCTAAATGGGAGAAGGTAGGTACATTGTATTTATGTACTGGTAATACTGACTCTTCTATCTCTTTAGATTCTATAGAATTGGATACAACATTGTGGCATCGTAGGCTTGGACACATGAGTAAGAAGGGGATGTAGATACTTCACAAAATAAATTTGTTTCCATGTCTTAAACAAATTGATTTGGATTTATGTGAGCATTTTTTTTATGGAAAACAAAAGAGAGTCATATTTCTCAGAGTCGGAAAAGAAAAGAATAGTGAAAGGTTAGAGCTTGTGCATACAGATGTATGGGGACCAACTTAGGTATCATATCTTGGTGGATATCATTATTATGTTACTTTTATTGATGATGCAAATAGAAAAACTTGGGTTTATTGCATTCGACAAAAATCTGATGTTTTTGATACTTTTAAGAAATTGAAAGCTTTCGTTGAGAATGAGACAGGAAAAAGGTTGAAGTGTCTAAGATAAGACAATGGAGATGCATATTTCAACAAGGAGTTTGATGATTATTGTTCATACCATGGGATGCATAGAGAGAAGAGAGTTCCAGGAACACCACAAGAAAATAGTGTGTCAGAAAGGATGAACATGACAATCGTGGAGCGTGCAAGGAGTATGAGATTGCATGTTGGTTTTCCCTTACAGTTATGGGTAGTTGTTGTTGATACTAATATTTATTTAATAAACAAAGGACCTTCAAGCTCTTTAGATGGTGGAATTCCAGAGGAGGCAAGGACATGTAAAAAGGTAAACTATTATTTTTTTAAGACTTTCAGTTGTGAATCATTTGTCCATATTGATAAAGAAAATAGTACAAAGCTTGAAGCAAAATCCAAGAAGTGTACCTTTATTGGATATGGTGTTAATGATTTTGGTTATCACCTATGGGATTATGAAAATAAATAAATCATTAGGCATATATATTTCATATTCAATGAGAAGGTCATCTATAAAGATCAATTGTAGGGAAGGAAACAGGAAAAAGAAAAACCAGAATAGACAGTGCTTGATGAGATCACTGAAAAATAAATTTGAAAGCTACCAGAAAATCAAAATGTACAAAAACAAGAGAAAAAGGTACCTCAAACTCCTACAAGTGTTTTTAGAAGATCTACCAAGTTAAGTAAACCCCCTGAACAATACTCTCCTTTGTTGTATTATTTATTGTAGACTAATTCTGGTGAACCAGAATGTTATGAAGAGGAAATGTAGGTAGACACCAAAAGGAAATGGGAGCAAGGCATGAAAGAGGAAACAGATTACTTGGTAAATAACCGGACTTGGGACTTGGTTCAGTTTCCTACATAAAAAATATCATTTCAAAATACTTGGGTTTACAAGTTGAAGGAAGAAAATGGAGGAAAACAACAGTACAAGGCTAGACTTCTTGTAAAGGGTTTGCATAAAAGAAAGTTATATATTTTGATGAAATATTTTCTCCTATTGTTAAGATGACTTCAATTAGGTCTATTTTAAGTCTTGTGGCAATAGAATATTTTCATCTTGAACAATTATACATAAAAACAACTTTTCTCCATGGGGATTTGGACAAAGATATTAATATGCAACAACCATAGGGGTGTGAGGTCAAAGGGAAGGAGAATTTGGTATGCAGGTTGAAGAAGAGTTTGTATGTCCTAAAGAGAGCTCCAAGGTAGTGGTATTTTAATTTTTGATAACTTTATGATGGAACAGGGTTATAGTAGATGTCATTCTGATCACTATGTTTTTTTTTTAAGGATAGAAAATGGAAGCTATATTATCTTTTTATTGTATGTAGATGGCATGCTTGTTGCAGGGTCTAACATGTAGGATATAAATGTGCTCAAGAAGAAATTAGCTAATTAATTTGCGATGAAGGATTTGGGTGCTGCAAAGAAAATCCTTGGTATGAGAATAACAAGAGACAGGAAAAATTGCAAATTGACAGTGTCTCAGGGTGAGTACATAGAGAAGGTGTTGGAGAGGTTTAGAATGCAGAATGAAAAACTAGTTAGTACACCTTTGGACAACCATTTCAAATTAACTAAGAAAATGTGTCCCAAGACACAGGAGGAGATATAATACATGTCTAGGGTCCCTTATTCATCAGCAGTTGGCAACTTGATGTATGCGATGGTTTACACAAGACCAAATATTGCACATGCAGTGGGAGTTGTGAGTAGGTATATGAACAATCCAAGTAAAGAACATTGGGAGGCAGTAAAGCAGATTCTCAGGTATTTTAAAGGTATTGTNACACTTTAAAATTTGATGATTTTGTTGGTGTTATCCTTAGTGAGTTAATGCGATGGAAAAGCATAGGTGAGACATCAGGTAATGTGTTAAACATGGAGAACAGGGGAAGACAAAAGGATAGAGGAAAGGGATCATGGAACTGCGAGAATTCTAGGAAAGGAAGATTCAAATCTAGAATGGAAAAGATAGAGTGTTGAAATTTTGGGAAGAAAGGACATCTAAAGAAAGATTACAAAGCTCCAAGGAAACAAAGAGATGGACAACAGGCGAAAAATAAGGAAGAAAATGTAACAGGTGATGTGTTACAAGATGCTTTGATTCTTTCTGTATATAATATTTCTAAGTCTTGGGTATTAGATTCAGGGGCTTCATTTCTTGCCACACCCTATAGGAAACATTTTCTATATTATGTTCAAGGTGATTTTGGACAGGTTCATTTGGGTGATGATGAACCATGCAAAATTGTTGGAATGGGAAAGGTAAAAATAAATCAAAGGAATGGAAACCAGTGGTTGTTAAAATTGGTAAGACATGTTCCATATCTAAGTAAAAATCTAATTTAAATAGGGAAGTTGGAAATTTAAGGTTTTATATCCATATTTATAGAAAAGGTGTGGAAGGTCACCAAAGGATCACTGGTGATAGCTAAATGGGAGAAGGTAGGTACATTGTATTTATGTACTGGTAATACTGACTCTTCTATCTCTTTAGATTCTATAGAATTGGATACAACACTGTGGCATCATAGACTTGGACACATGAGTAAGAATGGGATGTAGATACTTCAAAAAAGAAAAAAATTTCCATATCTTAAACAAATTGATTTGGATTTATGTGAGCATTGTTTTTATGGAAAACAAAAGAGAGTCATATTTCTCAGAGTCGGAAAAGAAAAGAATAGTGAAAGGTTATATCTTGTGCATACAGTTGTATGGGGACCAACTTAGGTATCATCTCTTGGTGGATATCATTATTACGTTACTTTTATTGATGATGCAACTAGAAAAACTTGGGTTTATTGCATTCGACAAAAATTTGATGTTTTTGATACTTGGGATGCGTAGAGAGAAGAGAGTTCCAGGAACACCACAAGAAAATAGTGTGTCAGAAAGGATGAACATGAAAATCGTGGAGCGTGCAAGGAGTATGAGATTGCATGTTGGTTTTTCCTTACAGTTCTGGGTAGATGTTGTTGATACTAATATTTATTTAATAAACAAAGGACCTTCAAGATATTTAGATGGTGGAATTCCAAAGGAGGCAAGGACATGTAAAAAGGTAAACTATTATTTTTTTAAGACTTTAAGTTGTGAATCATTTGTCCATATTGATAAAGAAAATAGTACAAAGATTGAAGCAAAATCCAAGAAGTGTACCTTTATTGGATATGGTGTTAATGATTTTGGTTATCACCTATGGTATTATGAAAATAAATAAATCATTAGGCATAGATATTTCATATTCAATGAGAAGGTCATCTATAAAGATCAATTGTAGGGAAGGAAACAGGAAAAAGAAAAACCAGAATAGACAGTGTTTGATGAGATCACTAAAAAATAAATTTGAAAACTACCAGAAAATCAAAATGTACAAAAACAAGAGAAAAAGGTACCTCAAACTCCTACAAGTGTTTTTAGAAGATCTACCAAGTTAAGTAAACCCCCTGAACAATACTCTCCTTTGTTGTATTATTTATTGTAGACTAATTCTGGTGAACCAGAATGTTATGAAGAGGAAATGTAGGTAGACACCAAAAGGAAATGGGAGCAAGGCATGAAAGAGGAAACAGATTACTTGGTAAATAACCGGACTTGGGACTTGGTTCAGTTTCCTACATAAAAAATATCATTTCAAAATACTTGGGTTTACAAGTTGAAGGAAGAAAATGGAGGAAAACAACAGTACAAGGCTAGACTTCTTGTAAAGGGTTTGCATAAAAGAAAGTTATATATTTTGATGAAATATTTTCTCCTATTGTTAAGATGACTTCAATTAGGTCTATTTTAAGTCTTGTGGCAATAGAATATTTTCATCTTGAACAATTATACATAAAAACAACTTTTCTCCATGGGGATTTGGACAAAGATATTAATATGCAACAACCATAGGGGTGTGAGGTCAAAGGGAAGGAGAATTTGGTATGCAGGTTGAAGAAGAGTTTGTATGTCCTAAAGAGAGCTCCAAGGTAGTGGTATTTTAATTTTTGATAACTTTATGATGGAACAGGGTTATAGTAGATGTCATTCTGATCACTATGTTTTTTTTTTAAGGATAGAAAATGGAAGCTATATTATCTTTTTATTGTATGTAGATGGCATGCTTGTTGCAGGGTCTAACATGTAGGATATAAATGTGCTCAAGAAGAAATTAGCTAATTAATTTGCGATGAAGGATTTGGGTGCTGCAAAGAAAATCCTTGGTATGAGAATAACAAGAGACAGGAAAAATTGCAAATTGACAGTGTCTCAGGGTGAGTACATAGAGAAGGTGTTGGAGAGGTTTAGAATGCAGAATGAAAAACTAGTTAGTACACCTTTGGACAACCATTTCAAATTAACTAAGAAAATGTGTCCCAAGACACAGGAGGAGATATAATACATGTCTAGGGTCCCTTATTCATCAGCAGTTGGCAACTTGATGTATGCGATGGTTTACACAAGACCAAATATTGCACATGCAGTGGGAGTTGTGAGTAGGTATATGAACAATCCAAGTAAAGAACATTGGGAGGCAGTAAAGCAGATTCTCAGGTATTTTAAAGGTATTGTCACTCATGCATTATGTTTTGGAGGTTTAGACATTGCTCTACAGGGATATGTTGATTCAGATATGGCAGGTGATAAAGATAGCAGGAGGAGCACCACAAGGTATGCTTTTACTATAGGTGGAACAACTGTAAGTTGGATTTTGAAACTGCAAAAGGTTGTTTCACTTTCAACAACATAGGTAGAGTATGTTGCTACTACAGAGGCTAGTAAAGAGATGATTTGGTTACAGAGGTTTATGTAGGAATTAGGAAAGAAGAAAGAGAATAACAGGTTGTATTGTGACATCAAGAGTGCCATTCATCTTGAAAATATGATCTGTCTTGGAATATGGACATTTGAAGTTGGAAAACATACACACTAGCTAGAATCCTGTAGCCATGTTAACAAAGGGAGTAACCAAGGAGAAACTGAGATATTTCTCAATTTCAATTAGTCTTCAAGCATGAATGTGAAGATGAGAAATTTTCCAGGTTCAAGGTGAAGTATAGTTCAGCAGGTACAACAATAGTGGATTTGTTGTGATCAGTCTCCAAGTGGGAGATTGTTGGTTGTGGAGGCTGATTATCTTCTTGTTTCATAGGCCTTTGTTTCCAACTGTGTTTATACACCATGAATATTATACACCCCTCCATGCGGGGGAGTTTTAGGGGGCTTGTCTCCCTTGAGGAGTCCAAGGGGGTCTGGGGGAGAGAAGGACCCCAGCGAGGGTTCAGGGGTGAATCCCCCGAAGGAAAAAATTCCTTGTAAATGTTTATTGTAATTTCATAGTAAATATGGAACATTCATTATAAGGTCACAGATATGAAGGTAGAAGTTATGTTAGGGTTTTTTTCCCTAAAAGGAAACCCTCTTTTATGAGAGAAATGTATTGCGGCTATGCATCATTGTGAATATTGTATTCTGAGAGAGGAGATTGTGAGAGAAAGAAGAGGAAGTTACACCGAGTGTGTTGTAGGTTGTATCCCTTCATTTTTTTGGATAATAAAAATGAAGGACCTAGCAATTTATGTAGTGGATGTAGCCCACACTGGTTGAACCACATATATCTTTGTCTCTATTGTATTGTGTATCTTCTGTGTATTTTTTTTTATTTTTTTTTTTATTTCTCCTCAATCCTATTTTTTCTAACATTAAAATCCCATAGATGATGGGTCACTAGCATAAGCTTGGGAGAACTAATAGCTTTCCAGGAATTCAAGGAAAAAATTCTAACGTAAGCACCTTCGTCTACAATAGAGTGACATATGTTTATATCACAAACCTGCAAAATGATTTGGAAAGGTAGGTAGGAAGGAAGGTGAGGTGATGTTCATGTCATCATATTCCAATTGAAGGAAATGACCTCAGTGCTTGGAGGGGGGTTCCGTTGAAATGGGTGAAATGCCCCCCTTCCTAGAGTTATCTGTAGCAACAAGAATAACCTGATTGGTATCCATTTCACTCTCCAAGGGAAGAGTGGGATCGACTGAATATTGAATCATATTGAACACTTCATTAAATTTTCTCTCCAAAGGAAGAGAAATTTCAACTGAGGATGGAATCGGGCTGATCAATTCATCAACCAAT
Source organism: Picea glauca (assembly GCA_000966675.3). Taxonomy (NCBI): domain Eukaryota; kingdom Viridiplantae; phylum Streptophyta; class Pinopsida; order Pinales; family Pinaceae; genus Picea; species Picea glauca. The sequence goes on from JZKD02S1677249.1 coordinate 132,341, forward strand.
GGTTGGTTGGGAAAAGGTTCATGGGAAGTAGCTGGAGGTTGTGTGGAAGAATATTTCCCTCGTGGAAAAGTGAAATCTCCCTTGGATATCTAGACTCCTATTAACCAAGACAGAAAAATAAACAAATGGACACTAACATTCCTTTATATATATTCTTTATGTATATAGGTAGAGAAGATAGAATAAAAAAGTGTGACTTACTCCTTTTCGACGGTTGTCCTCACTGATGTTCGATCTTTGGCCTTGGTGTCCAAGCTTCTATCACAATGAAGAAAGTCCACAAGGAACAAAACAACACCTTCTACTTCTACAATATATCATTAGACGAGAACAGATCTATCTATATAGACATACATGTGCAAACAACAATATGAAGGAAATAGGACAAGTTATGTATTATGAAAACATGCAAACTTACAACCTTGTTGAGCTAGCGTTCCTCCAAGCTTCTAGTCCTTGAATGCACTCTCAACCTGTTTCTCTTGAGATCATAAGTATCACACCTACGCTTTTTCCTCCCTCCCTTTTCACCTTGGAATGTCCTCATTATATAGGAGTTACAGGCTTAACCACCATGGAGACGATCACTCACTAGATCCACTAAATTGGGATCTACAAGATTTTTAGGGAGAAAATATATCTCAAGGTTTTCAGGGAGGAAATATCTCTCAATATCCATCAAATTAGGATATTGGTTTGAGAAAATATCTCAACCATCCATGAGATTCTTAACTTCTCCTTGAGATTATGGAACTAGATGTGAGGTGGATTCTCACACTAAATTAATTTCATTTTTCAATAAAAATGAATAATACATGTGCACATAGTATTTTGTTCTTCATATGATAAATTTATCCTCCAACATGTTTAGGTATTATGACAAACACTCCCTCACTAAAGTGTGACAAATCCACACTTAGTAGTGTGGGAATTTGGTGTGAAACACCAAGGAGCAACAAATCTAGGGAGTAGGTAGCATCGCGTTGAAATCATCAATTGCAAAGCATAGTTGTAATACCCCAATTGTAAATGAAAATGTAAATGTACATTTAGGATGGTGAGTCGTTGGCACCAAGTCTTGGTTCAGTTTTTCATGCACCTGAGTAGTGCACGAGGATTTTTTTCCAAATAAAGAACATGCACATTTCATAGTGTTGTGCATACATGAGTAAGTGCACATGGATTTTGCATCAAGGTAAGGGTGCACACATTCCATAGTGTGCACGCACCTGAGTAAGTGCACGAATATTACCTTGAAGCGTGTGCATCGGACCGAGTTATATATGTGTGTGTGTGTGTGCGTGTAAGTATTTGAGCCTGTGTGTGGTTATTGGGATGGTGAGCCAGGATGAAAAAAGTCCAGTGCGCCTATCCTTGTATAATATAATCACACTCAAATTATTAATAAAACCACATCATTGTGTGCATATCTCTTAGAAAAAAAAAGATGGAGGGATAAACTCCATCGAAAAGGGAAAAGGGGGGGCTTAATTCCAAGGGGACATTTTGTTAATATTTATGAAAAGTATAATTTATAGATATTTATTTATCCTAAGTTCCCGATGGATGGGAATGACTCACCAAGTGACTAAACCTAATTCTGAACATGAAAAGTGTCTAGTTATGACCATGCAAATATATGGCTGAACCTTGGTGTATTTTTTGGGAGATCACTCATTTTTTAGAAGGGGGTTAGACCATATGAAGGAGGAATGACCATTTACTTACCTGCAGAGAAAAAATTGGAAAGGGGTTTCCATATAGTAGCCAGATACTTTGATGCCGAAGAGGTGGGTTGTCAGGCCCATGAGAATTCTCTCTAGGTGAGATATTTGTTGTTGAATAATTGGGTTGTCAGAACCGTGAACATTCTCACCAAGTGAGAGATTTGCTAGGAATTGTTCCCTTGTGAGTTGGGAATTAGTTACAGGGATTTGTGACTTCTTATTCGTCATGTTGTTGAAGCCCTGGAAGGGAAGTGGGGTAACTGAGGGACTATTGAGAAAAGAAGCGGCACACTTCCTAGGGCAAGACATGCATGTGGGGAATGAGATATTACAGACTAGTTGCAACAGTTGGCACCTTGTACTGAGCAATTTTTTTGATTATCAGACCTTAGATTGATATTATGAACCCTTTTGCACTAGTGGAGTTTAAGCCCCATCTCGGGGGTGACCTGTTGCTGAAAGTATATGAGAAACATAGTCTATGGCTGGGAGGAACGTTTGAGCTCTACATGCAGTTGGTGACTCTTTATAAAAACATAAGTGTTATTTATGTGTTTGTCTAATTTACTGTGTACTTAATTAACTTTGTCTGATATGGGTATATTTCATGTATGATGTTTCATATAATTAATTGTCGTTATTTTGTATGATGTTGTTTGTACATGTAAGCATGATGTTGTATTCAATAATTATTGTTGCACATGTAGAGTATGAAAATTATTAAGTATTCATGTTAGTTAATTTTTTAATAATGGTCATGAGTTCTGAGGCAAGGTTAGAATTGTTGTGTGTGCAAGAGGCTAGAGTCATTGTGAGCATGGGGAAGCATATCCATGCACACAAAGAGAACTAAATATGTGTACGACACAAGTGTGGTTGTGCATGCAGTAGTTATCATGTATTCAAAATGGTTACATGTGCACTATACTTGTGTGATCTGAATGATTGTGTGTGTAGTTGTATTCTTTGTTAATTATGTTGTTATAATTAGTGTCTGAAGAGGAAAAATTGTGTGGCGTGATCCAGTTTGGGATCATGTGCATTACCTCACATGTTTCTGTGTAGAAAAATAATATAGTGTAGAATCTGTGCACTAGATTTTTGGAGTGGAATTGCCTAACTAGGAGGTTAGGTATGTTATAGAATCATATCAGAGTTGTATTTAGGAAGTTTGCAGTAGTGGAGACGTTACAATGGGGTAACGAGACTCAACGGTAAGCCGGGAATGTTACAGAATGGTATCAGAGCATTTTTTTAGTGTTGGTAATGGGGTAAGTTACAAAATGGTATCAGAGCTCAAGTTTCAACACTGATTCTGCATGGGTTGAGTATCTACTTAAGGAAAAATTGGGATAGGTAAGTGGCTGAATTTGGAATTACAGTGTGGCTAGGGTGTGCATAAAATAAAAATGTGCAAGTGTGTGCACTAAATTTTGACATTGCGGGGTGCAGCGTTAGAATTGCATAGAAAGCATTGGTGCACGGGTCTGCACACTAAAAAAAAATTGGGTTGCGTGGAGAAAAAATGGTGGTGCATGTGTAATATTGATAAGTGATGTATATATTAAATATTGACATCATGCATTGGTATGTGTTGAATACCAGTGCACACACAAATTTCAAAAAGAATAAAGACATAGTAAAAAGGTATTTGGGTGAATTCCAAATGACCATAATTTATTGCACAACACTCATAATTGTGCAAGGGAGAAGTCAATGGGAAAGTTTTGGACAAAGGAGTCAAATTATTCACCCAAAATTTTTGAATGGGATGTTAAAATCATCCAAGAAATCAGAAGAAAGGATTTTGACAAAATGGTGCAGAGTTTTCATGAAGTTGTTGCATGAATTTGTTGAGCAAATATTATCTCCTACACATTTTTTAGAATTAAGAGCGATTAGATTAGGATGGGATCATTGCAAAGAGTCAAAAGCATGAAAGATGTGCAGAAAAATTATAGCCATGATGATGAATTTGGGGGTTGGTATATCGGTATGGGTATTGATAGTACATAATCCAATGAGCATAAAGAAGGCAACGAGGAGCACATAAAATTGGTTGAAACCATAAAGGGATTGCAAAAATATGTCTGAAGCTATAAATTTGTTAATGAGAAGCTTATGAAATCCAAGGAGAAGAAATATAACTTTAATATCAAGTTGATGCAAATCTTGGATAGAATAGAAAATAAAATGGACAAGGAGACATAATAGAGAAAGTCAAGAAGTCGCACGTCTCATGATGAGAGAAGAAAAACAAGAATTCCATCACCATCACTCACCAAAGCATTCATTTAGAAAAGTGTGTAGTAACGCAAGTCCATCTCCTATCAAAAAGCATAAGAGAAGGACTGGGGTAGATGAGCTACAAGGAGAAAGGAATAAGATCAATCCTCCTATCTTTGATGGTGAGCACAAGAAGGATGAAGATGAAGAGACCTAGTTGTTGGGCATGAGGAAGTACTTCCAACTACATAATTACTTTGCATAGAAAGTAGGGAGAATTTCCACCTATTAGCTAAAGGGAAAAACATCAATGTGGTGGGATCAGTTCATTCAAGTGAAACACATTGATGAGAAGAGGGTTACTTGGAGGGAGTTTAAAAGGAATTTCCAAAAGAAATACTTAATCAGGATATACTAAGAAAATTAAATGAAGAATTTATTTGAACTCAAGCTTGGGAGTATGCCAATAGATGAGTATGAAAGAAGATTCTTAGAGCTGTTGAAATAGGTTGCATTCATCAAGGATGAGAAAGTTAAAATTCAAAGGTACCTGAGTGGGATTCCATCATTTATCAGTGACAAGATGCAATATGATGAACCCAAGACATTGGAGGAAGGCGAGCTAAATTTCTCTATGATCAACAAAAGGAAAGACCGAATTTCCAAAAGGCTTGAGAAGACAAGAAGAAAAGAAATATTGAACAAAGGAAGAAGGGGACTAAGCCACCATTTTTTATAAATACTTCTCAAGGAAAAAAAACTCCCAAGGAGCCCTGAATGAACAATGGGGAAAATACCAAGGAACCCACCTATTCAACTTTGGGGTTGTGGGGAAGACCACATGTATAAAGATTTCCTCAAAGAAGTGAAAATGTGAGTATTGTTCACAATGCATAGAAAGTTGCGACAGTTGAAAACATGGGCAGAAATGTATCAAGGATCTATGTAACCCTGGATAACAAGTAAGATGAGTTTCACTCATACATGATTGAATTGGAAGGTAAGATTAATGACCAACCCATTTCTATTTTAATTGAATCAGGAGCTAGTCATATTTATCTATATTCTCATATGATGGAAAGATTCTAATTGCCAAGAAGCAAGCTTGGAAAAACTTGGTTGGTGAAGCTAGCTACAAGAGTGAAAAGGAAAATTAATGAGATGGTTAAGGCATGTCCAATGGATATGAATGGGCTAAGAAAAAAAGATTATTTGAAAATCATACCTTTGGGATATTATGATTACCTCATCGGTATGGATTGGTTGGACCAACATTGTGTTTTTATAGATTGTTACAATAAGTCAATTACTTTCTTAGATGAGGAAGGAAATTTAAGAATATCTCAAGGAATTCCAAGAGCTGTAACTATCAGAGAAGTTTTCGCCTTGCAATTGAAGAAAAGATACAGGAAAGGATTCCAAGTATTTGTAGTGAAATGGATGAGACACCTAAGGATAAAGTGTCAAATGTTGAAGACTGCATAGTACTGAAAGAATTTTAAGATTCCTTTAAATAAATACCAAGGTTACGACCTAAAAGAGATATTGATTTCTCTATAAATTCGATGCCTGAAGAATCCATTGTATCCAAGACTCCTTAAAGGATGAGTACACCAAAGATGAAGGAATTGCAAATGCAACTTGAATATCTTCTTAAGAAGTGGTGTGTATACCAAAGTGTCTCACCTTGGGGTGCCCTAGTATTTTTTTTTGAAGAAGGATGGTATGTTGAAGCTTTGTATTGAATTCGGGAAGTTGAAAAAAGTAACAATAACGAATAAGTATCCTTTGCCAGGGATAGATGACCTCTTTGACCAACTGAGGGGTGCACGGATATTTTCAAAGATTGATCTTAGATATAGATATCACCAAGTGAGAATTAAAGAAGTCGACATCAACAAGACTTCTTTCAGAATGAGGTATGGACATTATGAGTTCACTGTGGTGCCATTTGGATTGTCAAATGCACCAATTGTCTTCATGTGTTTAATGAATGGTATTTTCAAAGAATATTTAGATAAGTTTGTCATTTTTTTTTGGATGACATAATTATTTACTCAAGTTTTGAAGAAGAACATGAGCAACACTTGAGGATGGTGCTGCAATTACTGAGATAACATCAGTTGTATGCAAAATTAAGCACATGCTCATTTTACTAGAGGAAAATTTATTACTTGGGTCATGTCATTTCATAGGAAGGGATAGTTATGGACCCAGAGAATATAAAATCCATTGAAGGATGGAAAACACCAAGGAATGTTGTATAGGTGAGGTCCTTCATGGGACTTGCAGGGTATTACAGATTTTTTATTGAAGGCTTCTCAAATATTGCACACCCAATTACATCCTTGCAAAAGACAGTTGTGTGATTTGAATGGACTCCATATTGTGTAAGGAGTTTTCAACACTTGAAAATTTTGTTGACAAGTGCGCCAATTTTGATAATTTTGTATCCTAATAAAGACTTCATTGTCTGCATGGATGCATGCAAGGAAGGGATCGACAAAGTCCTTAGTTAGAATGGGCATGTGGTAAGATATGAATCAAGGAAATTAAAAGAGCATGAAAGGAACTATGCTACTCATGATTTGTAATTGGAATCCATAGTGCATGCCTTGAATATGTGGAGGCACTAACTCATGGGGAAAAGATTTGAGTTGAGGACAGACCATAATGGTCTGAAATAATTTTTTGGACAACAAACGGTGGTTAGAACTCCTTAGTGAGTATGACTTTGATATCAAGCATATCAAAGGAAAGTAGAACAATGTCGTTGATGCACTTAGTAGGAGGGTGCATGAGATGCATTCTACAACCATTAGCATGTACAAATCAGATTTGAGTGACATAATTTTAGAGGTGACCAAATCAGATCAACGTTATGTGGACATAAAGGGAAATTTACAGCAAGGTAAATTGCAATAAAATTTGAAGGTTATGAGCTAAAAAAGGATGGAATCCTCATGTATAGGCGTAGATTTTATGTGCCAAATTATCAAGAGTTAAAATTGTTTTTATTGTCATAGATGCATAAAGTTCCTTATGTTGGGAACCCAGGCTACCAGGAGACAATTGCAATGGTAAAAAAATAATACTATTGGCCAAGCATGAAAAAGGAGGTTGTTGATTTTATTGTTAGATGCCTTGAATGCCAAAATTTCAAGGCTGAGCACAGACACCCAATTGGTTTGCTAAAACATTTACCCATTCTTGTTAGGCACCAAATATATTATAATAGCAGAAAACAAAAATGTTGCAGTGAATACCAGTAGAATAACAACAGAGAACAATAATATAGCAATAGAACAACAAAATATATTTAACCACAATACCAAAATAATACCTTTATTGATAGGAAACAATGTTCACTTTCCTCTTCGAGCGGGAAACCTCCAACAGAGAAGATATTTATTACAATAATTCTCAAGACAAAATCCCTCTCATACCTTCTAATCTTATTTATACTAATTATATCTTCTAAAGAGCATTCTATAGGAAGATCTTTCTAGAAGTGGAAGCTTCTATTAGGTCTTCTTATATTGACTTGTTCATATTTATTAAATAGGCCTTATTAACTATTATTTTCCTTTATTACATGGAAATGTATTATTCTACCGATATGAGAAGTTAGGGGTTTAGGTCCCTAACATTCCCTCCCCCTTGAACAAAATCCTTGTCCTCAAGGCTTGAGATGAGGAAATTCTTGGAGAATAGTTGTCGACTCCCAGGTGGCACCTTCTGGAGTCGTATCTTTCCACTGCACTAACGCCTCCTTGATGGTGCACTAATGGAGACGACATTCACGTTGGGCCAAGACTTCCTATGGCTACAACCATATGGAACCTTAAACATCTAACTTTGGAAGTTTGGTTTGAGTTTGGCACTTACTTCCAATCACCTTATTTAAGCATGATACATGAAAAACGGGATAGATGTTATAATGATTGGGCAGATCTAACTGATATGCCACTTGTCCCACACATTTGAAAATGGTAAGTACCATAAAATTTTGGAGAAATCTTATGACAGTGTTCATCTTTGAGTAAAGTTTGCTTATAGGTATGTAGATGAAGAAACATCTGGTCTTCTGTAACAATTTGGCATTCTAAATGTCCTTGATCTTCTTGTTGTTTCATACGATTCTGAGCCATGAGAAAATTTTCTTTGAGAGCACTGAGAATGGAGGCATGGACTAAAATATTTTTTTCAACCTCCTAAACCTTCAAGACCCCTGGTATGTAGGAAATAACTGACAGGTGCTTTTATATGTATACTGCTTCAAAAGGAGTCATGTGGGTAGAAGTATGGTAAGATGTGTTATACCACCATTCAACTAGGGGTAACCATTTATCCCACTAATGTTGTTGTTCAAATTCAAAACACCTCAAATATGTTTCCAAACACTTGTTGACAACTTCTATTTGGCCATCAATCTATGGGAGATAAGAAATATTGAGATGTAATTGTGTGCCCTGGAGTCTGAATAGTTCTTTCCAAAACAATTTGGTGAAAGTTGGATCTCTGTCAGATACAATAGAATAAGGCATGCCATGAATATTAAAATTATGATCCACTATGGATGTTTTGAATGGGTGTTGAAGAGAACAAAAATGAGAATATTTGGAAAGACGATCAACTACCACTATGATAACTGACTTATTGCCATATTTAGGTAAGCCCACAATGAAATCCATAGAAATGTCCCTCCAAATAGCTGGTGGAATTGAAAGTGGTTGTAGTGTGCCAAAAGTTTTGATAGTTTCCCCCTTGTTGTGTTGATAGAAATCACATTCATCCACAAAGGTGCAAACGTCTTGTTTCATACCATCTTAGAAAAAATCAATTTTAACTTGTTCATAGGTTTTGGTAAACCCATAATGTCTTTTTGTGGGTGAAGCATGAAGCTCAGAAAGCACCATGGATTTAAGTTGAGACTAGCAGCTCAAATATAGATGACCTTTGCAGTGAAGCTTGTCATTGTGCCAAGAGTATGCTAGAGAAACTAGAGATTGTCTTGCAATTGTTGGAACAAACAAGAATTTTTAGGGTCTTGCAACCATTCCTGGCGAATAACTTGGAGCCAATATGGTAAAATGAAGGAGAGGGGAAAAAACGATCCTTCTTCTTCGTACTTTCTGGATAGAGCATCCACCACAACATTTTATTTTCCCTTATTATAAATGATCTCATAATCATAGCCAAATAGCTTAGTCACCCATTTTTGTTGCTCCTGGGATGAAATCCTTTGTTCTAGGAAATACTTGAGGCTCTAATGGTCAGTTTTAATTTGGAATCCTTTACCCAAGAGATAAGGATGTCAGATATCCACAACATGAAAAATAGCCAACATTTCCTTTTCATAGATTGATTCGCCAAGATGTCGCTCCGATATTTGTTTGTTGATGAAGGCCACGGGTCTACCCTCTTGCATGAGTACTATGTCAATACCTTTCCCACAAGAATCACATTCAAGGACAAAATTCTTTGTGAAGTCAGGAAGGTCCAAGACAGGAGTTGTGCACATGGATTCTTTCATTGCTTGAAATGATTGATCAGTTGTTGGAGTCCAAGTGAAAGCATTATTTTTTAGGATAGTAGTAAGAGGCACTGCAATTTTTCCATAATTCTGAGAAAACTTGTGATAATATCATGTTAAACCTAGAAAACCACTCAAGCTCTTAAGAGTTTTTGGGCACGGCCAGCCCTGTATAGATACAATTTTCTTAGGATCCACACTTACACCATCCTTGTCAACAATATGACCCAAGTACTCCACTTCTGAAGCTCCAAAGGAACATTTAGATTTATTGAGAAAAAGTTGGTGCTGAGAGAGTAGATTGAGAACTTCAACCACATGGGTAAGATGGTCTACCCAGGTTTTACTATAGATGAGAATATCATCAAAGAAAATTAGGACAAAATGATGGAGAAAAATATGGAAAACATGGTTCATGAGACTTTGGTAAGTGGAGGGAGCATTACACATGCCAAAAGGCATGACCAAGAATCCATAATGACCCTCATGAGTGCGAAAATAAGTCTTAGGAATGTCTTTCTCTTCCATATGGATCTGGTGGTAG
>JZKD02S1677249.1:154741-174542 GCA_000966675.3 Picea glauca
CCAACTCATCAACTGCTTGTCTCAACCATGACTAGTTTTGGATTAGTCAACAACCCCAACTTGAAATAATCATAAATTTGTACCTATAATGAATAAATATCTAAAACTGATACACAATGTTCTTCAGTATGTATTATGCAATTCCTCCATGTGGAACTACTTGGAACCTCTCATAAAAGGAGTTATAAAAAAAATAGCATACCTTGCTGAATTCTAGCTTATTCTAGAGAGAGACCTTGTAGAGTGTGCCCCACACAAAATATCATTGAATTGATTTGAAACTATTAAAAAACACACTAAATACTGTATCCTAACCAAAAAATGTGGTGTCACTGAATTTGGATCTGTTATGAATAAGTTATGACGTTTTTACTCGAAACACCTGTTTTGACTAGTTTCAGGACTAGCCACAAACCCTATTTTCCACGGAGTGTAACTCCCAAAATACAATGACCCACAAGCTGAATCTTTTACCAAAGCTAATTGGATATGTTTCCTCAATGGAATATCAATCCCATGGTTTGAATCATTATATAAAAAAATTTATAGCAAAAATGGTGAGATGACCTGTAAATAACATACCTTAGAAAGCATCATGAAAAGAATTTATCCTCCCTTCAATTCCGACCCTATTTTCTTCACATTCCTTCTGAAATTCGTCCTAGATATCCTTTTTTACCTCATTCAACTATATATCTTCAATATGCTCAAGTGTTCCACACCAAAAATGCTCAAGAATCTCTCACAAGAAGCTCTCCATCAATACTCCAAAAGATATTCTCACAAGAAGCTCTCCATTGATCNGTTCAAGAAGGGCCTTAAAGAGCCTTAATCATGCTCCCAAACACCATGTTGCTGAACATCGGTGTCATACATTTGAGTAACACTGCCTTTGCATCTTCCAGTAATTACAAGTTGAGTTTTCAAAAACCTTAACATGATCTATAGTGCTCTCACCCCGTGATATTAAGAACTGCTGCTTCAATAACACTTTGACATTATGTATCTTTAAACCAAACAAGTCGTCAACGTCTTCCATACTTCTTTTGATGTCATGGACAAGTCCACTAAATGTACTTGAGAATCTGACAAGGATGAAAGACTTGGTTTTATTGTTCTATATTTCCCACTTAGCTATAGCTTCAACAAGTACACTAGGCTTCAACACTTTCTCTTAGACAGTACTCCATATATCTTTCTCAATCAAGTGAAGTTTCATCTTGACCTGTCATGTGTGGAAATTTTATCTTGAAATTATCCACAACCTGTAACGGTGACATTCTCTAACAATTGGAAAAAAAAAGTCTGCAAATAAAGCAGTTATCAGCAACAATAACACAAACACTCACATCAAACTGTTTAGTCCTATTCTCAAACTGCTGTGTAATACAATTTATTCATCCGCTGCAATATTCAAATGCATCAACTAAGCAAGCTGTTTACTTCTACAGAACAATGCATAATAGAAGCCTTCAGGATCCAGCACCTGTCTAACAGGAGGCCAGAGATGAGCAAGATTCCCTACTATGTGAACAAATTTAGAAGTTGCAGAAAAAAAAGTCATAGGCTAAAGATTCTACGAAATGAAGATTTTTTTTGGGGATATTTACTCGAAATCTGGTGAAAAATTGTTGGATTCTTAGATTTAAGTGATTATTTCTGTAGAATCCGAGTGCTCTGGGAGTTTTTCGACATGCTGAATCCATTTCTGCATTCAGAAATGGATTTTGAATAACAAAAAATAGTGATTAGTGTAAATTTATATCGCCTGCTAAAAAAGCCATTTCTTATAACAGCCAGCCAACCCCAGGAAAAAATTCACAGTAAATTCAGAAATAGATTATTACTAGAGCAGAAACACAAAAATTATATGAAATTACAGTTTCTCATGTCTGTTAAGTATATTGGGGATCTCACACATGTTTAATTGACACTTGTCTTGGTATCACAGACTGGTTTAATTGATTTTTTCCAAATGAAAATTTGCTGGAATTTTTGTATTAATAAAAATTCATTTACATCAGCAAGAAAGCTTCCCAAAGGATATCTCCACTGAAAAAACAGAATTACAATCCGACAAAAAGTCAAACTAAGAGTTTTTTTCATTATCCAGGGACTCCAAGCCTCTCTCTAGTTCAACCAGGAAATGAAACCAATAGTATTCCATATCAGACTCGTTTAATTGATACTTGTTCTGAATCTTAATATCTGTTTATTTCGAATAGACAACACTGTAACACATATAGAGATGTACTAATTGACAGAGGTCAAATTTTACACTGTGTCCATTTCCTAGTACTACCACTATAACCTCCAGGTACCATACTTATCCCTTTCCACAGACATAACACTTCATATCAAGGCACAGCAGACTACTACCACTATAACCTCTAGGTACCATACTTATCCCCTTCCACAGACATAACACTTCATATCAAAGCACAACAGACATCAATAATTTTGGATGTGACTTCCCACACTCTTTTTCTCAAAATTAACATTGCTCCATTTTTATTTAACGAGATATAACTGTTAAAACATCAAACGTATTTATTTATTGTTGTAATTTATTTATAACTGTTGTTTAAATATGGTAAGTAAAATAATGTCTAAATCAAGAATTTATTTGTAGTTGCTGTTTAAATATGAGAAGTAAAATAATGTCTGCATTGCAGATGGACAAGGCTTCAATCTTGGGTGATGCCATAGAGTACGTAAAACAATTGCGCAGACGCATACAAGACTTAGAAGTTCGCAGCAAACAGATGGAGGCCGAGCTAAAAAAGAGTGCAGAACCTCGGAAACAGCTGAGTACCACTTCACAAGAGAAAATAGTTAGACAAAAGAGTGGAGGCACTACCAATAATAATAATGTAGACCAGGAACTAGTAAGCAGCTGCAGAAACTTCAGTGATCATTCTGATCAGCAGCAATACAAGATTTCAAGATTCGAGAAGAGAAAGATTCGTGTCTTGGAGAGATCAGAGCCATTGACGATCATAGACGATTGCAGCACAGATGTACAGGTTTCCATAATCGAGCACGAAGCTCTGGTGGAGTTACAGTGCCCTTGGAGAGAAGGCCTATTGCTTGATATTATGCAGACACTCAGCAATCTGCTATTCGAAACTCATTCTGTTCAGTCTTCTGTGGTGAATAATACATTCGTAGCCAAAATCAGAGCCAAGGTATGGTGATCATCGTTTTTTTCTTTTTCCTCATTTAGAAGAATTTTTTTTGGAAATCTTCTAAGCCCTTGGACAATAATTATTCAGGGAAGTGCTCAGATAACAAGTACTCTACTCAAACCTATGACCTTTCAGCAGTCTTCTCCTTAATCTATCTAACTCAGTAGCTACTTGATCATCAAATATTTTCACAGTAGGTTCTCTAGTTGTTTTGTTTTGTTTCACTGGGGTTCATCTTGTTGTTATCAATATTTTATCAAATTCATTGATAAAGGGTTTTTAAATTCTGAAAAATAAACTCAATGTAGTGTAAGTTGTAAGTATTAAGATGAATGTGGAGTCTCCGTAAATTTATAAGTATTTAGGGGTATATAATAAAAATAAGAACTTTTCTTATTGGAAGATGTATTGGGAAGGGGTTTAACAAAAGAATTTTGGGAAACATTTAATAATATTTAGTGAAATTAAGAGTATTCTTTAATAACCCATGAATGAAAGTTATTACGCTATACTGTTCACTGAGTAAAAACCCCTTGTTATTTGCTTTGAAAAATGAACAAATCTCAAATTATTTGGTTTTGATTGTTTTGTTTGCAGGTGAAAGCGGCAAACATTGGGGAAAAACCAACCATAACTAAAGTGAAGAATGCTGTTCTGGAATGCATTCCCAGTCGATGCTAGATCTGGAACTTTATATGTAAGATTTCTGCTGTATTAATGGGCTTATTCCCATGTTAATGTGATTTGAGATCTCTAGAATGAGAGGAAATTTTAGTGATGTGAGCTCGATTTGGAAAATATATTTGGATAAGTGCATGTAGATATTTTATGGAGACTTCCAGTGCCAAAGAGAAGTATGAATATCAAGATTTGGCATGAGCTCTTTGGAGGTTTGGTTTCTGTGATGATTGTGTATCTTCTGTGATGTTATTCACTCTTATTCTGATCTTTCAAGTCACGGATTTGACCCCGCCTCTGCAATATTCTTACACTTCTTGATGCAATGTTCAAGTGTTGGATGCAATGTTGAGGTGTCAAATTTTGTCCAGCAAAAATATATTTTGGAAAAGTTGGGCGCTATTCAACAGGGATTTGTAATATGACGATTGTTATCATCTATTGGAATTTGCAATGATAATGACGATTACTTCAACTTGATCCATATTGATATTAATTGTAATATTACTGTGTTGGACTTTTAAAATTTGATAATTAATTTGATTTAATATTTTTTATTTAGAAAAATCATTTTTTACAAAATGATTATTTTAAATTCTGATAAAAAAATTATATTAAAAAATTCATATATATATATATATATATATATATATATATATATATAGGGTTTAATGATTAAGAACATGTGTTTTTTAAGAGATTACATATCTAAATTCAAAAGGGTAGGGTATGTATATCTTCTTAGACTTTATCACTCAAATCCCTAATTCTAAAGAGTTTCTTGTCCCACAAACAAGAAGATCTTATATACCAATTTAATTTCTAACTTAACCCTAATCTCAAAATTAGATTATTATTATCATTATTATTTTTTAACAATAATACTTTTTATTTTTTCTACAAACATGTATTTGTATCTTCCAAATATATTTTATATTAATATTAGTGTATTATTAACTATTCTATATTTACATAGAAATATACTTTCAACATAATAAAATAATAATGACTCTTTTTTATATATTTTTAATTATTAATAACCCTTTTGAAAATTTAAGATGAAATATACTTTCAACATAATAAAATAATAATGACTCTTTTTTTATATATTTTTAATTATTAATAACCCTTTTGAAAATTTAAGATGAGATGTCTCAATTCCTTTAAAGAAATAATGATCCTATTTGATTTAAAACTTGTGTTCCTATTTGCAATCAACCTCATAAATGTCACATTAGGGTTGTATTTGCTCCAAGTTATAATTGATATGATCTTAGTATTGCTTATAAAATGTTTAGACATGTAAGTTTTTTTAATATTACAATTTTGGGTTTTAGGTAAAGTAAGCATGTGTAAGGGGAAGTGTAAGGTCGATAAGGATGATATAAGTTAAATGTAGAGTAATTTCCAAAATAAAATACATCAAGATGAATTGATCTTGAATTGTAAAATATTAGGTTAGTTTTTAATATATAATTTTTATTTTTTGGAAATAGATTTAAAAATTAATTTGATATATAAATGTTAATATTGGGTTAGTTTTTAATATATAATTTTTATTTTTTGGAAATAGATTTAAAAATTAATTTGATATATAAATGTTTTTTTTTTAATGTAAAATTTCATAAAGATTTTGAGATTGATTTTTATTAAATTATTTGGTGAATGAAAGATTATATTTCTCTAAAAGAATGATTTCTATTTTTTGAAAATGTGGATACAATCTTCAAAAGAATGATTTCTCTTTTTTGAAAATGTGGATACAAATGTGATTTTTTAATCTAGTTTTTTTTTATAGTAGTGTCTTACTTTTATATTTAATTTGATTATGATGATTACTATCCATTGAGATAAACTTTGGGTTAGTGACACCTTAAGAAATTAGATGGTTAATTGATTTCACATATATTTAATGATCTTTGGTTTTAGTGAGCTAATAAGTTATGAATATGATTTTAAGAAAGACATTCTAAGAGAAGTTGCTTTTCATCCTCTATTTTCTTAGTATCACAAAGTTTACAATAATAACTTCTCAAGTCATTTTAGGTTTTGTCCAACACTAAATTTTTCTATAAATCTTGTGGGAGTTCATTCTTATTTTAGCATTGTTGTTTAAAATGTTGAATAGAAGAAAGATAGTTTTGAACTTCTACCTTGGGGTTAGTGATATTTTTATAGTCAATTAGCTTTCTCTTATTCTCTATTTCTTTGTGGCACCACAATTTTTCTTTAAATTTAGTTGTGATCATGCTTTTCCATGTTATTGATATTGTTGAGAGTGACCCCCTCTTGATTCCTCCAATGGTTTAGCTAGGAAAAAACATCCTTATGCCATCCTTTCTTAATCCTCAAAGACCTTTACTAGAAATTGAAGTAATACTAAGAAGTATATGATCCTCCATGCAAATTATCTTATTCTTGTAAATTAGGTACCTAATCATAGCCTTACTCTCAATGGGAAAAAGCGTCCTCTCTAAGAGGAGAATGAGATATGAGATACATTGTTCTTAATTTTAAGATTATAAACTATAATTTGGTTTTTTATTTGCTTTATCCTCTTTTAAGTTTCTCTAGATATGTTGCAACCCCAAACCTCACAATCATAAAGGGTCATTTGGATAACAAGGGTATTGAAGCGGAATTTATTTTTCCTTTGGAACCTATTGACATGGGTTCTTAACTCTCATCAATCTCATGGAATTACCAAGCTAAAGGGCCCAATTAGCCCTCCCACCATTGAAATGGTAAGCTCTCTAGTTATGGCCTTGTGTACTAAATGCAAGATATGATGTTCTATTATTCTCTCTATTTAATCTTAATATCAACTAATCAATATAAAAAACAAAATGTAAATGAAGATGGGGTGAATGCAGGGAATGAAACAAATGCAATATGCTAAAAAGTGAGATGCATCTAACAAAATCCCAATTAAAGGAAAAAAGGAACAAAGTATGAAAATGCAACTAATAATAAGGAGAATAACCTACGATTGTTATTAGAAATGAACTTGAATTGGAGCCTCCCAGATCCCTCCCAAAGTGAGATGATTTGATTTCTAAGAATACTTCCTATCAAAAAACCAATTAGTAACTTAGTTGAGATGAAGCATGACTAGACAATATAAAAATATGGATGATATCCCATTAGATAAAGTACTTGCATAATCAGAGATTTTGAGTAACCAAGAATAGTCCAAAAGTTATTGAGAAACTCCCTGCCACTAACCAACAAAGAGTTGAAATGAAACACGATTATCCATATGACAAAAGAGAGAATGGTACACTAAATATGCATGCAAATAATCCAAGTTTTTGAGTATTAGAGAACAATTCATTACGACTGAGAAACTCTCTTTTTCAAATCAAAGGTAGAAAGTAACGAGGTAAGCGAAAATCAACATAATGAATAATATAATAGTCTACAAGGCATTATACTGACATCCACAAGCACCAAGAATATTGTACAAGAAAAGAACAATGTACATATGAACACATCATCCAAGAGTATGAAGAAATTAACAATCTCTTTATTAACATATGAAGATAGCTTACCTCATAGCTTACAAAGTGCAAAAGAGAACCCCTCATAGCTTATAAAGTGCAAAAGAGAACCCTTTACTTGAGTGCAATGGATTTATTTATATTTTTAGTTCATGGATCTTGTTCTTCCAACTTATTGATTTTTCAACTACCCTAAATGAATTTTGAGTTACCCTTGATGAATCCCTAGCTTCTAGTTCTAAACTTCTTACATTGGTTTTGTTCTCACTAACCTTGACCTAGTGACATAAGCTTGACTATCACTTGTATTTCCACTTTTTGATATTGCTTGCATCCTTATATCACTTTGATTATTATCCTTACATTAGTTGTATTTGAATAAAAATTGTGTTGTCATCTAATTCATTGCTTAGCTAGGAATATGGTAATCCATCATAAGCATATAGCTTCTTTAACAAATGTTTTTTTCTTTTGATCTAAATAAAGACACTTTGAGTCCCTATCCCTTTTTTTGGTTTGGATATACCCTCTTACTCCTTGTGCTTCCGGTGGAGTTACCTTGTTATTTCAATTCTATATCCACTCTCCTTCATCATACTCTTCTTTATTTAATTTTATGCATACAAAATCTTTATACTATTCTTCATTTAGTTTTATGCACACAAAATCTTTGTAAATAAACAAAATTAAATCATGCTTACATCAAGAGGATATCCTCTTGAGACAAAGGATAAAATACTACCTTGAATTCCTAATAATTCATTAAACAAATCATAATAAAATAATTTACATAATTAATTTAAAAAAAAAACATGCTTTACTAATGGAGAATAATTAAAATAATGGAAATATTTATAAAAAAAAACATACTTTACTAATGGAGAATAATTAAAATAATGGAAAATGAATTGATGAATAAGAGCCATGTGAATTTCCCCCTCCTACAATTGCATAATTCATTTTGGTATATTTTAATCAATTGCGGTGAAAAAAATCATATTTAATTGATCATTTAGAAAATTCCTACGTGTTAACGTTGTTTTTTAATAAATCCCATCAAGAAGTTAATAACCAAGGCTACCATGGAATATGAGGCATGCAATAAGTCGACTTGGGAAGTAAACAAGTATGAGGATGTGATTGTGAACGAACATAATTTATATGAAATTTAAAATGGTTTCATGGTCTTCAACCCACCTTATTAAAAAAATTTCGTTTAATTAAAATCCTCTTAGATTTCAATAAGACATAACAATCTCTTGTGATTAATCGACTAATCAATTTATTGGGTAATTTGATATGAGAAACATGATTTTAGGCTTATATTTTTCAAAGCTATCATCAGGTTCTTCGTTGTGGCTATAGACAACTCTTTATGATACTCAATAAATAATAAATGATCAATAAATCAAAAAATACAACTACGAAACATCATGATCAACAAGAATTGATGATGTTAATAAATAAAAAATACAACTATGAAACATCATGATCAACAAGAATGGATGATGTTAAGATGGAAACTTATCTAAGCTCAAGCATTATTAGTAATGATCTTTGAATATGACTATTAGAGGAAATTTGTCAAATTTCACATACAATCTTATGTGATTAACTTTAGTTGTGAAAATTGTTTTTTAATGATCTAACAATAAACCCTAGTTGTTATCAGTGAACCATTTTACACTAAAATTATTGATTGAAAATGTATGCAGCGGAAACAACAAGATCAGAGATGAATCATCAATACACATGAGACTCAAAATTTCTATTTTGTAACTTTATCAAATTCTAAAATTCTGAGGGAAAAGTCATCCCTCCCAGCCAATACAAATCCACCAAAATATGAGCACAACCTTGTCCTCAAATAACCAAAAAAATCAGAAAACCAAACCTCAACAAATCCTTGGAAATTTCCTCTACCCACAAATCTGCGGCAGACCACTTGTACAGCCTGCCAACGTCACATGTATTGTTTCCGACGTCAGCTTGTACGGACTTTTTCCTGCCCCCCAAACCTTGTATGATTGTACGTGATTCACCTTACTGCAACCCACATACATACATGACTATGCCTCACTACAACACACATATACGCGTCTGTGCCTCACTGCAACCTGCGTACATGTACAAAAAACTTGTACCGACACCTCCGTATGATTCGATCTCCGCGACTTCTTCTCTCCTAGGCCATATTTCCACCATTGCAGAATTTACCTTTGCTGAAGTCACCAAGCCTCTTGGCACATGTGCAGACTCACTTATGCTAACTCCATCATGTCTCCACACACTCTACACCATATGAAATGTCACAATAACTTCTCTCCTTTATATACAAGTCTTAGGGGTCAACATAGAATCCCCTCCACAAGTCAACATCAAATTAGACTTTCTTGTGGGTGTGAATCCCCAGCACAAACCCACAGAGCCCATCACCAAACCCATGAAGCCCCAACTTCATTACAAAGGTGGGTTTCACCAAACAAAGAGTGTAATGTGGTGCCTACGACAATTCCCACATGCCTAACACCTAGAGCACATGAGAATACCTTCCCAAAGCTACAAAAATCAACAAAATTTGAGGTCTAAAATGGGTCTCATAAGGAAAATATAAAAGAATAAGACCATATGCCACATCATATTGTTGGACTTCCAACCCGCAAACCGAATTAATGAACAAAGAAGAAGATAATAAAACACACACAAAACACACACACATATGAAGAGAGGTGGGGGCAGTGATAACTTTATTGTTGTGGATAAATGTTATACAAATCTCAAGAAGCTCCTCCGGGGATTCCACATTTAAGCATGATATTCTCAAGCATTTCTAGGCATATGGAAAGCCAAACACTTAAGAAAACTCCACCCAAACAAATGTAACGCCAAGGGTATGTCTTGTCACAACCCAACAATCTCCACCTTGACAATAATTTCTTGATACCTTACCCAACAAATCAAACATCACCTTCCTACAAGCCAAGAGAAGCAAAAAACCACCACAACTTCTCTAACAATACTAGTTGCATAAACATGTTTGTACAATCT
Organism: Picea glauca; assembly: GCA_000966675.3. Lineage (NCBI taxonomy): Eukaryota > Viridiplantae > Streptophyta > Pinopsida > Pinales > Pinaceae > Picea > Picea glauca. The sequence goes on from JZKD02S1677249.1 coordinate 165,156, forward strand.
GCTCCAGTATGAATGACTCCCCCTTCACTGGATCAACATAACCAAAAAATAAATTGTCGCAGCCACTATAGGTGATATTCGTGCTTCTTAGATACCAAAGAACCCATTTTTATGCTCTTTACCTGGTTTTTCCACGTGTCCACTGACAAACACCAACTGCATGTGAAATATTTGAACATTCCCATCACAAACATCAACATTTCAACCTTTTTACTAGAATACGATACATGAGACATATAACCCTTTTCTTCTTCATTATTAGGACATCAGCCTAAATAAAAATTACAATGGAAAGCTAAAGGGATATTTATTGGTTTCACAAAGTTCATACTGAACCTCATCAGTGACAACCACAAATTACCATTTCTTTCGTCTCTGTACTTCTATTCCAAGATTTTTTTTGTTGCTCGCAGATCCTTCATATGAAACAATTTCTTAAGGACATTGGCTCGCCATAAAGGAATCACTCATCTTGTACCGTTGCTTGCTCGAGCTTCAAGCCATATAATGACCTCCTGAGTTTGCAAACAAATCTCCATTTGAGATCCTGGATAAATCCTGATTGTTCCATGTACACATCTCTGCAAGTGATGATTTATGGGTAGTCATATCCCACAATCTGCATCCCTTAACTCCATCACCATAACCAATAAAGATGCACCTCTTTGACCGAATCCGACCAAGCCAGCCAAGAGAGCCTTCAAATTTCACCTCAAGGCTAATTTCAATGCTTCATTACATGCAATACATGGGCTCTAAAAAAAAACATGAGCTACCAAAACACAGGTGCACAAAAATACCATGACTATTGACCTAACATTCCCCCCATGACCAAAACCAACCAAATTTATCTTAAAGAAAAGGTATTTGGGAATACTTCATGGTCCTCCTATCACCTAGGTCGTCTAAACTTTACCGGTAACATTTTAAACCTAGGGTACACATGCCTAACCAGGTCTTACAACCATATGCCCATTTACATATACAAACTCCACCTTGAACTTTGCATTGGATCTTACTCATCTCTGCCTTGACATCCTTTCCTTAACAATTCATTGTCCTCAAAGGTAACCACTGCTTACCTCATCATGCCACCTCAAATCCAATTTATGATATGCACCATCATGCCCCCTACATCGGGCTTAGGCTAGGGCCTTCTAGAAAAAATCTCCTTGACCTCGTGCATGCTACTAACATTGATGGCCCCTCAAAGTCCTCGAATGACGCATCAAAAATTAACATCTTCTTAAGCCATCTTCTCAGATTGAATTAGAAGAACACTTCATAGAAAAAGAGAGAGAAATAAACCATTAACAGAGGTCCGAAACTAGAACCGGAAACAACAGAACCAAAAGAGAATCAGGCACAAACCACCCCATACACAAGTGACCTGCTCCAAGAACCTATTGACGATCTGGTCCATACTAGACTCTACAACATGTTTCTAATGACCTTTACCTCATCCAACATCTCCACCATCTGGGGTTTTGAGGCTGGGACCTCATGAACGGTTGAGATCCCTTGTGTAGAGATCCCTTTGTCATCTCCTAGGATATCCTATCATCACCAACTCCATACCCTCTTGCAAGTTCATCTCGAGGCTTTGAATGTCTGCCCCATCTAGAGTGGTTCCATTGGATTGATCATAGGTGGCTTGGTCCAATCCAATAACACGACCTCTATAGATGGGTTGACACTAGTCGTCCTCCCCCGATGACCTTGATTTCCTAAGTTGTCCTCGCCTTGCTGAGCACCTATCTACTCAACTCATCTGGAATTCACATCGGGATCATCATCGAATCCCATTTTTCTATGAATCCTCTGGCTTATATTCCTCTCACTTCCAAGCCTTACAATGTTCCTATCATGGGTAATGATGAGAGTCATCTCACCTTGCTTTTATCTCGACGATATGTATTATGTTATTCCCTTCTTCTCTCACATGGAAAATGAATGACTCCCCATGATAATTTTTTGGAGGAGAGCCGAAGGTTTAGGAATGTCCTCAAAATTCCCATGGTCACCGCCTCACTGCTATTATTGATACCCAACACACCTATTACATCGCCAATAACACAAATACACCAACCAATTCTATCTTACCAAAGAAATTATGGAACCCAACTCCATCGAACCAAAGATCTAAGGAAACCATGACAACCTTCTCCTCAACCCCACTCTAATCCATGACCTTGCGACTCGGCTCTCCTCTGAGGCACTATTTTTCATGTGGTGTTTGTTACACATTATTTTCTTCACCGCTATGACCGTTAATGATGTACACCTATCCTTTGTCTTTAGAAGGATCAATGGCCTGAATCCCTAAAGAACAATAAAGACACATTTTCCCAGAAAGATGAAAATTATCTTTTCCTTTGGAAAAACCTTATAAAAATGGATCATCGCACCTTGCTTAGTGTTAAGGGTGTTACGAGGATCATCGCAGGTTGCACCAAAGTGGCCTGCGACATCATCACAGTTTGCTTAGTGTTAAGGGTGCGACGATTTTCGTACGAAGGAAAAAGAGAAATTTCTTGAAAGTTCTAGAATAGAAGCTTCTTGGGTGAGGTGGCCTCTAATCAGATTGGATCTGAGTCGCATCCCTGATCTCATGGGATCATCCTAACCTCCTCACCCTATCCTTTTCAACTTATAAAAGGAGAAGAGTTCTCAATGGGAAAAGTTAGTTGGTTAGTGCTTAGTTGGAAAGTTCTTGAGTTTTGTAGTTTGGAGTTTTTGGAGCTTGTATGTTGGCTTTGAGATTTGCTTTGTCAAGATAGATTGGTAATCTTAGAATCCGTGGAGAAGAAGTGTGTGGGAAGAAAGGAACTATTGGAAGGGACCTTACAACATCAAGGCATCGGTTGTATTCTCCTTTTCATATTTCTAATACAACAATATATTTCTTTCCTGTAAAATTGTTCTTATTTTATTGTATGACTCCTTGATCACATACATAGGTTTTGTTGAGTATACATTGTTTCTTTAACTTCGTTGGATTGTGTATTTTTACAGGTTCAACATCCCATAAGACTTGGAATGGAGAGAGGATGAAACTAGTGAGGACAAACGACATTTAAAAGGTATGTCATTTATCTCTTGTTAGTTAGTATGCTTGATAATTAAAACTTAGGGAAAGTTTTATATTCTATCTTGTTTTGTTCTAGTTTCCTGTGGAAGTTAGGGAGATTTGTTTGTGTCTGCACTTACCGATTTGTTTGATAACAAAATTGGCGACCATACTAAGGATTAGTTTGTTTTCCTAGTAATATTTCTTTCTTGCTTTGATTTCCTGGGTTCTATTTTCTGAGTCACTGGGAGATCCAGATTGACTCTCTGACTATTTAATTTCACTGGAAAACCTTTATGCTTTTTATTTTTTCCATTATTTCCTTTGATCGTCGCACCCTGCTTTGAGAGACAGTGCAACAATCTAGGATCGACGCACTTTGCCTAATAGACACAGTGCGACGTCGTCGCATTGTACTGTTCTCTCGCCCGCGATGATCTAGGATCATCGCACTGTGCTAGCTGGTAGCCCACGACAATTTTGTGATTTTTTTTAATTTTTGAATGTTTTCCTTGCCCAGATCTGTGATAAGTGTTTGGGGTGATTTGTTGGGTCTGGTTACAGTTTGCTTGACAGATTTGAATATGTTTTTAGCCATTTTTTCTTTGTTTGCTTCTAGAATATTTAATATCTCTTGCTTTGAGTGTCTTTCAGTTACAAAGAATTGTTTTTTTTCTTTAGAATTGTTTAGTGAAAGAACACTTCTTTTTTTGAATAGTTCGTGTTAAAAGAAAAATTGTAGTTTGGGTTGCTTTTGTCTTGAAGAAGCTCGCTATTTATTTTAGTGTATCTTTGAAACAAAAATTTAATTTCTTTCTTTGCATTAGATTGGGGGCATCTTTGCATTTGAAGTAGCGAAATTGTGTATTGGTGTACAATATCTTTGGCTCATTTCTTGAAGATGTTGATATAGATGAGTTTAATAAATTTTTGTGACATTGTGCATTTGGGAATGATAAACATTTTCTCCTTCTCATAATATAGCTTTCATCGAAGTGAAATATTTTCATTCTCATTTCTTTGCATTGTTTAGAGTCAGTCAAAACATCATTTAGTCCACACCATTTTCCTCTTGAGTAAACAACAACATTAAAATAAAGCACTTATAAAAATTGATTAGACATTTTTATACTTTCTGGTAGCAAACCTACATTAACTTAGGGAGTAGGGATTTGGAATAGGTGTGAAAGATAAATTTCCAAAGCTGTAAACAAACATAGTATCTTGTGATATGGAGAGTTTAAATCCACTTGCTACATTTTTTCCCGGGAAGCCCTTCTAACACAAGGGTCAATCAAGAGGTCACATTGGGACCGACAGAGTGACTAACCCTGCTTTGTTGGTCTTGGTGTAGTGGTTACGCGTATTATTGGGGGTCACTTGAGAAGAAAATCCTATGCGGACCTTCTCGAGGAGATTTTAGTCTTAGATACCCATCCCTTGCATGTGTATCAGACTGACGACTGTTTCCCTAGGAATCATTGTTGTATTTGGTAACCTTAGTGGCATTTTCTCTTTAGGGTCTTTACACGAGGTGACTATGGAGGGGAAAGTATTCATGGTACTTGGAATCGATGTTGGCCAAACTCACTCGGACTCCTTGGAGACTATACCCACGTTTATGTGTGGGATCTTGCACTAGGGTGTAAGTCCGTTAAGCAGGTCGTCAACGTAACTTTTCCACCTGCTCTATCTCAGCCCCTTCTTACATTGTTCCCGGAACTATGGATTTCATCACCAATTAGTGCATTCATTGTGAGAAGGTTTTGTTTGCTTGCTTTCTTACTAGATTTTTAGCGTGTGCTATTTATTTTCCCTTACATGCCTTAAGTTGGATCTGTGTTTAATGGCATCAGTTCCTGGAACGACCAATGACGCAACCCCTGCTCCGGGGGAGCCTTTTGTTTCTCCTTCTTACATAAACGTTGGTCCTCCTTACATCGCTACTTTGAGCCTTCTAGGTCTCACAATTGGATTACCAGTATGGTTGTTTTCCACTCAGGTAATCCCGAATGCAACAAGTGCTTCGGTTGTAAGCAGTTCCGCCCAAGAACATCAACCTCATGTTGATCCTTCGCCTTCTTTTCTAGTAAGATATTCTTTTCCTTCTTCAGTTGCAAGGTATTCTTCCATTTCATCTTCTTCATCGAGTGAAATCTATGAAGCTAGTAACCCGGTGGATAAGAAGAAGAAGAAAATTAAGCAAGGGTCCAAACTTCCAACCACTACCAGACATGTTGGAAAACAACCAATTACTGATAATTGTGTTGGGAGTGTTGATGATACCAAGATTACCCAAACAAACCGTAAGACCAAGTGCCCTTGCAGGCTTTGTAAGGGTAGCCATCTTCTTAAATATTTCCCTGGTATATCCAAGGTTATAGAAGCATGGTCTACATGCCCTCTCTAGCCCATGTCGTCATCCTCTGAACAACATGTTGATGACCTCCCATCAACTAGTTAGGATATCGTTGGGAAGATGAAAAGTAGAGTCAAGTTCCCATGTATGTTATGTAGAGGGAGTCATCAAACTCACATTTTCCCTCATATGGATGAAACCTCAAAATTACTGGAAGACGTGACTATTTCCCATCCTCAACTTCCGACTTCTTACCACAAACTTACTCTCAACCCACTTGTAGTTGATGGAATGATAAATCTGGTCCCTTCGTCGATCAGTCTGGTTGATCATGTAGGCAATCTGGTCACATCCTTAGTTGAACTAGTTGAAAAAGTGGTCGATTCGATCCCATCCTTGGTCAATCCCATTCTCCCGTTAGAGAGTGAAACCCAAGTGGTCGATCTGTTTCCACCTGTCAACCCCATTCTCCCCTTGAAGAATGAAACCCAAGTGGTTGATATGATATCGTCATCAGTCGATCCTACTCTCCCACTAGAGAGTAAATCCGATATTGACCATGTTTTTCTCGTTAATACAGAATATACCGTGCTAGGGGGCATTCCTCCTTCTCCCGCGGAACCCCCTCTAAGTAATGAGGTCATAATTTTTTATTGGGGTGTGCGAAATGGACCTCGTCTTCCCTCTCACATTCCTTTCAATATTACAACAAAGGTTTGTGGTTGGGACGTTCCTAAGACGCTGAGAGATGAAGGTGCGTTCGCTAGTATTTTTTTCCTCTGTTGTTTGGAAAGATTTGTATTATCCTCAGCTTGTGCTGGTTACTCATAATTTTTTATCTTTTAACAGAAGAACCAGTCAACATTTAGGATACCTTCCTCAGTTTCCCACAACTTTGGGAGGGAAAACTATATTTATTGATGTTATGGTAGTCCAAGACCCCTTGGATTTCAATTTACTCCTTGGGTGAGATTATTTCTATGCCATGAAAAATATCGTGTCCACTCTTTTTCGTGTGATATCTTTCCATCATGATGGAAGAATTGTGACTATTGATCAACTTTCATTCGTTGGTCCTGACTTGACCATCAACTCAATAACCTCCCTAAACGGTTCTTATATGCAGACAATATTTCCCCCACCATAGGTCAATTATGTGGCATTGTCTCCCATGCCTTCAGTTTCCAATGAAGATGAGCCTCTCACTGTATGCTCAGTCTCTTATGAATTAGATCTGGTAGTTGACGACTCTCGAAATGTGTTCTTTCCAGAGTGTGTTTCTTCCATCAAGTGAAGATCTCTTGGAAGCCATGACCGAGTTTTGTCCCTTGACATGGTGTCCTTCTAGAGCATTGTCCTCTTGGAAGCCATGATCAAGAAGAACAACTTTGAGCATGGCTTGATTTCAAGCTCATTAAAAAATGAAACCATCTTTGAGCATGGTTTTATGATTTCAAGCTCATTAAAAAATGAAACCAACTTTGAGCATGGTTTTCTGATTTCAAGCTCATTAAAAAATGAAACCATCTTTGAGCATGGTTTTCTGATTTCAATCTCATTAAAAAATGAAACCATTTTTGAGCATGGTTTTCTAATTTCAAGCTCATTAAAAAATGAAACTAGCTTTGAGCATGGTTTTTGGATTTCAAGCTCATTAAAAAATGAAACCATCTTTGAGCATGGTTTTCTGATTTCAAGATCATTAAAAAAATGAAACAACGGTCTGGGGATTGAACTTGGATTCTTGAGCATAGTTCTTCTCCTATGTCAAGCTCATTAAAAAATGAAACAACTTCCCCCTCTTTGTTTGATTCAAGTCCTTTGTCTAGTATTTGAATCTTCATTTCATCCGCCTTTGCAGTTGGATGAAACGAAGTTTTGGGGGAAATGTTTACATCCTCTGGAATTCATGTTGAAGTTAAGCCGCTAGCTTCTTAAGCTGGGGGATAAGTACAAACCATCCCTAGATAATGTGTTGGGAAGTCACAAGCATAGTTTTTGCTTTGGTTCAAGCTTGTGTAAAAATGAAACCACTTGCCTCAAGTATAGTTTCCTTTGGTTCAAGCTTGTGTAAAAATGAAACCAGGTCCAAGCATAGTTTTGTTTAGTTTTAAACTTGTGTAAAAATAAAATCTATCCCAATCATATTTTTGTTTTGTTTTAAGCTTGCGTAGAAATGAAAACAATCCCGAGCTTAGTCTTTGTTCTTTCTCGTGCTCATAAATACAGGAGAATGTAACTGAGTAAACTTTTATCACTTTTTCAGACTTGTAAAGGTTATATGAAAAAAGAACCCCCTGGAGTTCCCTTTAAGATCTTTTCAGAATCTGTAAACATGAAAAGATTTTCGATCGATATTGTTCTTTTCACGCTCATTAAAGTATTTGAAGAAAACGTTTGTTGAGCGATAGTTTATCTCTTTTTCGGTCTCATTAATTTATTTTACGAAAAAGGAAATTTTGGAGTTTCCTGAACCGCTCCTTCTTAGGGTTTGTTAAACATACTCCGAGGGACTCGTCCGAAGGATGAGCTTACATTTACAAGCATATGTTATCCTCCTCAAGCTTGTGTAAAAATAAAGAGGTACTCGCTAGAAATGGTGGGGAAAAATTGGGAAAGAAATGTATCTAAACATGTATTCTATGGAAGAGTCACTTTTGAACATGACACCCTTTCACCCTTTCATGGAAAATCCTCTTGTATCTTGATCATACTCCTTTATAAGATTACAAATTGTTCTGTGATCCCTGTTGTTGAGTTAGTGTTTCCAAGACAAATGTCGTGTCGTAAATATGTTCAAAGAGAAGTTCAACCCAGAAATCAATCTATTGCATCAACCATTTTGTAGTCCTTAAGCCTTCTATTGCGTCAACCATCCTTGAGTCAATCCTGAATCACTTGTTACTATGATCTACAAATATTTTTACTCGTTTCGTGTCATTGACGGGGGATACATTAAGGCCCTCCTGTGACGAGTCTTTTCATGTCTACTCCAACTCATTATCCAGGAATTAGACTTAGAAACTAATTGGTACCTTGGAACTTGTGTGCCTTAATGGCAGGTTTCTTCTCTTTCGATAGTGGGTTTTCATTATTGACTCCTGATTGGAAGATTCTGTCAAGTGTTCTACTTCAGCTCACAAATTCGCACCCGTTGGATTGTACTAGTGTACCTTGGGAGTTGTTGTGCTACTTATATGATTAGTATAATGCACTCATTAATTATCAATCCAGGATTTGTAATCAACAGAGTTACAAGACACCAATAAGAAAGATAATTCTAATGTCATGAGCATAGAACTATTATAAATTATGCATGTTGGAAACAAAGCAAGCCAACAAACCGAAACACACTTTGGTTGTCTTTCACAGAGAGGCTATCTACTCCCTTACGGAACATGCAAGTATGAGATGGAGTTCTTTTGACAGATCAACTTTGCTATCTAACCCAGAAAGTTAACTATGCAATCACACTTCTGAAAGGGAAATCACACATCAATCATCACACATTAATCATCAAGACATAACATGGGTAGTTCAATAGTCAATATACTGAGTATGCTGTGGTTCAGAATGTGTTGTTGTGAACTTCACTAGTTCTCTTTCAAATATGTCTAACTACTGCTACCAACATTCATATCCATGAAACAAAATCAAATCCATAAAATAGAGAGAGCATATGCAAAACAGAGTAGGTAAATATCTCTAAATAGTCATATAATCGAAACTCTAAACTGAACTATATTGCTATCATCTGAAAGGATCAAAGCTTCAGCTAGTCTAACATCTATACTATTGAAATAAACTACTAACACTAATCTATAAGGATGTTGACCTTTGTTGGGCAGTGGGCCCTTTCCGCTTCAACAAGTCAGCGACTAGAGTCTACAATAAACTTTCTTTCAATCCACACATTACTCTTACTCAAACTTCAAAACAAAGAATCAAACTATGCTAA
>JZKD02S1677250.1:11020-21059 GCA_000966675.3 Picea glauca
CCAATTCTCCAATGAATCTTGCTTAACCTTTTCCATGAGAATTCCATCAATATATAGGAGAGAATGAGATGGTTACTTGGATAAGAATGATCCCACAATATCAAGGAAACCAATACAAGGATAACCATTCGAATGCCAACCCATTATTCTAGAAGATTCCCTTCTAGAACCATCGAGAATCCATCTTTTTCCAAGCTTTAGAATGAGTTCGCACCCTAGCTATGCAACACAGTGCGAGAAGTTCGCACCCTAGCTTAAGGCAGCCTGCGAGAATGGGTCATTCTCGCACCCTAGGATATTGGCAGCCTGCGAACTCTCTTCAAAAGTATGTTTTCTAGGAAGAGATGAATGTAACTTTTCTCAGGAGAAAGTCCTTATGAGGAGCCTGAGCACACCATCATGATGACCAAAATCATGGGTAATACCATGGAAGAGTATGAGAATACATTCTTGGAGATTCTAAGGTAAATTCAGAGGTTCTTGAGTGGACTGCCATTATTATACAAGGATAAAATTCAGTTTGATGAGCCCAAGAATTTGGAGGAAGTCATGAGAAAAGATAAGTATTTGTATGAGCCGAGAAAGGCAAGACCAACTTTTCAAAAATCTTAGGATGACAAAGAGAAAGGCAATATGGATCAAAGGAAGAAATGATTCAAGCCACCTTTCTTTAGGAATAGTTCACAACCATATAGGCAAGGGAAGAAAGCAAAAAATGAGCATGATATAACAAATTCCATGGGAGAAAATCTAAGACAGTAGCCCATAAAGTGTTGGGGATGTGAGGGGGACCATATATATAAAAATTGTCCTCATAAAGGAGATAGGATGAGAACTGTGCACAACCTTCAAGAAGTTGATATAGCAGAAGACATGGGTAGGAACGTGACAAAGATTTATGCAGCCTTGGACAATAGACAAGCAGACTATCAATACACGATTGAGGTGGAAGGTAATATTGATAATCATCCCATAACTATTTTGATTGATTCTGGAACTAGTTATAGCTATATAGATCCTAATATGGTTGAAAATTTTTAATTGAAGATATGTAAGCATGAAAATTCTTGGTTGGTTCAACTATCCACTAGAACCAAGAGAAGAATCAATGAGTTGGTCAATGATTATGCAATGAACAAGAATGGAGTCAACACTAAGGTAGATTTGAACATCATACCGCTTGGGTTGTATGATTGTTTGATTGGTATGGATTGGTTGGATAAGCATCATGTTATTCTAGATTGATACAACAATGCTTTCACATGTCTTGATGAGGAAGGGAATTCAAGGATAGTTCAAGGTATTCCAAGGCCTATATCCTTAAAAAATATTTCATCATTGCAATGGATATGTTTTTTAAGAAAATGGTTCCAAATATATGAATCCCATATGGAAGATCTAGCAAAGGATAAGGAGTGAAATCTTGAAGAATATTCAGTTCTGAAAGAGTATGAAGACATGTTTGGGGAATTGTTGGGGTTGCCACCAAAGAGAGAGATTGATTTCTCTATTGAATTAATACCTAGAGTTTCTCCATTGTCCAAGACTCCCAATAGGATGAGCACACCATAATTAAAAGACTTGCAGATGCAGCTAGAAGAGTTGTTGAAGAAGGAGTACATACCCTCAAGTGTTTCACCTTGGGGTGCCTGGTGATTTTTTTGAAGAAAAATGATAGAACTATGAGGTTATGTATTGACTTTAGATAGTTGAATAAGGTTATAATAAAGAACAAGTACCCTTTGCCAAGGATTTATGATCTTTTTTATTAGTTGAAGGGAGAAAATATGTTTTCCAAGATTGTCCTGAGATCGGGTTATCATCAAGTAAGAATATGAGAAGAAGATACTAGTAAGACATCCTTTCAAACGAGGTATGGTCATTACATGTCTAATGAATGGAGTTTTAAGAGATTACCATAACAAATTTGTTATTGTCTCTTGGGTGATATTCTTATCTACTCCAAGACAGAGGAGGAGCATGATCAACATTTGAGGATGGTGCTACAAATGTTGAGAGAACACCAATTGTATGCCAAGTTGATCAAGTGCACTTTTTATCAAAAGAGATCCATTATTTGGGTTACATTATCTCATAGGATGGCATAATGGTGGATCCAGAAAAGATCAAAGCAATCAAAATTTGGCTAGTACTAAAGAATATTTCATAGGTTAGATCACTTATGGGTCTAGCTAGTTACTATTGAAGATTCATTGCAGGTTTCCAAGATTGCACAACCAATAATTTCTTTGCAAAATAACGAAATAAAAGTTGAATGGACTACCAAGTTTGAAGAGAGATTTCAACACTTAAAGAATTTTTAACCAACGCACCGATTTTAAAGATTGCATATCCAAATGAGGATTTTGTTATGTGCACAGATGCATGTGAAGAAGAGATTGGTGGAGTCCTTACCCAAAACAGGCATGTAATTTTCTATGAGTCAATAAAGTTGAAGGAGCATGATAGGAACTATGTCACACATCACCTGGAGTTGGCAACAATTATCCATGCACTAAAAATGTAGAGGCATTATCTCATGGGAAGAAAATTTGCGCTAAGGACAAACCATAGTGGTCTGACATATTTGTTTGGATAGCCAACATTGAATGCCAGAAAAACTAGATGGATGGAATCCCTTAATAAGTACGATTTTGACATCAAGCACAACATTAATGGCAAAGAGAATAAAGTGGCTAATGCACTTAGCATAAAGGTGCATGAAATGCATGCTATAACCATTAGTATGTGCATAATAGATTTAAAAGGTACAATTTTAGAAGTTGTAATAGAAAATCAACGTTATACACAAGTTAAAGATAACTTACAACATATTAATGTACAACATAAATATAAGGATTACAAGATGGAAGAGAATGGAATTGTCTTGTACAAGAATAAAGTTTATGTTCCTAATTCTCAAGAATTGAGAAATTTGGTTTTAAAAGAGATGCACAACGTACCATACACTAGGCATCTTGGGTATTAGAAAACAATTGTGGTTATAAGAGGTCAATACTTTTGGCCCAATATAAAGAAACATGTAGTTAATTTTATTGATAGAGGCATGGAATGCCAAAAGGTAAAGGCTAAGCAAAGACATCGAACGTGATTGCTACAACCATTTCACATTCTTGAGTGGAAATTGGAAGATGTTACTATTGATTTCATTACGAAGTTTCCTAGAACAACAAGGCAACATGATTCTATCATGGCAGTGGTGGACAAGCTTACGAAGGTTGAACATTTTATTCCAATCAAGATGACGCATAAGCTTACAGAGTAAACATTTTATTGCAGAAATTAATATGAAGGAAATTTCCATGCTACATGGTGTGCCTAAGAAATTGTATTTGACATAGATACCAAGTTTACTTCCAATTTTTTGAAAGGGTTGTTTAAGGGATTTGGAACAAATATGAATTTCAGCAAAGCATATAATATAGAATCAGATAGGCAACTAGAGATGGTCAAACAAATAATTGAATATATGTTAAGAGTGTATGTAATGGAAAATCCTTCCAAGTGGGAAGACTATATTCATCTGGTTGAGTTTTATTATAATAATGGGTATCAAGGATCACTGAAGATAAGCTCGTTTGAAGCCTTGTATGGCAGAAAATGCAACACACTAGTGAGTTCAAATAACCTAGTAGACAGAGTCGTTATTGGGCTAGAATTGCTAAGAGAAATGGAAGAGAAGATGATAAAGATAAAGCAGAAATTAAAGACTACATAGGATAGGTAAGAGATCTATGCTAACAAAGGCATAACATAAAGGGAATTCATAGTGGGCAAGCAAGTGTTTCTAAAACTAAAGGCAAAAAGGAGCTTGCTAAAATTGGGAAGTTGTTGAAAGTTCGCAATGAGAAATTGTGGGCCATTTGAAGTTCTAAAAATGATAGGTCCTATTGCATACATTCTTGCATTTCTTGCATCCATGAGAGTTCATAATGTGTTTCATGTTTATTTATTAAATAAGTATGTTCCTAATCCTAACCATGTGATTGATTAGATTGTGATCCAAGTGGAGCACGAAGGGGACTTTCAGGTGGATTTGGTGTGCATCCTGGACCGGAAATTCAAAGTGCTCAGGAATCGATCCATCATCTTGGTAAAGGTCCAATGGACCTACTATGGTCTTGAATATTCCACGTGGGAGCATAAGGAGGCCATGCAGGAAGAGTGCCCATAAATTTATGCAAATTTTGAAGGAATCTCAATGTACATTTGTAAATAAGTGTACAAAGACTATTTTGGTACAGTTGGAGTTCCTAGAGCCAAAACTCCGAGACTTCCTATCCGGCTTGTGTTGGAGCCCTGGAAGGCAAGTGGGAGAGCCTGAGGGATTGCAATGTAGATAAGGGGGTAAACTTCCTTGGGTTGTGCAGGATGAGGGGGATGAGAGACTGTTGGTTGGAATTATTGCAAGAGTCAATAAATTGTGAAAGTATCAAGTATTGTCATGTAATATTTTGTATGTGTGTACATGTACACCTGTATGATGATGTGCACTGAGGAAAATGAAAATTGTATGGGGGGATTGTAACACCCCAGTTTTGATCCCCATTATAACGTTGTGTATGTGTAAGTATTATGAATGGCCACGAGCCAAGAGATGTAATATGTAAACATTGTACATTGAAAATAATAAAATGGAATACACCATAGGTTGTAGATGGGTAAGGACTAGAGTAATGGAAGGATATGATTCCACAAGATATGGCGGTTAATGGGGATTTTTAGGGGTTTCCACATGCCTTGAGTATTAATCCATCTTCACTAATCAGTTTTTCATCTAGCTATTTATCCCTTTAACTTATTCAACACCCAACCATTAAATTCATGTAAGAGGTTGGGTGAAGAAGTCAACCCACTCAGTTATGACAACATGGGTTGAGTGTAATCATCCTTGGGGGGGAGTAAGAGTCAAGTAAGCATGGGAGAAGAGGAAATTTGGGTGGGAAGGAAGTGAGTTTTTACAGTTAGCAAGAAGTGAGGAAAAATAGAGCTAAGGGTTGAGAAAGAGTGGCTAGCCATATTGTGTATGGAAGGAAGCTTGTTGAAGATAGTAAATGTGTTGAGAATGAGATTGGTATGCCTATGATTGATTCCCATTAAGGAAATTACCCAAGAGAATTTGTAAATTCTATGTGGGAACTCAAGTTGTAGCTAGATTTCCTGGAGGCCCCAGTAGAGATATTCCTGGTTGGTCTATGATGGAGCCCTAAAGAGTATGTATATTGTCTTAGGGACTACAGTGCAAAGAAACAAATCTCATCCCTTGGGTTGTGCAAACATATGGGGAAGAGAGTTGGGTGGTTGGAATTGTTGTAGGAGTCACATCACCATGTTTTAGTGGGTATTTGAGTTGTTATAGTGCACTGTAGACACCTTTAGGAACATGCATGTCCTTGTGGACTCAAACCCATCATGGGGGTGGCTTGTTGTAAAGAGAATCAATGCAACATAGCCTACAGTTTGGAGGAACATCCTTCGTCTATAGCCAGCTGTATAAAACATTTTAAAAGATAAGTGTTTCTATCATCGTGTCATTTACAGTTTTAATATTGGTAGAATGTTGCATTTACTTTGTATCTTGTATGTATGAATTTTTGTTGTGTGTTTGTAATCGTTTGCATTCATGTTTTTATTACTAATGATAGTTTCATGAGCGTGTATGTCGTGTTGTTTATTTTTCTGCATTTGAAATGATATGTTAGTCTATTTTTGTAGTAATATGGCCCAACAAGAGAGTTGGGTTCATTGCATATTGGTATCAGACATAAAAATGGTAGTTACAGGACTCAACTTAGAGGTTGGGTACGTTACATCTACCTAGCTATCAGAGCTAAAAATGCTAGTAATGGGACTCAACTTGGAGGATGGGTACGTTACATCTAACTAGCTATCCCTCACTCTAAGTGTCCTTTCTACACCATGGCTAAATCCCTTAAACCTTTCTTTTGATGTTGTCTCTTTTCCAAAATCAACGTGGTTTTATCCTTTTGAAATCATCTTTCCCTAGTTCCCATTCACTAGAAATAAACTCTTCTAGGAGATAAACACTAGCGGTCTATCAAGTTTCATTCAACATGGTAGCTTGTTAGGATAAAGACTATTTCCCTCTCCTAAATAGAGAAGAAATAATATTCTCTATAGCTATACTTTTGTCAATAAACCCTTCTCATGGGCTTTCGAAGTGGAAATATATGTTACTTATATCAACGAATCATTGTGTGAGTCCAAAAGGTCAAGTTAAACATCACCACCTCCATTGGATTCTAGAATATTAGGGGAAATCCCCTTGTATGATAAGACAAGAGGCATGGTAGAGTTTCCAACTCCCTCAGCCCATTCCTAATAGTTATTGATGAATGCAAGTGGACCTTTCCATAGAGTATGTTAGGTCATGAAGAAGCATTGGGATCGTTGACACAACTAGCCACACAAATCCCCTTGCAAAACGTTGAATAACAAGTTTCACACACTAGCACTTACAACCTTTGAAGTTGAAAAACAACAAAAGGAACAACACTATGACAACAATGGACTTATCCCAAGCAACCGAGACAAGGTTGCGAGTTGCTACCCAATAGTGACAAGGATGATCCTCCTCCTAGGCTCATCCTTGTAGCTATATGATCTTGAATTACAACTTTTTTATGGGTCTGCTAAGATGGCATCTTAATTTCTTGTACATCTATGTTTTAGCTTCACATGCCATGTGGCACTTTGGTTTTTTAACTCTCATGTTACCTACTAGTTACTTAATTAATGTGGCTTTTTAATTTTCATTATTGATGTTAGTGGCAACTTATCCTTTTGGTTAATTAAATGCTTGTACATATTGTCACATATTTCATATTGATAAAAGAAATTGAAGCAATTTAATATAAAAAAAAGTATAAAATGTTTTAGGGTTAACAATATACATCTCACGTTGAAAATTAAAAAATATATTGTGAGAGTTCACTATCAGAACAAACTCTGAAGACTTTATACAAAAAATTGATACAGGCAGACAATGATCAAAATTAAACCCTTCCAAAGGGTTCAAACCTATCCTAGAAGGGTAATTCAAAAAATACCCTTTCAAAAAATGTAAATTTTTGAAATTGCTTGTCATTTATGAAGGACAACAAATATCATAAAATGTCAAAAGAAGGTTCAGATTTTCAATCACCCATCAATGTCCTCACTTCCAATGCTTGGTTGGTTAATGAGCATTGGTTCATCACATAATAGTTGTCTTCAATGTCTAAAGACTAAAATCATCTCTCTTCGAGTTGACTATTATATATTTCCTAATACATTGTACCCTTCCATAGCATTAAATTCATCACATATCTCACACCTAGATAAATATCCTTACACCATATTGGTGTATGCATGATTTTATGTGTCACTTAATGAAATCTTACCAAAGAAGCTTAGACACCTTGTCTTTGTGAATCCCCACTTGAATTCATGTGTTATGAGCATTGTCGATTCTTGTTAATATAGAAATTGGCATTGCATTTAGCTTACATACTTTATGTTTTTGAATTCCACACTCACCATAATGCCATTTTTTTGCTATCTTTGCCTCCTACAATTTCCATAATGTCATTTCCGTTGGTGTCTTCTTCTTGTTTCTAACAACATTGACATCAATATGATGATACTTTGCAAATATTTTGAGAATGCCCCATAGCTCTCTTTTCCCATGCCTCATCCCAAGCCCAAGATAAAGGAGGCATATCCTTTGTAGCATTAATGCTTGGAACACCATTTTTGAAATTGGGTGGGATTCTTAAGAAATATAAGGAGAAGGCAAATAATTTTTATTATCATCAAACTTATGGATTAGGGATTATGCTCTAACATCCCACTATTTGACACATTTTTCACATGGTTTGAGAGATAAAGTGAACAGTCAATATCCTTATAAAAATAACATACTTGGTGGTCTTGGTGAGTATTTTGATTTAGTTTCATGTTTCTATGGATCTTAGGAAGCTCCAAATCATAAACATCTTAACTTAATAATAAGAAATGGATGTAGTCATGCTAGATTGCCATGTTCCTAGAGGCCTATAATGCAAGTAGGGTATCTTCATGCTTTTATAGTATTTTGATAGAATTATCATCATTTAACAAAGGTCTCAAGATATATTATAATTTTATGTTTTCTAATGAGATCTAAAACGAACATGACTCTCGTGGTTAAGAAAGATTGGGGTATGCTCAAAATATGAACATAGGATGCAATGTTCGTGTGTCATATGGATACATAGTTTACAACCTCTATTGTATTGGTGTTCAAAAAAATGTTTGATTTTGTGATTGTGTCTAAAGTTTTATATTGTCATTTTTAATGCTTTGAAATTCCCCCAAAGAAAAAGTGGCTCAATATTTTTGAATTATTATTATTATTATTAGTGTATATATAACCCATCAAAATGTTATATTTGAAATTACGAAGTATCTATTATTACTTTATATTGAAATTCCAACTTATCTATCTGATTGTTTGTTAAATTTTAACATTTTAAATAATTAGAAGGATAATATTTTATTTAGTTTTTTTTTTCAAGTGTCTACCTAGTTTACTCTTGTCAATTGAAGTGCAACTACTCTTTCAACTTTTCATCATGAAAGGGTTGAATGAATATATAACCTTCAACTTGGAATTAAGAGTAGCCCTTCAAATTTAATCATTGTTTGCAGGAAAACAATCAACGAAGGATAAGGAAGGGGACAAGGTTTCAGAACACGTGTTATGTGAATTTCTATAAGTAATATAATTCAATTTTTTTAGCAATGAGTCGTAGGTTGATTCAAAGAAGGGATTTGTAGCTCACACGCTATTGCCTCTTCCAAAGGTTTATCCAGTACCTCAACTATGTAAAANCAACCAACTTTTCTGGTGCATTGTCTCCAAAAGCTACGTACCCAATGCAACGACACAGCATGTACAACATTGTGGTTGCCACAAAGAGTAGAGTTCCTTTCTTCATCGTCATATCATGGACAATTTCGATTGAATTAATTTCAACCATTTCAATTGAATTAATGTCATCCCATTTATTGCCATAAAGCCATTGATCTATTACCTAAGATTAAAGACTTTGATAATATCCTACATAATACCTGAAGTTTTATCAGAGAAGAAGACTAACAAAATGCAATGGTCCCAAGAATTCCGAATAGCTTAACATAGTTTTCCCTTCGAGTTACTGGATCTGGATACGGGGAACTGTACCAGTAGGCATGCAACAAAGACGTATAGCATGTCACAAGCGAGAGAGCAACAATGAATCTGGGTCCAGCAATCCATATGAATTGAGCTTCTGCCCATGCCAATGACTGGACTTCGCAACCTTTGATAATACGCGCATTTGCAATGTAACACATCAGCTTAACGTTTAGCAGCATCATACATATATATAATTATCAGACAACCCTTGTACTGATAACTCAGCGAACCGAGATCTCGGTTATTCTAATTGAGGCTAATGGCAAAGTACTATGTCACAAATGACTATTATATATATGTTTTTAAAGAGGAAAGTGGCTCAATGTGAGTTGGGTCATGGAGAAATTTATGTTACTAGTCAAATGTGAGTTGGCTCAAACAGTGTGCCAGGGTGGCTCAAAGGAGAAATTTATGTTACTGTCAAATGTGAGTTGGGTCATGGGTCATGTATAGCCATAATCTGGGTTACATCCATGGTGTGGGATAGGGATTTTGTATTAATTTCTAACTTGTAAATTTTTGGCATTTTCAAAATTAATCAAAAGTAATTTTCGTTAATATTTTTTTTATATAGTTTTAAATATTATATTTTAAGAAACAATTGTAAGGAGAATCACATTTTTCTAGTTATTTCGAAGAATCTTAGTAACATCAATTTTTTTCTAGTTATTTTAATAAATACTAAGGAAAATGACCATGTCTAATAAATACTAATTTTTTTCATACTTTTCAATCTCATCCCAAGATGATTGGTATTCCAAAATTTCTCTAATCTCTTATTGCAGAGTGAAGAGTATT
>JZKD02S1677250.1:21069-34157 GCA_000966675.3 Picea glauca
TATCAGAGCTAAAAATGCTAGTAATGGGACTCAACTTGGAGGATGGGTACGTTACATCTAACTAGCTATCCCTCACTCTAAGTGTCCTTTCTACACCATGGCTAAATCCCTTAAACCTTTCTTTTGATGTTGTCTCTTTTCCAAAATCAACGTGGTTTTATCCTTTTGAAATCATCTTTCCCTAGTTCCCATTCACTAGAAATAAACTCTTCTAGGAGATAAACACTAGCGGTCTATCAAGTTTCATTCAACATGGTAGCTTGTTAGGATAAAGACTATTTCCCTCTCCTAAATAGAGAAGAAATAATATTCTCTATAGCTATACTTTTGTCAATAAACCCTTCTCATGGGCTTTCGAAGTGGAAATATATGTTACTTATATCAACGAATCATTGTGTGAGTCCAAAAGGTCAAGTTAAACATCACCACCTCCATTGGATTCTAGAATATTAGGGGAAATCCCCTTGTATGATAAGACAAGAGGCATGGTAGAGTTTCCAACTCCCTCAGCCCATTCCTAATAGTTATTGATGAATGCAAGTGGACCTTTCCATAGAGTATGTTAGGTCATGAAGAAGCATTGGGATCGTTGACACAACTAGCCACACAAATCCCCTTGCAAAACGTTGAATAACAAGTTTCACACACTAGCACTTACAACCTTTGAAGTTGAAAAACAACAAAAGGAACAACACTATGACAACAATGGACTTATCCCAAGCAACCGAGACAAGGTTGCGAGTTGCTACCCAATAGTGACAAGGATGATCCTCCTCCTAGGCTCATCCTTGTAGCTATATGATCTTGAATTACAACTTTTTTATGGGTCTGCTAAGATGGCATCTTAATTTCTTGTACATCTATGTTTTAGCTTCACATGCCATGTGGCACTTTGGTTTTTTAACTCTCATGTTACCTACTAGTTACTTAATTAATGTGGCTTTTTAATTTTCATTATTGATGTTAGTGGCAACTTATCCTTTTGGTTAATTAAATGCTTGTACATATTGTCACATATTTCATATTGATAAAAGAAATTGAAGCAATTTAATATAAAAAAAAGTATAAAATGTTTTAGGGTTAACAATATACATCTCACGTTGAAAATTAAAAAATATATTGTGAGAGTTCACTATCAGAACAAACTCTGAAGACTTTATACAAAAAATTGATACAGGCAGACAATGATCAAAATTAAACCCTTCCAAAGGGTTCAAACCTATCCTAGAAGGGTAATTCAAAAAATACCCTTTCAAAAAATGTAAATTTTTGAAATTGCTTGTCATTTATGAAGGACAACAAATATCATAAAATGTCAAAAGAAGGTTCAGATTTTCAATCACCCATCAATGTCCTCACTTCCAATGCTTGGTTGGTTAATGAGCATTGGTTCATCACATAATAGTTGTCTTCAATGTCTAAAGACTAAAATCATCTCTCTTCGAGTTGACTATTATATATTTCCTAATACATTGTACCCTTCCATAGCATTAAATTCATCACATATCTCACACCTAGATAAATATCCTTACACCATATTGGTGTATGCATGATTTTATGTGTCACTTAATGAAATCTTACCAAAGAAGCTTAGACACCTTGTCTTTGTGAATCCCCACTTGAATTCATGTGTTATGAGCATTGTCGATTCTTGTTAATATAGAAATTGGCATTGCATTTAGCTTACATACTTTATGTTTTTGAATTCCACACTCACCATAATGCCATTTTTTTGCTATCTTTGCCTCCTACAATTTCCATAATGTCATTTCCGTTGGTGTCTTCTTCTTGTTTCTAACAACATTGACATCAATATGATGATACTTTGCAAATATTTTGAGAATGCCCCATAGCTCTCTTTTCCCATGCCTCATCCCAAGCCCAAGATAAAGGAGGCATATCCTTTGTAGCATTAATGCTTGGAACACCATTTTTGAAATTGGGTGGGATTCTTAAGAAATATAAGGAGAAGGCAAATAATTTTTATTATCATCAAACTTATGGATTAGGGATTATGCTCTAACATCCCACTATTTGACACATTTTTCACATGGTTTGAGAGATAAAGTGAACAGTCAATATCCTTATAAAAATAACATACTTGGTGGTCTTGGTGAGTATTTTGATTTAGTTTCATGTTTCTATGGATCTTAGGAAGCTCCAAATCATAAACATCTTAACTTAATAATAAGAAATGGATGTAGTCATGCTAGATTGCCATGTTCCTAGAGGCCTATAATGCAAGTAGGGTATCTTCATGCTTTTATAGTATTTTGATAGAATTATCATCATTTAACAAAGGTCTCAAGATATATTATAATTTTATGTTTTCTAATGAGATCTAAAACGAACATGACTCTCGTGGTTAAGAAAGATTGGGGTATGCTCAAAATATGAACATAGGATGCAATGTTCGTGTGTCATATGGATACATAGTTTACAACCTCTATTGTATTGGTGTTCAAAAAAATGTTTGATTTTGTGATTGTGTCTAAAGTTTTATATTGTCATTTTTAATGCTTTGAAATTCCCCCAAAGAAAAAGTGGCTCAATATTTTTGAATTATTATTATTATTATTAGTGTATATATAACCCATCAAAATGTTATATTTGAAATTACGAAGTATCTATTATTACTTTATATTGAAATTCCAACTTATCTATCTGATTGTTTGTTAAATTTTAACATTTTAAATAATTAGAAGGATAATATTTTATTTAGTTTTTTTTTTCAAGTGTCTACCTAGTTTACTCTTGTCAATTGAAGTGCAACTACTCTTTCAACTTTTCATCATGAAAGGGTTGAATGAATATATAACCTTCAACTTGGAATTAAGAGTAGCCCTTCAAATTTAATCATTGTTTGCAGGAAAACAATCAACGAAGGATAAGGAAGGGGACAAGGTTTCAGAACACGTGTTATGTGAATTTCTATAAGTAATATAATTCAATTTTTTTAGCAATGAGTCGTAGGTTGATTCAAAGAAGGGATTTGTAGCTCACACGCTATTGCCTCTTCCAAAGGTTTATCCAGTACCTCAACTATGTAAAATAATTGTTCTTCATGCTTCTCTTGGAGGTCAAGAGAAAATAGTGGTAGGGTTTTAGTATTCCAACTCGATGAGGATACATAGGTTCAAACTCAAGATATGTGGTTTGTTATCTTATGATAAATTCCATGAATTTAATATAAGTTGCTAGAATAGTGATTTAATTCATAATTCCACACCAAGGGTTTTGGACACATGAAAGCTAGGATCTTAGGCTATAGTTTCATTCACCATTATCAGTAAAAAGCTTTGATGGAAACCATGGAAGCATCTCATCCTCTCATCTCAATGCGGTCTGTGGAAAATGAAGGCACAAATGGGGGCACTGACACTGACACACAATTTGTGGAAAACAACGAAATCAAAGGGCCAATAATGTTGTTCCCCATCAAGACTTAATGAAGGCATGCATCAGGCTTGACATAGTGGAATTTGTGCAAACAAACATGGAAAAACATAAATGACAACCCCGCTTCATCCACATCCACATGAATGTCGACCAACCAACTTTTGCAAAGTCATGCAACAAAAGGAGGGAAGTTTCCAGAATCCCCATGTTGCTGCAGGAAGAACACAGATCCGACCAGAGAGCCTTATGTAACATATGTTAGAGTGACCAAATGTTTTCCCCCACAAAAATCTAAAAAAATAGCACCAACAAATCAAATTAAAATAGAAGCAACACAAGGTGGTCTCTACTCTTTTAGCTTTTGTGATCCTCACCCTTACAATGGATCAAGGTAATAGGATCGAGTTCGTCATTGAGTTGTGGCTCATTCTCAATGATTATGTTTAAGGGGTTGATAAATCCTCAACTTCCCTCAATGTATTGAAGATATGAAATTAACTCAATTGTAGATTCTAGCCATCCAATGGACATGGAGCAAAGTCAATTGTTGACTTCCATTGACTTTTCTCAATGGATGGACACAATCTGAAATGAAAATAAGGATTTTTGTATTGAAGAAGGTGGGGGGTTTTGCTGATGCGGAAAAAACTAAGAGTCAAAGTATTCCTACTATGTTGCTAATAAGGGTAATATGAGTAACCAATTTTAAAAGGTGCTCTTATTGTTTGTACCATCATGCTTACTTGGAAAATTCGTACTTAATCAGTATAAATAGACATGATATTATCATTAAAATTCACTGCATTATAAGTTTTCAGGTAGTTTTCTTTGTTACCGGACAAACGTCATTTTTAATGAATTGGTAAGATTGATTGATTTATTACTTCTCAAAGAGAGTCATTTTGTTTACAATGGTTAGTGGTTGTGTTATGGTCTCCTAAGGTTTGTCATTCAACATAGATATATGAGCATTTGATTTTAAGTATATCTTTTGGGGATTATTTTCATTTTGTAGGGTACTTGATATTCACCAAGGGCCATTTTGTGCTAGCATGGGATTCCTTTGTTTCGGGGTTGGGTTTTATTTCATCCTAACATGGATTTTACCCTTCAAACCCATCCCCTATATCAAGAAACTATGTATCATCCTAAGGGTTTGGGATATATTAAGCATCCCATGAAGATAGACTATGATGGTTTTTTTTAAAGCCACGAGTGCAAAGCCCTTGTGAGAACATGTGGGTAGTTTTTTTTTAAGCCATGGGTGCAAAGCTCTTGTGAGAACATGTGGGTAGGTTTTTTTTAAGACATGGGTGCAAAGCTCTTGTGAGAACATGTGGGTAGTCATAAGTAGCCATCAAGCTTTGCCAAATCATAATCAAAATCCAATCTTTGCTCAATTATGCATAGTGTCAATCCTACAATAAGCTACAACCATGTTAAAAGAGTACTTGGGCCTTTAATCTTAAAGGAAGATAACCATAAGCATGCACACAGTTCACTAGTTATGGAAAAATGGGTAAGAAAACTCCATATATAGAGTTCATCCAACCTTGTGATGATCACAATGAACAAGCGATAAAGAGATTAATGTCAATTGGGTCTAGCATGTGTGGTTGTGGGTTGGAGTGTTATCCTCCACACCTAGGTTTAATTCACGTAAGTGACATGTTGAGCTCACTATGAGCATATTGTTGTAATGTATTTGAGCCCCCATTATTGACGACATTGTGCCCTAGCATCTAGGGTTTACCTTGGGTACCATTCTCGAAATGAGGGGAAGTATCTGGGGGTTTTCCTCGGACATTGTATTCTGAAAAAAAAAATGATAAAGAGATTAAAGATAAAGTAATAAAGAGATTAAAGATACACATATTTACCCTCCATTTCCTAAGGCTCTCCACTAAGGAATTCTTGGGTGGGATATTGAAAACATTGTTTTCTTTATCCAGAGCGACATTCTTGGGAGAGATATTATGCATTTCGTCTTCATTATCATTGTTATTGAATCACTCACAATTCTCCTTGTTATCCCCAAATTCTAGGGATAACTAAGGAGATGATGTCTCGAGGCCCTCAGGTTGCAGACATGGAGTACTGAGAGATATGATAGTAGGTAGAGCCCCACATCACATCACTTATCACCTTGTGATTGATGGTTGCACCATTCACCACACCATCTTGGCACATAGAGGACATTGAGTCTTTCTTCATGAGGTAACGAGTCTGGTGTTGTGGTAAGTATCATTTTAATAAATGAAGCATTTGAATATGTTGCAAAGGGTCCTTTCTTGATTTTGAAAACATTTGCTCATAAATTATTCTATTTGCCTCATTTCACCTTGGAGGTTGGCATGTTATCCTAGTAATTGGTCACCCTCGGGGAAATGGTTTCCATTGGGGTGTCTCCTTGATGAGTCATTGTACCATTCTCGCACATACTTGCCACTTTCCATGTTTGTTTCCCTTCGTTTCTTCACCTTTTGGGTTTTCAAGCCACATTGACCCAAGAAGGGCTTGTACCTCATTTCATGGGAAGAAGGGGCTAAACGACCAGAGGCTTGTAGATGGAAAAAGATAACAACCAATCATAAAACTTCCAAATTCTCACCCAGGGATCCCGAGAACAATGAAATGTTTCTCACAAAAAGTTGAGGGACTCGTAAAATAAATAAGTAATTGAACATGCCAACCAGGGTAGAGTGTGTGTGGGCAATGTTTTTCATGCTTAGGTAGAAGTCTCACATATCGTCTTCAACTTGGGGAAACATGGTTGAGTGTGACCAAGGTAGAGTCAATTGGACAATGTTTTTCATTCTTAGGTAGAAGTCTCAATTTAGCTTCAACTTAGAAACACTCTAATAAATTAATGGCAAAAAGGTTTTGCGAAAATCATGCATCGCGAATGAAGGGCAGCACACCCTCTACAAAGGTACCCATAAATGAGACAATATGAGCCCTTGCATGTCAAGAAACTGCATGCCCAAAAGTATTAACCCCCATCCACTTCATACTTTTCACATGACTTAGAGAGGGTTGTCCTGGGAAACACTCCTTGGCTTAGGGAATGATTCACCCAATAGGTCACCATGACAACCCTCCCATACCTAAATTTGGCAAGTTGCATAAGGTCTTTGAGAATTTGTTTATTTTGAGAGGGGGGATTTGATGCACATGTTCGGGTGGTTCTTTTATTATATATGGCTTACTTAACATGATGCTTGTGACTTGTGAGCCCTTGGAGGGTGGATTTTCTTGTCTTTGCAGGGCCTTGATAGGTGGAAGTCATTTCGTGAAGGAACAAGGTCACTTCAACCTTCACTTGGGGCTTTAATTCCACACGTTTAATGATGCACCCTTACTTCTTGGACACTTGGTTGAGGGACATTGCATTTGGAGGCACTTGAGGATCCCTTGCAGGTGATTTGTTAGCCTTCAACTAACTCAATGATTTGCTTTCTATGTTAAAACGTCACCCCTTTAGGGAATGACATCATCATTTAGGGATTTTGCTTTTTGTAATTTTGAAATTAAATTTGTAAAGGGGAAAGTTAGGGGGTCGACCTCCCTAATTTATGTTTTACCCTAAGTTAAGTGGACCAACTAATTTTAGATGACCTTGTATAAATAAAGGTCATGGCATTTCATTTTGACATAACTCACTCTCTCTTGAGTGGGAGACTTGGATGAAATTTTCTCCCTCTTTGGGCAAATCACATATCTCTCTCTTTGATAATCTTGTGATGATATAACTTGCCTATTGGAGGGAAAAGTGGTGGGATATCTCTTAGATGCTTGTCTCTTGTTATTGTGGTGGAATATTCTTGGTGGAGAAGGGTTTTACTTATTGTCTATTGGAATTGGTAAGGAATTTTCTACATATTGCTAGTATTTATTTCTTGTTTCATGGTAATTATTGTGTAAGCCCTTGGAGGATTATAAGGGCATACACCCTCCACCAAAATCTATCATTGTTGTTATTGGATAAGCTATTGCAAAGGTTGCTAGGAGACGTAAAAGGGCTTACACCCTCCTAGATTTACCTTGCTAGATTTGTTTGCTCTAGGAGGTAAAAGGGCTTACAACCATAGAGAAGTAACAAATCTAGCCTTAAACCAAGAGACTCCATAATCCAATTGACTAGGCACTAATATAATTGCATTGGAGATATAAAATCAATGCATTGGTATACGTGAAATTACGAGATATTGCATTTGTTCAAGTTGGAATCTTTTCTTAGTGTTATAATCTTGTTTATGCCCTAAGGGCATCCTCTTTTAGCTAAGTAATTTATTGTTGTAATAACATTAATTCTACATCCATTAGGGTTGCAAAAAAACTTACCTAAACTCTTTCATTACTCATTATTCTACCATTAAAATTTTCTTGCTAGTTGTCATAACTAATCTACTTGTCATTGGCTATCTTTTGGGCGGACTGTTTATTGATTTTAGTGGTTATATTTTGTTGTTGTAGCAATTGTTTTATACAACCACTTGGATGTTATAATAACTTGTTGATAACACTTAAAAAACAACCCTAAATACCATTAAAGTCTCGCTCTATTCAGTGGAAGTTAAACTAGTCATTTCTAGCTTAGTTTCTAGTATCTTGCAATTGACTTTTGGTAACCTATTTTGCAGTGATTGTTATTATTCATTGTTGATATATATACTTCTGTATTGTTGTAATTTTGGGACAACAAGGTTTATTTTTTATTCCCCTTTGATTAAATGCTCGTGTATCCATTATTTGTCTTGTTCTGGGCAAAGCTAACATTGTTTTGCAGGTATCCAACACTTGACAACCATTTGTCCTTCCACAAGACTCATCTTGCGACCTTTCATGATCTCTACCATTGAACTTTATGGGTTTCACTCACCATCTCTTCACTTTCCATATCAATCCCCTTAGGGTCACCGAGATTCCCCCCTTGAGGTGATTTCATCACCTCTAAAGTGAGGGGAGTGTATATCTAAGTTGACAGTGGGTAGGTACTCTTGTATTTGTCCCACTCTTGTGGTTTTGGTTGGGATTTTCCCAACCTACAATTTGTTTGATAACACTCCCAATAAGGACTTTTACTCATGCTTTTGGTACCATCATAGCTCATGATGATCATTATCGAGTGCACGAGAGATGGCACTGGTCACAATAACAACAACTACAAACCACCACCAATGCAAACCAAAACTTGCCTATAGCTACTTAGAAATATATTCAAACTAATATCCTCGTGTTTTAGCAAACCTTGGTGTTAAAGCATGCCATTACTCACATTCAAGTTCTATTAAAGATTTTCAGAATTACTCAAACCGAAATATCTCACATTCCCTTGCTCTCCTCACATCTCTTATTATAGTATTTTAAGGGACGGTTCTCTCCTAGTATTCATCCTCTATCACTACCCATTTGCAGCCCACCACCTGTCCTGTCTCTACTACAAATAAAAACTCACCACATGTCCCTTGCCCCTCAAGAACAGGTTATGATGGACTTGTATAAAGAATTCCCTCTGAATCGTTGGTCTATTTATTTCCAAGTAGTCTTGAGCATGAAGTTCCTATAATCGTTTTGAATGACCTGTGTAGATTGCATCCAAGATGAGTTTGAATACACTTGTAGTCCCTCGGTAAATCCTATGCATGGCGACTTTGGGTAAACCCAATTTGTGATAAAGTCAGGATTCTTGGAGAAGAAGTGTAAGCCCTTTGCCTAAGGATGTCGTGGGCATGCTACCAAGCGAGGCACAAAAGTTGTCGCAGAAGGTTGCAATGTTAGGTGCGCTTGCCCGATCAAATGGATGGAGTGGTGACCCAACCACATTTACTTTATATGGACTTTGGGATGCCTTCGGTGCACGAGCCAGACTTGTGGACCCAAAGGAGCGAATCGTCCCATGACTCATGGAGTTTCCTTTGGATAGATTGAGACGTGATCGAACATGTTGGCCCACTTGGGTGCACTTGAGGCACACTTGTGCATACTTGGATGGATGGACTAGATGAGCTAGGATGACCAGGGCAAATCCGGTGCAACTTGGAATGACTCAGTGGATGGTCGACTTGAAGTGACAACATATGACACTTGTGTCCACCTTGGAACGATGGGGCTTGCAAGTGCATGGAAAACTCATATAATTAGTAGGTGGGAACCTCAAAGTGCTAAGGCATCATCAAGTCACAAGAGGCATGAGTCATCAAGTGTTATGTGATTGTCAAGTCTGGTGTTCAAGTATCATGAAAGACTTACATTGGCTAAGTGACAAAGAGATGGAAACAAGACCTGTAGGAAGTAGTCTTGTAGTTTCTTTAGGGGTTGGATTGACAATTTTATATAGGTTACTTGCCATTTTAATTGTAGTTTGTAAAATAGAGGCATGTGAATTCGCCGTGCTCCTCTATTGTACTTGGAACATTCTCTATATAATAAAGAGTTAAGGCACCTGTTTTGCTACTCGTCCATACTTGTGTTCTATGGTTTCTTTATGTGTATTGGACTAAAGAATGTTCCTTTACAATAGAGGAACATTATTGTCCCTTGTATGCTTGTGTTGTCTAAGTTATAACATTGACTAAGTATAAGTATCACCAGAATTTTTTAAGGTTGCGGTTGGACATATGCTTATGCATTGATTGTTGGATGAACTAAGTTGTCTAGGACTTGGCATTGCATTTAACTGTTGTAGTGTAAATCACAGTTATGGGTAGACTTTAAGTGAAGAGGTGTAGTCTAGTTGTAGTAGGCATGGATTTGTCAAGCCACTCAACTGAAGCAACGTAGTGCTTCATGATTGGAGATGAACAAATAATTGTTTTTGTGCAAGGCTCTTACATACATGACAGGTGGTATCAGAGCTCAACTTCTTCAAGGAGTTAGTTTTATAATTGTGTTGATCATTCTTCACCATGTTTCAAAAGGAAGCAATAAGTTGAGAGGGTGACTTGATTGGTTTGAGGTAGCTTTGCTATCATCCTTTGGCTAGGAAGTTTCCTAGAATGTTTGGGCACTCATGGAGGCAACACTTATCCAAGGTGTTGGAGCGACCTCTTGGATGTTTGTCTGGAATAGTGACAACAAGCATTGGAGGTTGGAAAAAGTGGGAAGATGAATCTAAGATAGTATCACAAGCCATGATTAGTCTAGGAGAAGTCTGGTTGGGTGTCCCACTATGCCTTAAGGTGCACTTTAGTGAAATGAAGATGTACATAATAGTTTTAGAGGACACATTGTGGAGTGTCTTGGGTTCAAGAGAAATTGAGCCAAGGTGTTCTCCCATAGACCTTTTGAGGATTGTGATGCTTGGTATCTGTTGGAAGACCACTTCAAGCAGAAATAAAGTTATTGTTCCTTCTTGTTGCTATTATTTACTCTAACAAGGTGTGCACAATAGGCTTCTATGGACGAAAGGAAGAAAGCCTCCTTAGAGAAGTCTTTGCAGTGGATAGATGCCTTAGTTGACAATCAAGGATGGAGTGCCCATCAACTCTATTATGTAAATTTGATCATCAATCGAAGAAAAACTCAGGCATTGGTGGATTATGGTTTCGTGCACAACTTCTTGTAACATGATTTCACAAGTGAACTCGGGCTTAGAGTTGGACTATGTGGTGCTTTAATCAAAGCGGTCAATTCTAAGGCTAAGGTAACAATTGGAGTTGCATCTACAGTTCACATATAGTTGGATAAATGGAAAGGCCATGATGACTTCACAATATTGCAAATGGATGACTTTGAAGTCATTCTTGGGCAAGAGTTCCTAAGGAGAATGTAGGTTGTTCTCTTTCCATTTGCAGAGAAGTTAGTGATACTTGGTGGATGGAAGACTTGTGTTGTGCACACAACAACAAGGAAGTTGGATGGAAGGGTGTGGATTGTCTCTGAACTGAGCATGAAGAGGGAATTTTGGCACCTAGAATCACAACTTTTTGTAGCAGTCAATGGGAAGTGGATGAAGGTGGAGTGGGGATGCCTATTCTTCCAATGCTTGTCGATGTGTTGGACTAGCTTTCCAATTGGATCCCCAATTCATTGATAAAAGTACTCCCACCCCGATGCACCATTAACCATCATATTGAGTTGGAACTAGGGTTGCAGCCTCCAACCAAAGCTCCATATTAACTTTCTAGTTGTGAGTTAGAAGAGTTGAGGTGGCAGTTCATTGAGCTTGTTGATGTCAGTTTCCTTCGACCTTCTAGGTCATTGTATGGTGCACCAATCCTCTTCCAAAAGAAGGACACCCTAGAGTTGGGAATGTGCATGGACTACCGTGCGTTGAAAAAGAAGACCATAAACAATTAGTACCCCCTACCTTTGGATATGGATTTATTTGAAAAATTGGCTAAGGCCAAGGTTTTTTCAAAGATGGACTTGAGATAGGGATACGACCAAGTAAGGATTGCAGAAGGGGATGAGGAAAAGGCATCCATGGTAACAAGATATGGCAATTTTGAGTTTCTTGTTGTGCCTTTTGGCTTGTGCAATGCCCCAAAAACCTTTTGCACCTTGATGAATAATGTATTCATACCATTATTGGATAAGTCGAAGGTTGTCTACCTAGATGACATTGTGGTGTTTAGTGAAAACATGGAAGAACACAAGAAGCACTTGGCATAAGTCTTTGAGGTGCTAAGGTATAACTGGTTGTATTTAAAGAATTGAAGGGTGTCTTTTGGTAGACCAAAATTCCATTGTTGGGCCATTGGATTGGACAAGGATGCATCTGCATGGATCCTGCAAAGATAGGGATGATTGAGGATTGGGAGGAACTTATGAAAATTCATGAGGTAAGAAGTTTCCTTCATTTGGTTAACTATTATTACATATTTGTTGAAAGTTACTCTAAGATTTGGACACCACTTAATGACTTGTTGAAAAAGAGAAAACCATGGAATTGGATGGAAAAGTGCTAGGTAAGATTCTATTAATATAAGCATAGAATTGTGTTAGCACCTATGTTGAAACTACCAAACTTTGAGCAATCATTTAAAGTGCATACATATGCTTCAAATTCTACCATTGGAGGAGTTTTGTCACAGGAAGGTCATTCAGTGGTTTATGAGAGAAAAAAAACTATGAGATCACGAATGAAGGTACCTTGTTCATAAGAAAGAGATGATTGTAGTTGTACATTCCCTACAAGCATGGAGGCACTACTTGTTGCGCAAGTTGTTCATTATGAAGACTAACAATGTGCCAACACGTTACTTTACTTACCAACCGAAGTTGTCACCCAAGCAAAGATGGTGGCTCGATTTCTTGGCATAGTTTGACATGACCATTGAGTATCGGTCGAACAAATTCAACGCAGTAGCGGATGTCTTAAGTAGGAAGGTGCAACTTGCAACCTTGGAGGAGAACGCATTGTTGGTGACTATGGGCAGTTAAATGTAGGTCTTCACGGACTTGCAAGACAAGATCAAGGAGGGAGTGCATAAGGATTCTGCAACTTTGAACATCATGAAGTAGGTGAAGGAACACAAAATAAGGAAGTTTTGGATAGACATTGGTTTCTTGTAATTTGGTGAGTGCATCTATGTTCTTAAGCCATCTAACCTTTAGAAGGAACTCTTAAGGGAGTTTCATGATCCACCTTGGGCTGGCCATTCGGGACAATGAAGAATGATGGTGTTGTTGGAACGACATTACTATTGGGAAAATATGAGGTGAGGCGTGGAAGAGTATGTCCA
>JZKD02S1677250.1:46810-58337 GCA_000966675.3 Picea glauca
TGAGGGTTTCCGGTAAAGATCTCTGTGTATTCTGTGTATGAGCCATTGATTAATTTATGTATTGCTTAAGAATATATATGCATTGCTTTACTTCGCAGGTTTAAAACTTACAGATCATGATCATACCTTTTAAACTAAGGGATTTTATGACTAAAATCATCTCGGATAACCAAAGTGGTTTTTTGCAGCATCGACAAATATTTGATAACATTGTTCTAGTGTAGGAAGACATCCATTCCAAACAAGTTGTTGGGGAGAAAGGAATGGTAATCAAACTAGACATGGCTAACACATTTGACCGAATAAGGCACTCCTTTCTCTTTCAGGTAATGAAGAAATTTGGGTTCAATTTCAAAATTTATATAGCGGATTACTTCGTGCATTAGGTCTCCTTGGATCACCACTCTCCTTAATGGTTGACCTATAACCTTTTTTCAAATTAGTCGAGGATTGCGCCGGGGATGTCCCTTATCACCCATGTTGTTCATTATGATGGTAGATTCTTTAAGTCATAAATTGGAATATGAAAGAGAGTTAGGTAACCTCCCCAGGGTGCAAATTGTTAAAGGGGTTACAAAAATTAATCACTCCCAGTTTGTGGAAGACACACTCTTTTTGGGTGGTGCCTCTCTAATCATAGCCTCTAGATTCAATAAAATTTTGGACACCTTTTTAGATGCCTTGAGGGGGGCCTAAAAAAAAAATGTCAAATTTACAGATGGAAGAGAAGTAATCATGAAATGCAAGGCATAGCAAGAATTCTTCAGTCCCCTTTGGTGGATCAATGGATAGATTTTAAATACCTGGGCATCCCCATTTCATTGAAAAACTTGTCATCACAAGACTAGAATTTTTCCATCCTTGAAAAAATCTCCGTCAAATTTGTTCAACGGGGAGCACAATGGCTCAATCCAATAGGCAAAGTTGTTCTAATAAAGGTATTTGTATCAAAACTCCCACTGTACTAGTGCTCGACAATATTGGCATCTCAAAAGGTAATGAACTAGATCTCTATGCAGACGAGAAAATTCTTGTGGCAGGGGAGCAAGTCCAACGAGAAAAAATTACATATTGTAAACTGGAATGTGGTTAGAAATCCAAGGGAATGTGGGGGAATTGGAATTATGGATCCGACACTGATGAAATTAGTAATGGGGGAAAAAATGATTATATGAAGATTGATTTCATGGAATCAAGAATGGTGGAAAAAATTCTTGTGGAAAAATTACTTTAAAGGGTCCAAATTAAGACGTGTGGAATATCTGATTAAAGAAATAAGAGGCTTTCCAATACAAAAAATGCTAAAGAAATCCATACAAGTCATTTTGGAAAAGCTCACTTGGATATCGACGAATGGTAAAAGAATAAGGATATGGGAAGATGGTATGTTTGGAAATCCAAAACTCTCTGAAAGAAGAGACCTGGTTCCATTAAGGAAAAACAAGAGAACATTGTTTGACATATATAAATGGGACAAGATCATAGGCAATTGGGACGATTGGATCCTTAGTGAATTTCTAGCTCTCCTGGAACCTCTAATCAAAGTTTTCCTCCAAGAATCGTCGGGGCACACCCCTGAGAATAAATTGGATAAAGGCCAAAGGGGATGGGGGGACTCAATCTACTCAGTGAGGGCATGATATCTATCTCTGCTTGAGTCCATCCCTCTTCAACTAAAGAATACAATGTGGAAGAAAATATAGTCTAGCAACGACATGCCAAAAATTAACATTTTCAGTTGGACAATGGCCCATGGGAAGATCCTCACCACATAAAATATGAAGAAAAAAGGAACTGCATACCCATCTTGTTGTGTAATTTGCAATGTAGAGGAGGATACTATCAACCACTTATTTATTGATTGTAATTTCGCTAAGGAAGAATGGGACCTCGTCCTACATGGAATTTGTAACAAAATTCGACATCCCTAAAATTTTATTGAACTCTTCTCACATTGGTGGACTAGGTATCAAGGATCATTATCCCACAAGCCTAATTTCACGAAAATATGGGAGGAATTGCCCAAGTTTGTATGTTGACAAATATGACTGGCCAAGAACAAAAAAAATTCAATGATGAATCCAACAAACCAATCCATACAATGTCAAAAGTTACTTCACTATTGGTAGAGAATATGCAGCAGAGGATCAATGTTTGGGATCAAGGGCTAGATAGGGAAGATTGGTTTAGGCATGTAAAACCCGATTTAAATGACTCTTCAAGTAAGATAAAAAAAAAAAAACTAAAAAAGAATGGATGATAAGAATGTAGGTGTTGGAATTCCTAGACTGGAAGGCATAATGTGGGCACAATAGACTGTTCACATGTTTTTCTTTGATGTGCCTCCAAGGATAACCCAAGCATGGGAGGAGTGGGGGGGATAATTCATGATGCTAGAGGAAATGAAGTAATAAATTATGCTTGGGGCCTAGGGAATGTGTCCAAGAACCTGGAAAAATCCTATGCGCTATGGTGTGGGTTGACTCTGGCTAGGGAGGAAGGAATTTAAAAAATGATGATGCCAAGAGACTCACTATTTTTAATTCAACCAATGAATGAGAAAGGTCGCACATTCAAAAAAAATGTAAGTTTGATTATAAGGAGCATTAAGCATATCGT
Source organism: Picea glauca (assembly GCA_000966675.3). NCBI lineage: Eukaryota > Viridiplantae > Streptophyta > Pinopsida > Pinales > Pinaceae > Picea > Picea glauca. The sequence continues at coordinate 49,430 of JZKD02S1677250.1, forward strand.
TCAATCCTTCAATCAAATATGACTCTTCCATGTAAAGAGGGATCTCTATAGAGAAATCGATGATTTGGCCAAAAAAATCCAAGAATCTACAAAAATTATCTTTGTAAAAATGGGGTTTGTTTCCCTTTTCAAATCCCATAATATCTATGGATTAGCACATCAAAAAAATCAATATACCCCAAGGTTCAAGAATGGGGCTCCCCTTGCCCTTTAAAATAGGTAGGAAAATGACAACTCAAGCTTCAATTTGAAATAAGTGCCAAGTACCAGCTGACATGATAACAGGGAGGTGGCCTCCCCTGCTCCCACACTTTAACTATCACCTCGCAGGAATTGGTATTAAATTCATATGTTGTGGAGGGTGCTTTGAAGGAATTATATTTCAAAGATACAGGACAAGAAGTGAGAAGAGGGACATTGTAGTTGGTGGTTGGGTTTGGAACTTAGTGCTGGAGGGACAGAGTGGAGTTCAAAGAAGTCTCTTTTGGAGGGAATTTCGTCAATGCTAGTAGTCTTTTCCCGCATCTCCAGGAATATATTGGGGTCAACTCTAGAGATTTTCGTTGTTCTTTTGTTGAGAACTTGAAATTTCCTCAATGCTAGTAGTCTTTGCCCACGTCTCCAGGCATGTCTTGGGGTCAAGTGTAGAGTTTTTTGTTGTTCTTTTGTTGAGAACTTGAATGGTGAAGGTTACACCAACTCTTCTTCAACTCTAGAGCTTTATGTCGTTCTTTTGTTGAGAACTTGAAATTTCGTCAATGCTAGTAGTCTTTGCCCACGTCTCCAGTCATGTCTTGGGGTCAACTATAGAGTTTTTCATCATTCTTTTGTTGAGAACTTGAATGGTGAAGGTCACAACAACTCTTCCTCAACTCTAGAGCTTTCCTTCATTCTTTTGTTGAGAACTTGACATTTCGTCAATGATAGTAGTCTTTGCCCACATCTCTAGGCATGTCTTGGGGTCAACTCTAGAGTTTTCCGTCATTCTTTTGTTGAGAACTTGAATGGTGAAGGTCACAACAAATCTTCCTTTTGTTTTTTCATTTTAACATATCAAGAGGTAATCCCTTGAGGGTACTGTGGGAAGCTAGTCACAACAAAGCTTTGGTGTGAAAGGTATTTAAGTCGTTTCTACATAATGGAAAGTCCAAACTTCAAGGAAATTCAAATGGTTTTGAGGTGGCATGAGGAAATCGTACAGGCCAACAACCAGGCCATGGTGTCTCTCTTTACAAAAATTGGGAGAAATGGAGCAGGTTATCAACTCTAACAATGCCAAAGTCACGACCCTTTTCCACTAACAGAGGCAAAGAGTAGATACTTTGGAAGCATAATGCGACAGACTTCGTTCTCTAGTTACAACAATGCACTTGGATTCGCTCTCTCTAGCATCCAACAACCTAGGAGTTGGACAACAAGGAATAAAAAAGGAAGACGTTGTCAGCCAATGTAGAGACCCAATGGACATAGAGGAGCCAAATCCTCCCCACATCGATGGGGAAGAAGAAGAACATTGTAGTGTCAATACTTAATTATATGTATGTTTTTCAAATCTATATGTATTTTGGGTCAGTATATCAATATATCTACTTGTGAGGTCACGTGGAAGTCTAGTTTAAAAAAAAAGTTTAATTTACATTTAGTTTAATGGTATAGGAAATATGATTATGGAAAAACCTCTTTTTATCCAAATTTTAATGTATATTTGAGTTGCAACCCTAAGTCAACCCCCTTTATAATATATAATATGCTCTTTTTATTTTAGTTAAAAAAAATATAATTTTCATTAGTTGTTAAATTTTATTTCCAACAATGTTCATCAGATCAAAGAACAAAGTTGTAAACCTTCATCATAATAATACAAAATGGTTTTCTTTAACAGAAAAATTGGTTTGAAGAGTATGTTTTTCCATTTAAGAAATTAGATGAGATTTTAAAAAGAATTTTTGGTTTTCTTTAACAAAAAAATTGGTTTGAAGAGTATGTTTTTCCATTTAAGAAATTAGATGAGATTTTAAAAAGAATTTTTTATTAATTCATGAGTAATGAGTTATTCCTCCACTTTATGCTTTATGTCTAATTGTATCGAGCAAGAACAAAGTTTGAAATCTTCATAATAATAAGAAAGGGTTCTCAGCAAAAACAAAGAGTTGGTTTGCAGAGTATGTTTTTCCATTTGACAAATTAAATGAGCTCGTAGAAAGCATTTTTTATTAATTCATTAGTAATTCTTTCACTTTATGTCTAATTGTATCGAGCAATGCCTCTTCTTGGTTCGACGTTGCATTGATATTCTAAACCATATCTTAGTGTTTCGATGGCCATGCTATTAAGGAAACCCCACAACCATTAAAGCTAAAAAAAAAAAAAAAATTGGAGTCTTTGAAGACCCATTAATAAAGACTTTTGAAACTCTAATAAGGAAATTTGAGAAAGCCTTTTATGATAGGGTTTTTGGCATTATTGTATTTATGTATTCCATTTTGGGGTGTATATCATTTGGCACGATTTAATGATTATGATCATTTTGGTCTAATTTATCCAACATTCTATTTGGTATACTCTAGAACTATGGCATGAAGTCAAGTCTTTCATTCAATTTTGATAATTTTTGTCTTTAAGATTATTCATATAAGGTGTTAGAATAATTTTGAATAGTTTTGATGCTAATTCTAGAGATTAGGTTTTTTTGGTATTATTTGAGTTTTTTCAATCTCAATAACATTAATTTTATATAGAGTTAAGGAATTGATTTGTGATTTTTCCTTTTAAATGAGGTGTCAAATTACTAGACAAAATGGTGGAAACATTGGAATGAAATGTTTCAAAATCCTTCCATAAAGATAATCTTTTGTTGATGGTTACTAATGGCTTTCAGGGAGGCCTATGTTAAAAACTCAACTAAATAAGCTTTGGAAGGTGAAATTGAAATAGGAAACCTATCTCTTTCAGTGTAAAAATATATGGCTCAATGCTTTAATTGAGCCCAAGAAAGCCTTCTTTGCTTAACCCCTTATTTTAGGTGGCCTAGTTTTTGGTTATTGCCTTATATACTTAGGTATCCACCATCTTAATTGTCCTTTACGTAGGCACAAATTATTTAAACATCTATGTTGGTTGTCCCTTCATCAAATCAACATGAAAATGGATTTCAACCTCCTACGAACATCTTTCCACAATCCCGATTACTTGAAAATCAACTCTTCTAGGTGATAAACATCATTGTTCTATCCAATTTTAGTCAACACGGAAATTTTTCATGATATAGAGTCTTTCTTGTCTAGAAGAGGAGAAATGGTGTTATTTTTTATTACAATCCTAGTAATAAACTATTATTGTGGGTTGAAATGGTGGAGATATGTGTTTTAACATCTCTTTATATATTAGTGGTTAGTTTGAAAACTGGAGCTATATGTCATTGACCTCCACCATATTTTAAAATATTGGGGTAAATTCGTTACATGATAAGTCAAGAGCTCCAACAAAATCATTAACTCCCTCATCCATTCCATGCATTAACAAACAAATATAAACCTACTCAACATAGAACAAGTTGAATTGATAATTAACCACACAAAACTCATCTCACACTAACAAACAAATTTCCATACCAATAATCACAATATTTAAAGCTAATAAAACCATAAAAACTTCAAAATAACAACAATAGATAAAACATCAATGTTCTTAAACCTAAATTATCAATCCGATCATGGAAAAGAATGACCATCCACTAATAATAAAGATGATTGTCAAACTTCCAAACTTATCAACAAAATAACATAATCAAATATTTGTAATTTTAATGAAATATTTTGTTATATAAGTTTACCAAAATGCCATCTTAGTGTTTTTAAGCATCTATATTTTAGTTTGGAAAATGTGTCGCTTTGAGTTTGCATATTATTTAGTGTTTTTGGACATTTACATTTTTAATTTTGGTTAACTTGCCACTTTGCTTTTTGGTCTTTCATATGACATGTTAAAGGGAAATGAATTTACCTTTTTATTTTCAATTTTTTTTATTATGCTCAATATGAGCATTTATATTTCCAATTAAATGTTTATATACATTTTAATTGTTAAAATTCAAAAAATGATTACTAGTTTTGATCCAATCATACTTATCTTTTTCATTTAATTCTTTCAATTAAGTATACAATTATGTTTATCAAATTTAATATCAAAATTATTAGGTGAAAATTTGGAAGAAAGTTAAAACATATTATAAATTTGTTGTTTTTTTTTTTTTTTTTAATTTGTCATCATCTAAATTTGATTATGCAATCTTTGCCAAAATTACAATCTAATGCAAAAATGGATCCAATACCCTTGAGTATCCCTATTGAATTTTAAATAGAGTCATCGAGTGTAAACCCTTTGTGTGTGTGTGTGTGTAAGGGAAGGTGTTGGACAAAGTCCTCCATTCATGTAACAAGCTTTCCTCTAGCTATCAGAATTTGAAGATAGAGGAAGTTGGAGTGCCAATTAATCTGAATTTTCACTAATTTTTTGAGGATCTAGGTTGAATCAAAATTGGCTCATTGGGGACATAATTCCACCATACAAGAAGTTTCCCTCGAGCTGCCAAAATCTAGATTTAGGTCGATTTTGAATCTAGGAAATAACTCAGGCAACATCACTTCACCATACACAAAGCTTCCCTCTAGTGGTTGAAATCTAGATTTGGGTTGATTCAAAATCGGGCAAAACTTTTGGGGCATCATTCCACCATAAATGAAGCTTCCCTCTAGCTATTATAATATGGATACATAGGAAGTCCTCTTATATGTGTGTGTGTGAGAGAGAGAACATGTTTAACAAAGTCATATAATTATCTAACAAAATTCCCTCTAACTACCAAAGTCTAAAAGAAGTCAAAATTCCCTCTAACTACCAAAGTCTAAAAGAAGTCAAAAGAACCCAGATTTTGATCATTTTCTTGAGGATCTAAATTGAGTCGAAACAGGCAAAACCCCAAAGATATCATTCCACTATACATAGAGCTTCCCTCTAGCGACTAGAATCTGGATTTAGGTCGATTTAGAATTTGGGCAAAACCCCTAACGTAATCATTCCACCGTACACACAGAGCTGCCATGTAGCTATCAAAATCTAGATCTAGATTAATTCATAATTAAACAAAACCCCTAGATCATTGTTTCATCATACATGGAGCTTCCCTCTCAGTCTTACTCTCAAATTGAAAGACATAATAAGTCAAGAATGTTTCAATTAAAAAATGGGTAAAAACCTTGGAACCTAGTTCCACCTTGGATCATAGTGAAACTTTGATCCTAGTTGAAATTGTTATCAAATCCTTGTCAATTTTGTGGTTGAAAAAAAATCCCTTTGCTATAAAATTAGAATAAGATTTGAAAAAAATAACTGCTCGATAAAATTAGAATAAGATTTGAAAAAAATACCTAATGTCTTGGTTTTTCTTTAAACTTAACACTTATCCCACAACTTAAATAAACTTCTATTTTTCCCAACAAACAAAACATGATAGTCATAATCCACCTTAATAGTCATGACAGGCAACCGACCATCAACAATTTTACCTCCTATTTAAGAAAAAACCAACATTGTTATTATTAAAGTATTTATCTTTTAAACTATTTACCTAAAAGGGATAAAAGCATAGTATGGCAATCAGCGGTTAATGAAAATAGAAATCAAGCATATACATAATTAGTACTTACCCTCCATTTTCTGAGCTTGTCCAGTGGGGCGTTCTTGTGTGGGATATAGAACACATCGCCTTCACCCTGGACAGGGATCTCGACAACATCGTTTTTATCTGCTGCGGCATTATTGGGCGGAATATTTGAAACCTCGTGCTGAATTTCGACTTCCTCGTGGCTGTTGTTCACGCGCTCGTACTTCTCCCGCGAAGGAGTTCTCCTCGGGTTTCCGGGACCGCCGGAGCTCATGACAATCTTGACTTCCTCGTGGCTGTTGTTGACGCGCTGGTACTTCTCCCACGAAGGAGTTCTCCTCGGGTTTCCGGAACCGCCGGAGCTCATGACAATCTTGTTTGTATATTTTCCGGCGCAGGAGAAATGTTACCGGTCGAGACAAATAACAGGTTGCCTTTTAAGTATTTAATACTCAATATCGCCGTTTCGGAGCCAACCTGGGCGTGAAAGCGCCGAATTACTCACATTAAAGTACTCTGAATCGTTTTCAGAAATACTCTCACATTCCCCCTAATCCGGGCCGATGAAAATGAGTCCGAGCTGAATAAAGCGGCTACTCAAACCAAAATATCTCACATTCCCCCTCTTCTCGACACATCTCGGAACAATGAAAATAATGAGTTCGAGCTGAATAAAGCGGCCGCGCAAAAAAAAACATTGAGGCCCCTGTTTGCGCGTCGGCCTTCTCTTTGAAATCTGACAAGAAAAGCAAGCATCTGCGCACTACGGAAAAAGTTCTATTCTCGCTGAAACGCTTTGGCCTTTCGTCCCTCCCACAGGAATTTAGATTAACTGATTTCTCTGTTTTTTCTGTCTTTTCGCGATTCAATGGCATCTGCCGTCCCATCAGTTTCTTCTGATAATTTGCTTTTCCTCCGCTTATAGACGAAATTCCTCTTTAATTGTAAAGCATGTCTTCGATCTTCCTGTTGTACGCTCATCATGACCCGCGGGGTTTTCTTTGTCTAAAGTTGCTTCACGCTTCGCAAAAGTTAATAATTTTTAATTTTTATCTTTTTTTAACGAAGGTTGGTCGAAATTGCATGGGTTTAGTTGTACAGGTGATGTCGGTGCATTAAGGTCATGGTTTAGCTGATGATTCGTTGAAGTTTAGAATAAGTATGAACAGAATAAAATTGGAAAATGAATAAAAATTCAGTTTCATTTATATATGTTGACTAAACATTTTATTTTTTGGGTTTTTTAGTTGGAATCGGATAATGTAAATTTGGACAAAATTCTTATTTTCTTATATTTAAATTGTTGTATTTCTTAATGCATAAATGGGTTCAGTCTGCTGAAAAAACCCTGAAGTATTTGGATTATACAAACTTAACCATTCAAATCTATAGATCTAATCATTCCTCACCGAATTTAAGACAAAATCAAACAAAAAAAATCTCCAAAAACTACCAAAAAAAAATGAACATTTATAATATTATAATAAAATATTATAATACTCGCTAATCTATTCTTGCCCTCCTCGCCGAAATCCGGCGACATAATATTTTGAAGTTAATATTGCTGGTTGAATTAAAAAGTATTGATAAAAAGTACAGTTTAGTGTTATTTTAAAGTTGAATAAAGAGTATTAATAAAAAGTACACTTTGATTATACTTTGTGTATGTTGGAAGTTAGTTAGATGCATTAAATAAAAACATACACAGTGGTTAAGTTAATATTAAAATAAAAAAGCATATATTAATAAGTTGAGCATTGCTGGACATTCTTTGATTCTAAAACTTTGTTTCAATCTCAAAGCTTTATTTTACATATTATTATCATTGGGGGAACATCAAATTTAGTGGTAGTTAAGTTAACATTAAAATATAAAAGCATATATTAATAAGTTGAGCATTGCTAGACATTCTTTGATTTTAAAATTTTGCTTCATTCTCAAAGCTTTATCTTACATATTATTATTATGGGGCACTTTGAAAAAGTATTGGGTAAAGGAAATGGGTGTGAAGATTACGAGGAATTTTTAAAAAAATATACACTTTCAAAAGTGAGCAAGGAGCATTGGAGGAAATTATGTTAGTTATTATTATTTAAAAATTTTCAAAATTTGTAACAAACATTGGGAATTTTGTTGGACATTATTACTTCAGTGCAAAAACTTAAAAATTGTGAAATCATCATTGGTTGAGGGAACTCGATCCATTCTGATTATTGATTTTTATGGCAATGGAGCAGCTAGAGGATGTTAATGTTTATGTCATTATTATAGTTCTTTGCATTTCAATAGATAAGAGCAACATAAGAACAAGATCACTGAGAAATACACATTCACAAGTGACACAACATTTATCCTGGGAAACCCTCTAAGGGAAGAAAACCTAGCAAAAACTTCATTATCATAAATTGCCAATACAATGTCAAGAGATAACTCAAACCAATACAGATAGTCCTCTCCAAAAGATGTGCCACTATTCTCCTTCTCTCTAACTAGTAAGTTGCAGCTTGCCCTCTTAAGAATGAGCAAGTGAGTTTTTGTGTTCAAATGAGGCGCTGGCCTCCTTTATTTATACAAGTTCTGGCATGTGTGAAATGTCTCTTCACTGGCAGGGCCGACTTCTTAATCTGGTTGGGTAAACCCACCTTTATTATATTTATGGGTCTTCTTATTAACTGTTGGGGCCGACGTCTTATTCTGCCTATTATAATTGTCTGTTGACGAATCTGCAAAAGGGGATTTGGTCCTAATACCATTACCGACATGATTAATCCACAATGGGGATTAATCCTATAAATAATATATCAAATAATAATAAGAATACTCTTTGCAGTTACATTATTTCAGCACTCCCCCTTAACAAGAAGGGTATTCTTCAGCAACATCATGCAAGAGAGGTATGCATCATTAGTGGCATCAGGAGGAGAGTATCGTCAATATCATCTTGGAACATTGGCTGGCATATTTACGAGTCATCGAAAGTTTTCTTCATTGGCAGCATCGTCATTCTCGAAAGAATGCCATCATCATCTGCATCAATATGTATCAGTAAAAATGATCCTCATCACAACACTAGGTTGGCACATCACAGTACTACACTGGCTCAATGTCACAGCTGATAAGCTGGTAGCTCATTGTCAATCACATCTTGCTTTCCATCTAACAACAAGGTTAGAAGCAAGGTATACATCATCATTTTGCTTTACGTCTAACAACAAGGTCAGAAGCAAGGAATCATCTTGCTTTACG
>JZKD02S1677250.1:66156-82644 GCA_000966675.3 Picea glauca
TATACACTTCACCAACTAGGTTTTGATTTTAAAGAGATTGAAAATGAGTCGTTCGATGCAAGGATCAAGCATGAAACAACAATTTCTCCCATGCGAGAGTACATTGAACTATGGTTAAAGAATGAATTGATCAAAATAACTGAATTGGATCCGCAAAAAGAAGCTACTATTGTTAGGGCACCTCTAGTTGAGAAGCCTGCAAAAGAGACTTCAACAAGAAAATGAAGGGTCTGGTTTTTTCCATCGCAGTAAGTCAAGTAGTCATCCTGTTAAGACTGTTACTTCCCTTTCTTCTCAATTAGCAGTCATCCAACTTTTTTTTTTGTGATTTCTGAAAACCAAAGGTCACTTCCTAATTGTGTCTTCTTTGTTTCTTCCAAGTTGTTCTTTATTTATTGGTCCATGAGAGCCCCATCCCAGTTCTTTTAGGACGAATTCATTTACTTGTACTAATATTACAACATTTGTTAAAAATATTTGTATATATTTTTTAGGTTCCCCAGAGAACTATTCAAGGCACACGTCTAGTGATTTCTCTTACTTTGAGTTTTAAGCATGATATTTCAAGAATGATTTTATCAAAATCTCTTTGATATTTAATTGCAAAATCATGTTAAGTTCTCTACAAATGTGGTCCTTATTTCTTATTGTTTTCCAATGATGTGTTCTACTTTGATTAAGCTATGATGGAAATGGAGTCCTTTAATATTTCTTATTTTAATGGTTTACAGTCTTGAATTATATCTTTATTGTGAATATCCGTTTATGAATATGCCTAGTCCTCTCTCAGGGATTTTTACGTGTGAATATTTATTCCTTTAAAATACTGATCTTTTATAGCATTCCCTATAAATTTGTCTAATATTAAAAGAGTATTACCACCTCTATAAAAAAGCAGGAGGATTTATCCTCATGATGTTAGCTTTAAGACCCTAAATAGTCTTTTGGATCAACATTTTTGGTGACCATATTGGGGATCTAAACAAAAGGATTCTTTAGCAGACTAGGAGAGTTGAATGATTCAACAAAATCCTAATCAACCCCAGATAGTGATTATGTTGGAAGACCAAAGAAGCATACTTAACTAGTTGTACAACTTGGCTTTATCTACGACAAGAAGTCAAGAAGACTTCGAAAATATCTGGAAAGTCTTGGATCAACAAGAAGAGGCAACTGAAGTTCAAAGACAAAGGAGACACCAACAAATAAGTTGGAATCATACAAAGGACCATTAATAAGAAGAAAAAAGAACTCAAGGTTTGACATATGAAGTTGAGGGTGTAGCAAAAATGGTCGACCAAGAAGAGGAAAGAAATGAAATTACTAATAATGAAAGAAGAGAAAATGATAGACGAAAAAACTCAAGGAGAAGACCCAGATTCAGTCCCCTTAACTTACAGGGAGCGAAACATCAGTTTCCCACTCTCCCTCAAGGCATTTTTCCTGTCTTCACAAGTGATGGGATTATGGATCGTAAAAATTGTATGGATAAGTTCCTCACCATATGATATCCATGTGATTGAACATGATGATGTCATGGTGAGAGATTTTCTTCAAAATTTAATATGTCCAATCTATGACTCGTACCTCTCACTCCCAACAAATTCAATTGGTTCCTTTGATGATATCGAAGATATATATTAAGAGTATTTTTTGGATAGAACTGTGTTGGAGCTTTTTGAAACGTCCAACGCTTCGAGTGGACACTCCACCCATCATCAAGGACAATCAAGCTAACATATTATAAAATAGTATGTTGAGGTTTGTATTTAAAGCGACATAGGTGTGGGTGAACGTTGAGGAGGGATAATGAAAGGAGGAGAAGAAATAATAAAATAATGAACTAACCATTAAAAGAGATTAAAAGAATTAGTTAAATACAATTTTGCCTAGATTAATAAATAAAATAAAGTAAAATAATGAATTAATCGTTAAAACAAATGAAAAGAAATAGTCAAATGTAATTTTTCCTAGATTAACAAATATTAAACAAAACTTTTTTGAGAGGAGATTAGGAGAAAAGATAATAAAAAATTGTCTAAGGAGAGAAGTCAAAGCTTGAATTAAGGAGGTGAGGCATTGATAAAAAGAGAAAATTAATGATAAAAAGAGGACACTAGGAAAAAAAGGGGGGGTTTCATTGAAGAGAGAGACTAAGAAAAAATGAAAAGAATTAAATAGATCACAAATAAAATTTTAATAAGAAGAATTTCTAGGGAGAGGATTCAAACAAAAATGCAAAGGACATCTACTTAGAGGAAGCCTGATGGTCTAGGTGATGAATGACGAGATTCCAAGATTGGATAAATTTGTAGCCATCTTCACGATTAAACTTATTAGGGTGTTTTTCAATTTAAAGAGATTCTTGGATGAGGCAAGAGGAGTAATGAGTGGTAGAGGCTAAAATTTGTGTTTGGTCGAAAAAAATTAGGCGTTTGGAATTAAATCAATGTTCAATGATAGTTGATTTAAAGGTTCGGTTTTGGGTAGTATCAACTATATGCTATTTTAGAAAAGATTTGAAATATCTTCCAGTTTGACCTATGTAAGATTTACCACAGGAGAAAGGAATTTGGTAAGCCCCTTGTCCCAACATTGGGTCAGATTTATGTTTAGTAGTTTTGAAGAGTTTTTTTTTATGGTTTTGAAGGGTTTAAACATGATTTTGATGTTCTTCTTGACCAATAGTTTGAATATGTGATCAACGATGCCTTGGATGTAGAGGAGAGAAATGAGAGCCAGGGGTGGGGAGGAGGAGGAGGCAATTTTTGGTTTCGGATTGTTGGTTGAGTGAAAGGCATGTTTAATTTGAGAGAGGGAGTAACCATTAGATAAAAGGGATTTGGTGAGGTGGTATTTTTATTTTTTTTTAAATTGAGGGTTGGATATGCGAATGGTACGAGTAATCAAGGTTTTTAAGACTGTCAATTTTTGTGTTGGATGGTGGTGGGAGCTAGCATGAAGGTATCTATTGATATGAGTCTTCTTTTTGAAAATTGGTGGGAGAGGGAACCATCAGGAACCCGAGAGATAAGTACATATAACAAGGGTAAAGAGTTGTCCATATATATTTATGACTAGATATTCTCATCCCATTGCATATCATACTTTACTCACTTAGTTTTCTCAAATACACCTTGAAAATAATGAAATGATAAGAGATTTCAACTTATGTTTCTTCAAGACTCTATATGAAATTCCATAAGATCAACTTCCAAATGAGCATGTTATATTTGGTTTTTATAAGAATCCAATTCCATGTAATGCTAATTATGCAATAAAGGTTGCACAAATCACAACATTAGATGAGGAAATGAGGATAACAACTAAAATGGAATGAAATATGATGGAAAGTTATGTCGATCCAAAAATTATTCTTGGAAGAGTTCAAAGATAGATGACAAGCTTATCTATATCATCTCGGGATCCATATTCATCCAAAGCAATCAAAGAGAGGCATTGGAAGAGGATTTTTTCAAGGAAAACACTTGAATGTGCCAAATATCCTTGCTCTTGAAGATGCTTAAAGAACCCTATAGTATATAGAGATAACACAGTTGAATTGAACAATCCAACATAAGCAAAATGAAAAAATGTGTTTGAAGAGGGATAATAATACAGTTCCACAACATCAATATGCAAGGCCTTTGCAACACAACTTTAGAAATAGAGTTGATAGAAATCAAAGAAATGAAGAGCACAGACCCAGAGCACCTCGAGTTCCAAATCCAAATGTTATTGTGCTAGAAGAGATTGAAGAACAATATTTTATTGAAAACAACAAGGAGTTTAATCAAGATTCAATGAATGACCAAAATAAAATATTAGAATCGGTACAAATGGAAGAAAGTTCATCTTCTTTTGAAATCTATGATGAACACGAAGAATAAGAATATATAGATTAAGACAATGTTGTTCAAACTAGGAATCAAGCAAACAAGTTCAAGCTTAGAGTTTAGCCAGATAAAGAAAAGGAAAAAAGTAATGTTCCAGAACCAAGAAGACAATGACCAGTTGTAAATCATTCCAAACAACCACCACATATGACTTATAATGTGGTTGATAAATTGACCAAGCTTCAGATCACTTTTCCATTTATGACGGTAGTCAAGATACCTTAACAAAGAGAAAATATTCTAATTTTTTTGGATAATACGAGTTCATCTAGTTTGAGGATAGAAGAAGCTATTATAAACACTAAACAACAAAAAAATTCTATACCATCTAGACCAAGAGTAAAGGTGTTACCATTCTACATATCATTGGAAAATCATGACTTTACACTACAAAATTGCTTGGTTGATAATGGAGCCACTAACAATATTATGTCATTATTTGTAATAGCAGATATTGGAATGAAATGCACAAAGTATTTGAGACAAGTGAACACATTTATGCCACTGATTCCAAAAAATCACCTGCTTATGGTGAAATCAAATACTTTTGCGACTCGATAAGTGCAACACCACATATTACAACAATGTTCACCATAATAATGGTTGACCTTCCCTTGATGTATGTTGTTGTCCTTGGTAGATATTGGTGCTCAATGATTGTAGGATACATTATGAATGATGGAAGTTTCATGATGCTCCCAAATGAAGATGGAACATTGGTCAAAGTACCACGAGAACAAAGAAAAATCACATTATTCGAGAAAAAGGGAGCTGAAATGGTGTTGAACTATATTGATTTTGGAATTGGAAATTATGTTGTCTTCAATACAAAGAAAATGAGTTCTCCCCCAAAAATAATAGACAACACTTTTCAAGGCTTTTTGAAAATGTCATTTGATGGTGTTTGTTCTAAATCAGGCGTTGGAGTTGGCATTGTTTTTAAAATCCCTAAATCTTGTATTTATCCACATGAAATCAAACTTGAGTTACCTTGCACCAATAATGAAGCTAAGAATGAAGCATTAATTTATAAATGTGTTGAACCTGTACAGAATAGATCTAGCTAAACAATAATACACACATTTTCAGAGAGAATTGGAGAAGGAAGAAGAAGGAGAGAAAGAATGGAAGAATTCTCATTAACCGTTATTCCACAGTCAAAGAGTGAATAATTTACAATAGATATAGGATACATGAGTAACTAATGAGCCATAGTGGTTGTCTAGAGTGATCTGGACACACACAAACAGTTACGGGAGTAAACTACTACCTAGTCTAGTCTCTCAGGCAGTTACAGGAGTGAACTGCCACCTAGTTGAGTTAACTAGTCTTCATTTAACTAACTGAACAAAGAGTAGTGATGAGTTAACTCGGGAAATCAAGGGTAATGCGTCAGTGTGGTGATTATCCCAAGGCAAGTGTGCATTAGTTGGTGATGATCCCAATGTTGCATGGTGACAAAACCAATGCAGCATTTAAACTCAACTCAACTAGTCAAACTGAAGTGTCAACTAAAAGAGAATATTCTCAAGGTGGAATATTCTCCCTTACAATATAGGAGACTGGATAATGACTAATTATGACCAATAAACAAGGAAAACCCTTGGGAAAAATAAATCCTAGGTGTGTGTGAAGTAACTCCAACATAATTCAAATATTGACTTTGGAACTACAAATGAAATTTAATGATTTAGTGGTGATTGGAGACTCAGAGTTAATTATTAATCATATCAGAAAAAGGCACAAGATCAAGAAGGAGAAGTTGAAGAATTATGCAAAAATAATTTGGGATATTAAAGATTCATTCAATTCCTTCAATATTAACTTTATTCCTTGAGAAAAAAAAAAAAAAAACAGACTCATTGGAAGTGGCGGCTTCTCTTTTAATATTGACGATTCTCAAAAACCCAATAATTTTCATGCCAAAAAAATTTCCCCTCCATCAATACCAGATAATCTAGAGTGTTGTCAGGTGTTTGAAAATGACGAATGTGTTGTGAATTTCATTGTGGATTTGCAACCAACATCAATAAGAGCACCATAATAAATGTAGTTGTATCTTAAATAAGGACAAATCAGTCAAAAAGAGACCCACAATCAAAGTTCTACTTTTATTCAAAAGAGTTATATCAATTTTGATCACCCTTCTCAAAATATTATCAAACAAAGGAAATGTGCACAGTGGATGAGTCCTCCCTTCAAAAAGTGCAAGAAACCAAAACAATCAATATTGGTACAATTGAAGCTCCTAAACATATAAATCTTGGTACTAGATGCACTTCTAAAGAAATTAAGGACTATACTATTCTCTTCAAAGAATTTTAGGATGTTTTTTCATGGAGCTATGATGATTTGGAAGAATATGACAAGTCTATTTTTCAACATATTATACCACTCAAGGAAGGAACAAGGCCTTTCAGGAAAAAATTAAGTATAATCAATCCAAAGTTGAATCCACTGGTAAAATTGGAACTTTAAAAGTTGAAAAAGGTTAGCATAATTTTATCAATCAGACACTCAGACTGGATTTCAGATCTTGTGGTCATAAAAAAAAGAATGGTGGAATTTGGCTTTGTCTAGATTTTCGAGATCTCATTCGAGCAAGTGCTAAGGATAATTACCCCTTTCCAAACATGGAGATGTTGTTGCAACAAGTTATTGGTTCTTTATTTATGTCCATGCTAGATGGGTTTTCTGGATACAATCAGGTACTTATTGTTGAACAAGATAGACCAAAAACTACATTTGTCACACCATGGGGAACCTATGCATATGTCTGCATACCTTTTGGATTGAAAAATGTTGGAGATATATTTCAAAGAGATATGGACCATTCCTTCAATGATTTTATTGGAAAATTCATGGAAAAACTATCAGGATGACCTAATTATTCATTCAAAGTTGAGAGAGTGCCACATGAAACACCCCAGGCAAGTTTTTCAAAGATGCAGGAAGTATGGCATCTCAATCCTAAGAAATGTGTATTTTCATTATTAGAAGGGAAGTTGCTTGGCTATATTGTAAGCAAAGAAGACATTTATATTGATCTAGGAAGAAGTAAATCAATAAATGATTTAAATCCTCCTACATCTTGAAAAGGGGTACAATATTTCCTTGGAAATATTGTGTGAAGATTTGTTCCTGATTATGCCACAATTGTAAAAATAGTCAACAAGCTATTAAAGAAAGATCATAAATTTGAATGGACTTAAGAGACTCAAAAGGCCTTTACAAACCTCAAACATGCAATCACCACTGCTAATGTTCTTATTAGGCCTTAGAAGAGACTATGTCTTCTATACTTACTCAAAAGAATTCAAAGGGGGAAGAGCTTCCAATTTCCTTCACGAGTAAAACCTTGCATGATTATGAATTGAAATACTCCACCATAGAAAAGAAAGCCTTTTCTTTGGTCAAAGCAATTGCTCATTTTAGAACCTATATTTTATCAACTCATCTTATTGCTTATGTACTACATTCTCATGTCAAAATGTTGCTAAATCAACAATTCAAAGAAGGGAGATGGGCAAATTGTTATGCAAGATGATGATTGGTATTGAAGTTGTCAATATAAATTCTCCTCATATAGATGATACTACCATGCAAGATGCACCCATCCCAAAGTCTAAATGGTATAAGTATATTATCCTTTACCTAAAATATGGATAGTTTTTTGTCATAATTTCCTCTAAATAAAGGAGAACTTTGAAAATAAAGGCCAAACAATATGTGTTAGTCTCTAGAATTCTTTTTTGAAGAAAACTTGACAACATCCTACTAATATGTCTCAACCATTCAAAATACCAACAAAAAATACAATAATTTCATGAAGGATTTTGTGGAGGACACTTTGCACCTGTGGTGACTGTAAACAAAATTATCAAATCTAGTTATTACTGGCCAACTATGTTCAAGGATGCCTATTTAATGATTATAAATTGTCTTCCATGCCAAAAATTCTCTGGAAAAGTGAAAAGAGAAACAATGCCTTTGAAATCCATATCAGTAGAAGAACCATTCACATAGTGGGGTCTGGATGTTATTAGTCTGATCAATCCAAAATTTAGTAAAGGGCATTCATACATTCTCACTATCGCTGATTATTTTACAAAGTGGCAAGAAGTTGTAGCTTTGAAGACTGTTGATTAAAAAAAAATGATCCTATTCTTGAAGGATAATATTGTTTCTATATTTGGTGTTCCTAAGAAGTTCATAAGAGACAATGGATCAATTTTCATTGGGTCTAAATTCACAAATTTCTATGAAGAATATGGTATTCCAATAGGACAATCATCCAATTATTATCCTCAAGGAAATAGATTGGATGTATCAACCAACAAAAAAATGATTCAAGTTGTCAAAAATATAATTGTAGCAAATCAAAGAAATTGGCATAAAAAGTTGACAGATGCTCTTTTGGTAAGTCGACTTACTCCAAAAGGAAGCATTGGATAGTCACCTTATACTTTGGTATATGGAAAGGAAGCTAGAATTCATGTACATATGGAACTAAATGCACTACCCATAGTTACAACAACTAAAGAAATGGAAGAATACTCCCCTCTTCAAGCACGATATAATCAATTAATGCAGTTGGAAGAACAAAGAGATCAAGCATTGACAACTATGACCAAAAGACAAAAAATAGTTAAAAGACATTTTGATCAGAGTACTATTATTGAAGACTTCCAAAAAGATCAATTGGCTTTACTCTAGAACAAAACAAATGAGAAGCCATATTTTCATACTAAGTTTGAATCTCTCTGGATCTAGCCATATCGGATTGAAAAGGTTTTTGGTTTCAATTCTTACTTTCTAAATATATGAATGGAACAATTCAAACAT
The DNA here is from genome assembly GCA_000966675.3 of Picea glauca. NCBI lineage: Eukaryota > Viridiplantae > Streptophyta > Pinopsida > Pinales > Pinaceae > Picea > Picea glauca. Next base: position 74,898 of record JZKD02S1677250.1, read on the forward strand.
TTCCCATGAATGGGCAATACCTCAAGCATTTCTTTGTCTAATCTCATATTCTTCGCTTTGTACACAAACCTTTACCTCTTTCTTTTTCCTCTATGTATATATTTCCTCCATATCACCTTTCCTTTTGTTTCCTTTTTCTTTCTTTTCCTTTTTACTTTTTTTTTTTTGAGTCCATTGCCCAATGGACAAGGCTCTTTGGATTCTTAGCAACCCACAGGGGGTTATTGTCCCACAGTTGGAGCCTAATTTTGATCAACATTTGTTGATCAAAGTTCGAGTATTTTGGTCATACTTTCTCTTTTATATATCCCACAATTAGTCATTTTTTTCCAAAATGAAGGTTGCGGGAAACACCACCCATAGTCATCACGAGTCCACAGTCCCACAAACCCGCAAACCTGCATTATCAACACTTAGTCATTTTTTTCCATTTTGTATTACCCATTCTTCACATTTCTTACACTTAGCCAATTCTTTGTTTGTGGGAGTCCCATTGCAGAAGTAAAAACTCTCCCAAAAGGTCCACAAACATGTATCCCACACTTACTCCCACTCCAAAATGACCCTCACACTTTCGTATCACAAAAAAAAGACTATTTTAATACTCAGTTTATTTCTTGATTGTAGATGCAAGAGTTTTCTCCTATCCCATAACCCACAAACTTGCACTCACCAAATCGAACTTCACATCACTCAATTTACACTTCCATTCTTAATAATTGTTCATTCATCCCGATACATAGTCACACTCCCCAAGAAAATTTATGATCCTATTGCCACTTCAGATGGCATGCGTTATGAATTAATATCGTTTTTAAAATACATGATTTTTGTAAAACCCCTGCCTTAAATCCAAATCAACTCATGCAATTAACAATTTTGAACTAAGTTCTACGACATGTGATATCAAGGCAATATGTGGAGAATTTTGTAAGAAACTAAATCCTTGTTGTAAAATTTTTACTTTGACAAAACCACCACCTTTTCACTCAAATTAATCTTTTCCAAGTATATTGATTAAGAAAAAAAAACTATTTGTGGAGATACTATCAACACACTAGGACGAGAAGACCATGCATTCCATAGGTCTGAAGCATTCAAGTGGTATTCAATGCTTTCGCTTCAATAAAGGATTTCAAACAAGGTTTGGACTTCCAAGATTGCATTGGCCGGGTGTATGCAAGAAGTGTTTGAAATTTAAATAATTGGTCCTATGGTACACGAACAAGTTTAACAATGAGAATAGAATAACTCAACTGCGGGGAAGGACACCAATTTCAATGGAGCCTACAATTTTTAGGAGGATGCTTAGACTTCCAGAACCCACCATGACATTTAAAACCTCTGAAGATGTTGTTTTCTTGAAGGCCAAAAATGGAGGAACAAATCTCTTGAATAATTTTCTCATAAAGCTGTCAGATTACTCTGGAAACTATTCCCAAATAGAGGTATATTCACTCAAATAATCGTATAAGGAGTTTGCATGGTTGTCTGCTAGAATCATTGGACAAGAATCCACGGCTACTATCCCAAGATATGTATTGTATGTTCTTCACCACTATGATCATGAAGATGTCATGTTCGACTAGCTCACATTATTTCGAGCGAAGTTTCATTTCAGCTAAGAAATTTTCAGAATACGAAGAAGTTCTTCATGAGTTCTTATTTAGTTTATGTAATATCTTATTTTCACATAATTGAAGACTTGCCACACGCAAGGAATGTATATTTCAGTAAGGATCCAATACAATTATAGTATCCAACACTTTGGAAGCATAAATCTTTGTACCATTTTTATGAGGTACATAATGTCTAAAGTTAATTCATGGTTCTACCACATCAAGGGTTTCAATGGAAGCTGCAACCTTTCTAGCAAGGAAAGTAGTTTTTTGAGACTCTAGATGACTTTATTTATGTTTGACTTTACGATTTTCAGGGAAACTTTTTTACTACCTCTTTATGTCTCTAATAAATTCTTCACAGTCAAAGTTTGCAGACAATATAAATTTTGGGCACATTTCTTTAATGAAAAACAAAAGAAGCATTCTATTCCACTACCTTGGAAAATTGGAGAGATCATTGTCTACAATATCTCTCATTTGGATGAATTTGCTATTCATTTTGATAATTTTAAATTGAGGGAAATTCATGAAATTCAAGGCTTTGACCCTAAGGATTTATTCATGGCACACATGTCTACAGTTGGTTATGGTTCATCGTTCATCAAGTCTATTCAATTGAAGGATGGAGGAGGGGATAACCAAAACCCTCTAGAAGCCACTCCTGAAAAAACCCATGATGATATTGATACTTTGGTCAGTACAAATGACCAATAAAAAAAAAGGTCAAACCACGACAACTGATAACCCTAACCTAGGCTCACCCAATTTCTCCCAACAAATTTCTTCAACAAAGAACATAATGCATGGCAATAATCAAGAACAAAGAAAGTCTCATTCTAGAAACTCTGGCAATGGAGGAGATGAAGACCCTTTTTAAAGGGTTATTTTAAAATCACATACAACCAATATACGTCCAAAGAAAAAAGAGAAATAGTTCAAAAGGCAAGTTAGGAAGTACCAGAAAAATGTGAACTCAGAGACATGGAGGTTGATGTTGTGATAGGAGAGCCCAATTGGTCTGAGTAGAGATTAATTGAAAATATAGAAATAGCATAATAATTGGCTTGTCAAAATCTAGTTTTTTTTTTAAAGAAGAGTCAATCACACTACATCACGTGGTCTTCAACAAAAGTTAAAAGAAATTGTTATTTGAGAAAGTTAATTTAAAAAATAAGAAAGTTGAAAAAATAGAATTCAGAAATTGGTATTCAAGAAGTAAAACCTTCTAATCTTATGGAATTCCATGAAGCCATAGGAGAAGCTTTAAAATATTCAATTGATAAAATAGAAAAATAAAACTCGATCTTGAAGGAAAGACTGAAATAACTTGAGAATGCTTTGTTGCCAAGACCTTTATTTGTTGAACCAATTGTTGTCATACGACCACTTAACAATCTAGAAGACATACCAGAGTCAAGCTCGAGATTAAATAGTGGTTCAAGCCTATTGATGGAAATTAGAAAGTACATTGGAAATAATATTCAAAAGAGAATTGTTTTAATCCTTGAAATTTGGGAACTAACAACTAGTTCAACTACTCTCTCTTCAAGGATTTTAAACTTCAAGGAATATCTCCAAAAAGACTTAGACAATGATAATCATTTTTACAAAGAAGTTGTCGGTACCTTTTTTGCCAAAGTTTCAAGTTTAAATCAAGTCCATCGAAGGGAACAAAATCTTCCTTCTAAAGTTTGATTAAAACAAATAAATGCATGTTGGCTAAAGATGATCAAGTATTTACGATAAATCAAGTGTTTGCGAGAAAAAAATGGTTTAATGTGGCACTATAAATTCAAAAAGAGGTGATTTATTCCATAAGCTTGTTGACTTAACCAAAGAAGTGGAGGCCCCACACTTGATAATGGACTCAAAACTGCTTTCAAGGGATCAATTACAAGAACAGTCTGATGCCCTTAAAACTTCATGGGAAAGTGAAATTTAATGACCTAACTGAATATTCAAAGGAAGAGTGGAGCAGTGATTAACTCATTATGTGAACAAAAATGAAGACATTGAAGATACACTTCAAAAAATAAGTTTTCATTTTATAGATATTGAAAATGAGTTGTTCGACGCAAGGATCAAGCATGTAACAACGGTTTCTCCCATGCAGGTGTACATTAAACTAGGGTTAAAGAATGCCTTGATCAAAATAACTAAACTAGATCAACAAAAAAATATTTACTACCATTAGGGCACTTCCAGTTGAACAACCTACAAAAGTTCAAAAAGTAAATGAAGGGTCTGGTTTTTTCCATCATAGTAAGTCAATTAGTAGTCATCTCATTCAAAATTTTACTTCATTTTCTTCTCAGTTAGCAGTCATCCAACCTTTTCTATTTCATGATTTATGAAAACCAAAGGTTGATTTCTAACCGTTTCTTCTTTGTTTCTTCCAAGTCTTTCTTTATTTATTGATCCATGAGAGCCCCATCCAAGTCCATTTAGAATGAATGCATTTACTTTTACAAATATTTACATATTTTTTAAAAAACATTTGTATACTTTTTTAGGTTCCTTAGACAACTATTCGGGGCACATGTTTAGTGATTTCTTTGACTTTGAGTTTTAAGAATGAGATTTCAAGAATGTGTCTATCAAAACATCTTTGAGTTTTAATTTCAAAATCATGTTAAGTTTTTTCCAAATGTGGTCCTTATTTCTTATCATGTGTTCTATTTTGATTATAATATGATGGAAATGTAGTCCTTTAAGATTTCTCATTTTAATGGTTTGCAGTCTTGTATAATATCTTTATTGCTTGTATAATATATTTATTGTGAATATCCTTTTATGAATATGCCTGGTCCTCTCTCAAGTATTTTTATGTGTGAATATTTATTATTTTAAAAACCTTTTTTTTAGAGCAGACCCAATAAATTTGTATTTTATTAAAAGAAGAGTATAAACCCTCTAAAAACGTAGGACGATTTATCCTCATAATATTATCTTTTAAACCTTGAATAGTATTTAGGATCAACAACTGGTTGTTGATCTGAATCATCATCTTCTTCTTCTTCCAAAAGAGAGTTGTTATGAACAAGGGCTAGTTCAGAGTGTCGAAGATTTTTTCATTCAAGCTCATCATGAAGAAGCCAAGTCCGAGTTTGAAGCAATTCTACTTTGGCTTGCGAAACTTGCAAACAAGTTAGAACAAGCTCAAGAGTTCCTTTGTCAATTGTGACCATATTGTCGTCGATTGAAAGTATTAGATTGTTCAACAACTCTAATAGTTCATCAATTCGAGCCATTTAAAGACTAATGTAGACTCAACAATGGAAACTCAACAAATGAAGGGTGTCAACTTTTACCGAAAATGTATTCATTTACATAAATAACATTAGTAAACTTACAAAAAAACTATTTGCAAGTTTTAGGAGTTGAATGTGTTGTCGTCATGTGATTTTGCTTCACCATAGACAACTTTTGAGTGTGATTATGATCTAGATTTGACGGCTTATAGTTCTTCTTATCGCTCCACCAAAGTGACTTTCTGTACCTTCACTTGTTGGGCTTCATCAATGATATACCTTGTTCAAGTTTCAACTCCAGAATCCATCTTTTCCAGTATTCCTCAACATATTTGCATGAAAACAACTAAAAATAATCATGTTGCTAGATTTCCAACAATCTCCTTCAAGCGATTAGGATCAACTCCTATAAGATCTGTAACTTTTGCCCCATCTTTTGTAGAAGTGAAAGGTTGGTACTCATGTGACTCCTAAATTTTGTAAACTGTTAGAAAGAGTATCCATGTCTATGTCTAGTTTCAAAATTGCGACATTTGAATAGCTTGTGCTCAATTTCTCAACAATAGGAGCTATGGCTCGTCATGGCCCACACCTGTTACAATAAACTAGTCAATTGCATGATCTTGATTACCTTGTTCTTTGATTAGCGAATTTGAAAATTTTGCATCTAAATTCATTAAAATAACTTTTGACGAGCCTTACGCTTACTTGTGATAAAGATCTCATACTTGCCAAAGAAGGGCTCCATGGCTTATGTTGCCAAATCTGAGAAGTAGGAGGATAATGAAGAGTTGACGAAGAGTTCGAGGATGAATGGATTTTGGCAACATAGCATGAATACAATGATTGAATAGGATTCAGCGTTTTGAGTAAGGACCCACGAGCAATGACCTGTATGACTCAAGCTAGTGAATATTTTGAAACAAGTTGATTAGAAAAACCCTTTTCGAGTAGAGATGACTGATCATTGGCTTTGTGTGACAAGTTATGGATTTCTTCCTTTTGCAGGTGACGATTAGCTACAGTTCTTGTAAGGTTGCATTTCACAGAGCACTTAAAAGAAGTTATCACATACATTGAACAAGGCCATATCTATGTTGGCCCAGACACTATTACAGATCTAACATTTATGTTTGAAGCGACGAGTTTCTTGTTGGGCGAAGGCGATGCTAGAGAGAGCTATGGTTTTCTCTTCTTTCCCTTTATTGCCTCTCGGTTTTGAATTTGTAATGCATGTTCACAACGAGTGTGATTGTAAATTGATTTAGAATCTCGTGGGTGAAGGTAACGAGAAGAGTGTAATTAGCAACGAGCATATGGACATGGAGGCTTATGGCTCTCTGCACAACAAGAGGACGAAGATAGTTTGAGCTTGAATGTTCTACTTGGCAAAGTTCATGCGAGGAAGAGGAGTCCCAAGAGTGGAATGGAGGAAACCCTAACGCGCACGCGCACACACAAACAAAATCTCTGAGCCGGGGAATAGTGACAAAGCTGAAGCAATGAATGGATCTGTTGTTACAAAGTTTGCATATGAGTGAAACCGCGTGAAAGGAGGGAATCATTCTCTCAAAAGGAACCAAATAATTAGAACACTTAGATCTGACACAAAAATATGTGCACAAGACATATTCGCAGGAAAATGATGGCAGCGAGACGTTTTTTCAAGTAAAATGCTCAGAATTAACCTGATATGGAAAACTATCATAGCATATTTCAAGCCTAAGAATAAGAATAACAAGCTCTAATGACACTGTTAGAATGTGCAAAATGGAGATAAGTGTGAATTTTGTTTTTCATTGATATGATACATTTATAAATATATTATCTTGACTTTTGGATTTGTCTTCCAAAAAGTTTCTTGGACTTAGAATAATTGTTCATATTCACTTGTGTCTTTTCCTATTCAATGTCAAATGAATAATACAATAATATCATAATCTTCATGGATTGTTTCCAACAGTTTTATCTTAGTACAAGGGTATCTTTTACATCTTTCATTTTATTGTCTCTTGTATCTGGTTAGTGTTGTGATATTATATGTACACTTGATTGTGTTTCAAGTTTAAGGGCTAAGAAACACTACATATGCCTATGTTTCATTTGACCCTGGCTATGGGCATTGGTTCTAGCATGTGTACACATTTCCCAACCCATGACCAAATCAACAATGTATGAATAGATCATATATATCTCATCAAAAATTGACTCATTAAAAACAAACATGTTACAAAGTGGGATTTGAACGAGATAGGGAGGGTAGCATTTTTTTCTCATAACCACTAGAGTTACACCCAATTGACAATTTAATTCTTCTTTATATATTAATCTAAGTTCATCTAGAGTTACACCCAATTGACAATTTAATTCTTCTTTATATATTAATCTAAGTTCATCTAGAGTTACACCGAATTGGCAATTTAATTCTTCATATCTTAATCTAAGTTCATCTATTAATTTGGCAAAACTTAGTTTTACTAATGAATATATAATTTTATTTTATTTTTCACTTGTTGATTAGTGTAATTCATCTTTATATCCTAATTTAAGTTAATTTATTAATTTGATCCATATGATTCTTTAAAAAACAAATTAACCCAATTTCATTTTTAAAATATAATTTTTTATCAATACATAAATTATGTTATTATTAAAATCAGAATTTTTAATCTCATAGTAATTTATTAATTTCCTTCCTGATTATTTATGATAGGAATTAAATTTTAATTGTTTAATTAGTTTAATTTAATTTTAATTTAATATTAATTTAATTTTTTTAACCAATTATTTTAATTAATTTTTTTTAACCATTTTTTTTTATAATTATTTTGTTATATATTTAAAGGTAAAATCAATCCGAAACTTATTTAGTTT
>JZKD02S1677250.1:91929-104295 GCA_000966675.3 Picea glauca
TTATATAATAACTTAATAGACTCTTTAGGGTACCTTAGACCACCATCTTCACCATCTAAAACGGGACTTGAGGAAAACAACGGAGGGTGTAGGCAGGGGACTGTCTCACGGCGCAGAGGATGTGTCCTCTCTGGGAAGTACTCTTGTCTTAGGGCTGACATGTGAAGCTATGGTGGCAACACTTATTGAGCATCCGACAGTTATTTGGCAATAGGAGGAGGAGGCTTTGGTGAAAGCTTAATAAAATTTGATAACCTTAAGAAAGTTTAACAACTCAACCCTGGATTTAAATTTCTAAATACTTGTGGGTTTAATAATTAAGAGTGGTTGATCTTCATCCTTGATACTTGTGCTTAACTTTATAAATATTCTTCTTGATATATTGATGATGATGATCTTGATGCTTTGATGATAATGTTATGTGATACTTTAATCTTTTTTATATCATGCACAAACACATATAAACAAAGTGGTTAGCTTGTTGTTGTATTTTAGCATTCTTTGAATTGTAAATCTTATATCTAATATTTATTTGATCAAGTTATTCTTTTGTAAGTAATATTGTAATCTATTAACTTAGTTGACCCCAAGCCCAATCTTTAGGAACTAGTCTTAGTTGCCCTAGGAAAAGGTTTGCTTTACATACTAACCCTTGGAACTTGTATTGCTGCCTTAGCATCCTAGATTAGATCCCCTCTAATCTTAAGAAATTAAAATCAACTCCTAGAACCTAACTCTAAAACGTATCTAGTAACTAGGGACAACCCCCCTTAGCTTCCCTAGGAGTGAGCCTAGACAGAAGAGGTTCAAGCCAAAGTGACAGCATGGGATTTGAACCTAGGCATTGTGCCTCCAAGGACACACTAAGTGAGCCGGACTTAGCTCATGTTTGCAAGTGTGTATTAGGATGGCAACAGGTCCCATATAAGGATGTGAACTACAATACCCTGTGAAGCATGATCCTGAATCATATCAACACCAGGAGTCTTCTGCACATGACACATGACCTCATCCCAGAATGAGTCCATCCTCTGAGTCCATATCAAGACCAACACGGTCTCCATCAACTGCACATGTTGCTGCCCTAGTGAGGTATTGCAAGACCTCCATGAGACACCCTCAAGTGATGTGCTCTCCTCAACACTAAAGTTCACTGGAAATTCAAAATAACTTTCCCCTGCAAGGGTCCACTCGCCTCTATCAGTTTGTAATGTTCCCAAGCCAATATTTTTGCTTGGAACACTAACTAACCACTGAATTAACTGTTTGATTGTTTGTATGCGCAGGTTGGCATCTCAAATTTCGGCCTTAGGATTATATTCAGTTATTCATCCTGGATCATGAATATATACTCAATACAATGCAAGATCTAATCAACACACAATATATGGAACTCCAAAAGCATAGATCTGACCTTTATTATTATGAAAAACAAGAACCTGATACAATATGGAAGCAGATCTAGAATAACATCAGATGGCTCCAAGATAGAAGATATGAGCTACTACAAAATGCTCTCGACAATAAAACATAAGCCTCCAAAGGTTGAATATGTGATGAAGACCCAAATACAATAAGAGCTAGGGTCACTGTTATCACACAATTTGTGGCTAGGAAAAAAGGCTATAAGATTGAAGGCCAAACTGGCGTAACAGGAACCTATCCCACCCATTGTCACCACGATGGGGGGGTTCTTTCCTTTTAGAGAGGTTAGGCCCTGGGGAGACGTCTCCGGTGACCTAGGGCTTTGAAAGGGAAAAGGTTAATAGGATGAATATGAGTTTCCCCCCTTTCACAGATCACCACCAAGCAGATAGTTCGGATTTATAGCCAATAAAGATAACTGGAAGCAATAACCAAGTAGAATCCCTGCCCGAGAACAAAGCAACAATAAATTGATATATGCAAGCTTGGTTAGTACTTCATATATATCAACAACTATCTGATATTCTGTATAAGCAATTTGAAAATAAATATTGATGGAGTCAATGTTTATCAATAACAATAAAGATCATGTCACTTCATCAATAATTATTAAAATGATGAGGCACTCAATGTAATAAACCAACACTTCAATTAACTTATGCCTAAATCATTCAATTGCTCAAAAGACAAAACGTTGCTGCATCAATGATACAATAGCAAAGAGTGACGTCAACATTTAGGGTTAGTAGGGTTAGCCAGAGCTAGGGTTAGTGTAGTTAGGGTTTAAGATTTCAAAGGGTTTTGAGAGTTGTTTTGATCAATTTCACTTCAACGTTGGAGGTCTTAGGATCAGTTCCTTCTAGGGTAAAATGGAGTCAAATTAAAGGAGGACGCAAGGGTTGAAGGAGGACGACCAAGGACTGGAGGGAGGAGCTCTGAAGTGCTGCTATGGCAGGGCCACAGAGAGAAAACCCTAGGGGAGAGAGGCTCACTACGGTGTTGCTATGGGAAGGCCTCGTGCTCTCTCCTCCTTCCTTAGATGGAAAAAACGGCTAGCATGAAAGATAAAGTCAAGACAAGAGAGTCAAATGAGGGAGAGTGTTGCTACAACAAGGCTCTATCAACAAACCCTAGAAGAAAACGACCCTAAGTGTAGATAACCTAGGCCTGGGACGTCTTCTCCTTCTTGAGCTCAAACAGGTACGACTAGCAAAGAGAGAAGAAGAGAAAGGAGTGTAGCTATGGCTAGGCTCTCTTTTTCCTCTTCAATGGCTGAAAATCTCTCTATTAGGTGACATGAGACAAGGACCTACTTGTGTGCTTGTCACCTAGAGTTTTTGTTCAACAATAATCACAAATACATGCAAGAAATTAAACTACAACCATTCATTCAAGAATTTTTGCAGAAAAATACTTACAATTCACCAAGAAATAAATGTGCAAACCCTAGTTGTAACACCTTCCTTCAAGAGAGAAACCAAAATATGCCAAAATAGCCTTCCTTCAACAAGTGTGCATCACCAAATTATCCAATAACCCAAGATAGGGCACCAATTTTAGACCTCAATAATGAGTGAGTAAGTTGCGATGAAAAAATGAGAGTGAAAATCTCTCATTTATACAAAACCTTGACCTAATTTTACATTTTAGGTCAGGTAAAAGCCCGACAAGGACAAATTATCAAAATCATACTGTTTTACAATAAATTGTCAAATAAAAACCCTAAATAAGCAGAAAAAAGAGTAAAAGCCCCTCTAAGGGAGGCGCTAGCCCTTTCTAGGGAAAATGAAACATCCTGGAGCAAAACGTTAGCCCTCCAGCAGCTTCTCCAACATGCCACACGTGCCACTGCTGCCCAGTCTGCCTCCAAAGACACCCAATAGGTTGGATGACGTCATGGTCATCAAAGGTGACGTCCCAGGCCTTCCAAGGCCAACCTCTCAGTGAAAAGGGCTCATCCCCCTAGGCTAAGCTATGCCAGGGTGCCTCTGGTGGAACGTCCTCTTCTTCTCTGGTGCAAAGACTCTGATCAACCTCTGTCCTGTCTCTGCCCCCTGATGGGGTCTCAACATCCATCTGGTGGGCTCTTCAGCCCCATGGAGGTCCTAACTGATCATCTCCCCATGTGTACCGGTCCAAATGGTACCTGTCCGTCGGGTATGGTCCTGCACATCAAAGGCTACGTCTTACATGGGCTCATCAGTCACAGGGATCATGGCAATGTCAATCACATTTCATCATTAATATTATTAAACACATGCATAAAATCCCTAATACATCAATCAATAGCTCAAAGACGTTACACAAGCCTGCAATACAAGTTTGGGGAAAAGGACAAGGCTTCCTATTGGGCTAGTGTCCAACGAAAAAGGCAAGTTCCCAGAAAGACCTCTTCCAAGCCATGTAAGTGGGTGGTGTGGTCTGGGGATGTCCAAGAATGTGGGTGCAATGATGGCCAAGGGTGCAAAGATGTTACCTGTGGGTGCCTTTGTAGAAGGCGAGCTGTCCCTGTCATGGATGCATTTTGCCAAGCCCATTCTTGCCTTTATTCTTTTTATTCTTTTTTGTTCAAAAGATAATCAGGGGACACTGCCTTGGCATGGTGACCAGAGCTGACAGTGTTACCCACAAGTACTTTTGCAAAGATGAGAAGGCTGGCTCGTGAAGAGACCTCCTTTCCCTTGTCCATGCAACCAAGAGTCACTGCCTTGGCGTGGTAACCAGCTGGTGGAAATGTCATACTGCTAGGTACCCATGGACCTAATAGGCTGGCTCGTGATGAGACCCCCTATCCTCTGATTAGGTCTTGTTTTATTATTTTTTGGGGTCCCTCTTGTTTCTTGCTGAGAAGTTTTTATTGCTTTCTCAGGGATCCCTAGGTGAAGCATTTCGAGGTTCATTTTTTAGGCTTTTATCTTTTACCAGCTTGCTTTTACCTTCTGGGCCTTTAGCCCCTTCTTCCCACGAGGTAAGGTACAATCCTGAAATAGGTCAACCCAATGCCTGGACAAGGGGAATGGGATAGGTGAGCGGGAAACAAGATGTAAGAGTGGTGCTATGAAGGGAGAAAACGATGGCTTTTCAGAAATCCCCCCAGTGGCAAACCAAAAACTATAGAAACAGGCTTGGTAGGGCACCCTGTCAATCCCCCCAAACATGGTCAAGTGAGAAAATGTAAGATCCAAGCAGTTGTTAGAGATAATAGGAATCAGATGCATATATTTAAAGGTTTCAATGATAAAAAGTGACACATACCATGATACCTGGACCAATTACCTCATGGAGCAAGAACCTCTTTTGATACAAGACCAATCTGATGGTGATGGATGCTGTTGCTGCTGTCAAGACAAAAATGATGGGAGAAAAATATGGGCCCTCCAGGGCCATGCTCAGGTCAATCTTGCTCTCGGTACTCCATGTCTAGGACCCGTGGGCCTCGAGACATGATCTCCTAGTTATCCCTAAAAAGTGGGGATAACATCTGGCTCCAACTCGGGGACATGTGCTCACCATAGAGTGCATGAGAACCCCAGCATCTCTGGCATAGCCTGTAGACCTGCTCAATCTCGATAGAAGTATCAGTAACAAAATTGGGGTGGTAATGCCACCCCAGCATATATACTGAAATAAACCAATCAATAAAGGTGAAGCAAACTACTTACCTATACTTACCTGTTTGTTGGATGTTGGTGTAGTCAAACAACCAGTGAAGCCAATCCAACAATGTCCTACAATACCTGCCTTTGTGCTTCATCATAAACCAAAACAGTGATAAATCGAGCACAAAAATGACATGGGTTAGAACATATATCATATCATTGGACAACATAAAGTCTAATTCATGGAGGCGGGTGGGAGAAATAAAATCTTGCCAAGTCCATATTCGAGGAAAGCACTCAATCCACCTCCAGAAGGGGTCATGAAAATTCCAAGGTTTAGAACACTGACTCTAAGGGTTGGTAAACTATCTACCTAGGACGTCTTCGCACTCTGGAGCTCCAGAAGGAATCGACAAAGATCTAGCAGAGGACTAGAAAACTCTGAAGGGAAAGTTGAAACACTGAGAAGATAGACATGAACTCATAGTTTTCAACCAACCCTCGTATTCTAGGGTTTGCCTCAGAGGAAACTCAATGTAAAATACATACTTCCCAATTATACCTTTAATGAAACAACGAGGTAATGCAATAAGAGGTGGCTAGGGAGAAAGGTCATGAGAATCCTTCTTCAGGAAAACAATATTCTTACCCCCATCAAAACCTGAGCACAATGGTGGTTGATAGTCATTTTCACAAGGTAAATCTAAGTGCTTGGAGGGGTAATCATCAAAGACCTCAAGGTAAGACCGAAAATCATTAGGCAAATATGGTACTTGGTCAACCTTGGGTGTTTGGGGAGCATCGATACAAATCTCATCTCCTTGTTGCTGTTGGTCAAGAGTCTGCTGTGATAATTGCAAGGAAAACACTTGGAGATGACTCTCTATGTCGTAGATGGGATCTATATCATAACCGATTGCATGCCACCCACGTCTCCCAACATGTATGAACTCATCAATGTTATCATCTATGTCATTATCGGTTTCACAACCTGCAGGGTTTGAAGCATTCTTTCTCATCTCCTCCTCATCTTCCTTATCACAAAGTATAGCATTATCAAAAACTAGGAGAGGAGGGAAACTTACTTTTTCTTCTTGTGTAGAGGTTTTGAAGACTTGGGTGTCTTCAACATGTGTCATGGTTTCATCCTCAAGAACTACCCCTTCATCTTTAGTTGTGCAACATGGAAGGTTTGATTCTTTCGAGGATTCCATTTCACCTTCATTTCCTGAATCATGGGACAAGGTGTCATCTGAATCCTGAAGTGGAAAGCAACTAACCTTATCTTTGCTTTGCTGTGTAGGAGAAACAGGTTCTTGGATGACCTCATTAGAGGGAGGAGCACGGGCTGGTACTTCATCATCTTGCTTAGGTTTTTGCTCCTTAATCACGTCCTCATTCTGCTGGTTAAAAATTTGTTCCCTTCTTTCTTGGGGATCATCAGTAAAAGTTTCAAAGGAAACTTGTTTTATCAGGCTGAGAGTGTCCACGGTACAGTGATTGGTTCTGGACATGGAGAGATTTTTCTCGAATTGAATGGCCATGTTGTGAGCTTCTGCAAGTGTTTTTGGACCCTTTTTATCTAGGAGGAAGCTTAAATGCCCCAGAAGTCCATTGGAATAGAGATAGATGAGATAGTTGCCTTTAGGACGATAGCTTTCAGGAATGTGGTACAGCAACTTCTGAAATCTAACCCCGAAATCTCTGATGGTCTCATCCTCTGTCTATTTTATGCATTCAAGAACTCTCATCAATGATTGGATATCTTCCATTTTCAGAGCCCACCTTGCAAGAAATATTTCTTCAAATTGGTCCATAGATGTGATGCTGGTAGTTGGAATATTATCATACCATCTTCTAGCGTCTCCATGTAGAGTGGAAGAGAAGAGTTTCATTACCAAATCTTCAGTGTCATCATAGATAGGGCAGTGCTGAAAGAAAGTCCAGAATTTGCTCATGTGATAATCAGGATTTTCTCCAACGATGCCAACGAATCTAGGGAGCCATTTTTTATACCAAGGGGGCATTTGTCTAGGGTATCCTGGGATTTTACTCATATCTAAAAGCTTGTAGTTCCTGGGATCCCATTGTGAAGTCATTGTTGGCTTCGTCATTAGTGGAGTCGCTAGATAATTTTCTTGAAACTATCAAAAATAAGGGAAAACACCCTAGTGGAGTCGCCAGGTAAGCTTGTAAGAAAAGGCTCTGTGGCAAGGCTTACCGAAACGATTTGTCGTTTGAGGAGAATTGACTCAGTGTTCCCCGGCAACGACACCAAAATGTTATCGCACAGTTTGTAGCTAGGCAAAAAGGCTATAAGATTGAAGGCCAAACTGGCGTAACAGGAACCTATCCCACCCAATGTCACCACGATGGGGAGGTTCTTTCTTTTTAGGGAGGTTAGGCCTTGGGGAGACGTCCCCGGTGACCTTGGGCTTTGAAAGGGCAAAGTTTAATAGGATGAATATAAGTTTCCCCCCTTTCATAGATCACCACCAAGCAGATAGTCCGACTTTATAGCCAATAAAGATAACTAGAAGCAATAACCAAGTAGATACCTGTTAGCGATATTTCTTGCTAAGGGATTTGATAGCGAAAGAAGGGGGTTAAAACCCATTTGTCCTAAGTTTTGGGCGATAATGCGCCCATGATAAGCAGCGAGCAGGTCCGAGCGGTCCAGATTCGCGCGCCCGGATCAACGGCACGCGTTGGATTCCGGACCCCCCTTACCTTTCTACCTTTAAGCGAGGGGGGGGTCCGAAATCGCAGGCGCAACTCTTCGACGGTTCAGATTAGCGCGCCCGGATCAATGGCGATGAAGACCATTCCGGACCCCCCCCGCCTTTCTACCTTTAAGCGGAGGGGGGGGGGGGTCCGGAATCCCATGTGCAGCTTCCCGACGACCACGATCAAGACGCCTAGATCAACGGCGCTCGTGCGGCCCCGCATTTCTCAGCTACCCTGTGCTTAACCAGTATGGGCCCTTCTCCCGTCACTTCATCCTCCCTTCCGCCTTTCCCTTGCTGCCGTGTGTCATCCATTCACCTCTCCTCTTTGGTCCGCGTGGTCTTCCCTTCTGCTCACCGTCCACTCATCACTCGCCACGCGCCCAGCCTCTTCCCACGTCAGCCTCTCACCCGCAGGCGAGTTCGTTAGCTCCCGTCTTCTCCACCTGGCGTCTGACGCCATGAATCACCCTCTTTCACCCATCTCACTTCCCGCCATCACTCCTATCATATACCATGTCCTCCGCGCTAGCCTCCATGCCCGTCCCTCAAGCTATTCAGTTGTTCCAGGTGGCAGCACGAGAAGCCTTCCTTATCCCGAGATGCTGAGTCAACAGAGCCGTTCTCAATCCCAAGAAGCAGTTATTAAAGCGGTTGAGGGTGGTTAGACATCGTCTCCGCCATAATGGGGACGTCCTGCATTGAATTAAAGGCACGTCGATTCGCCGATGTAATTGTCAGAAGATCGATCACATCTGCCATAAGTTGCACGATTATTCAAAGAATGCGGCTGCAGAGTGTCAGAAGCCATGCAGACGCAAAGCTTTTAATGCATCTTCTTGGTTCCGCTGCTGTTGTTGTTTGAGTATATGTAGGCATTTTTGCCATTTTTGTATCTATCGATGGTAGAGCTAAGCTCCCGACTGTAAAGTTTCAGCAAATACTCTGGTCCTTGATTATGCCTCTGTGTTTGAGACTTCTTGGTTTATAACAAACAGTTTCTCTTTTCCATCTTTGTTTTATCTTCTGCTGGAGGGTTCACAGTTGAAGGATTCACGTGGACTTAACAATCTTGTTGCGATAAAGGATTTGTTGTGACATCTTTGTATTCTCTGGTATTTGTGTTTGAATGTAAAAGGATTTTGTGTTCGAATGCATTTCTTCTTCAGTCTGTTACACACCTGATGTTTGTGATAGACCTTTGCACCCTTCTTGCGTAAGTCTTCCACCTACTCACCCTTTTACTACGACTCACTGTTTGGAGTTTATCAAGACCTCGCTCGTCATGCATGCCCGGTCTGGTTTCTGAGTTGAGACGATATCGTTCCGAGTTTCCTTCCATTTGATCGCCTTTTAAATAAATCGTGACATTAAATTGATGGGCTTCGGGCTCTGCTCCTGCTAGCAATCCAGGAGTGACCTCCGAACGCCAACAATACCCTGCCCGAGAACAAAGCAACAATAAACTGATATATGCAAGCTTGGTTAGTACTTCATATATATCAACAACTATCTGATATTCTATATAAGCAATTTGAAAATAAATACTGATGGAGTCAATGTTTATTAATAACAGTAAAGATCATGTCACTTCATCAATAATTATTAAAATGATGAGGCATTCAATGTAATAAACCAACACTTCAATTAACTTATGCCTAAATCATTCAATTGCTCAAAAGACAAAACTTTGTTGTATCAATGATACAATAGCAAAGAGTGACGTCAGCATTTAGGGTTAGTAGGTTTAGCTAGAGCTAGGGTTAGTGTATTTAGGGTTTAAGATTTCAAAGGGTTTTGAGAGTTGTTTTGATCAATTTCACTTCAACCCTGGAGGTCTTAGGATCAATGCCTTCTACGATAAAATGGAGTCAAATTAAAGGAGGACGCAAGGGTTGAAGGAGGATGACCAAGGATTGGAGGGAGGAGCTTTGAAGTGCTGCTATGGCAGGGCCTCAGAGACAAAACCCTAGGGGAGAGAGGCTCACTTCGGTGTTGCTATGGCAAGGCCTCATGCTCTCTCCTCCTTCCTTAGATGGAAAAAATGGCTAGCATGAAAGATAAAGTCAAGACAAGAGACTCAAATGAGGGAGAGTGTTGCTACAACAAGGCTCTATCATCAAACCCTAGAAGAAAACGACCCTAAGTGTAGATAACCTAGGCCTGGGACGTCTTCTCCTTCTTGAGCTCAAACAGGTACGACTAGCAAAGAGAGAAGAGGAGAAAGGAGTGTAGCTACGGCTAGGCTCTCTTTTTCCTCTTCAATGGCTGAAAATATCTCTATTAGGGGACATGAGACAAGGACCTACTTGTGTGCTTTTCACCTAGGGTTTTTGTTCAACAATAATCACAAATACATGCAAGAAATTAAACTACAACCATTCATTCAAGAAGTTTTATAGAAAAATACTTACAATTCACCAAGAAATAAATGTGCAAACCCTAGTTGTAACACCTTCCTTCAAGAGAGAAACCAAAATATGCCAAAATAGCCTTCCTTCAACAAGTGTGCATCACCAAATTATCCAATAACCCATGATAGGGCACCAATTTCAGACCTCACTAATGAGTGAGTAAGTTGTGATGAAAAAATGAGAGTGAAAATCTCTCATTTATACAAAACCTTGACCTAATTTTACATTTTAGGTCAGCTAAAAGGCTGACAAGGCCAAATTATCAAAATCATATTGTTTTACAATAAATTGTCAAATAAAAACCCTAAATAAGCAGAAAAGAGAGTAAAATCCCCTCTAAGGGAGGCACTAGCCCTTTCTAGGGAAAATGAAACATCATGGAGCAAAACATTAGCCCTCCAGGAGCTTCTCCAACATGCCACACGTGCCACTACTGCCCAGTCTGCCTCCAAAGACATCCAATAGGCTGGATGACGTCATGGTCGTCAAAGGTGACGTCCCAGGCCTATCAAGGCCAACATCTTAGTGAAAATGGCTCATCCCCCTAGGCTAAGCTATGTTGGGGTGCCTCTAGTGGAACACCCTCTTCTTCTCCGGTGCAAAGACTTTGATCAACCTCTGTACTGTCTCTGCCCCCTGATGGGATCTTAGCATCCATCTGGTGGGCTCTTCAGCCCCATGGAGGTCTGAATTGATCATCTCCCCATGTGTACCGGTCCAAATGGTACCTGTCCGTTGGGTATGGTCCTGCACATCAAAGGCTATGCCCTCCATGGGCTCATCATTCACAAGGATCATGGCAATGTCAATCACATTTCATCATTAATATTATTAAACACATGCATAAAATCCCTAATACATCAATCAATAGCTCAAAGACATTACACAAGCTTGCAATACAAGTCTAGGGAAAAGGATAAGGCTTCCTATTGGGATAGTGTCCACAGAAAAAGGCAAGTTCCCAGAAAGACCTCTTCCAAGCCATGTAAGTGGGTGGTGTGGTCAGGGGATGTCCAAGCATGTGGGTGCAATGATGGCCAAGGGTGCAAAGATGTTACCTGTGGGTGCCTTTGTAGAAGGCGAGTTGTCCTTGTCATGGATGCATTTTTTCAAAGCCCATTCTTGCCTTTATTCTTTTTTGTTCAAAAGCTAATCAGGGGACACTGCCTTGGCATGGTGACCAGAGATGACAGCGTTACCCACAAGTACTTTCGGAAAGATGAGAAGGTTGGCTCGTGATGAGACCCCCTTTCCCTTGGCCATGCAACCAAGATTCATTGCTCTGGCGTGGTAACTAGCTGGTGGCAATGTCATACTGCTAGGTACCCATGGACCTAATAGGCTGGCTTGTGATGAGACCCCCTATCCTCTGATTAGGTCTTGTTTTATTATTTTTTTGGGTCCCTCTTGTTTCTTGTTGAGAAGCTTTTTATTTCTTTCTCGGGGATCCCCGGGCGAAGCATCTCGAGGTTCATTTTTTAGGCTTTTATCTTTTACCAGCTTGCTTTTACCTTCTGGGCCTTTAGCCCCTTCTTCCCATGAGGTAAGGTTGCAGTCCTGAAATAGGTCCACCCAATGCCTGGACAAGGGGAATGGGATAGGTGAGAGGGAAACAAGATGTAAGAGTGGTGCTATGAAGGGAGCGGACAATGGCTTTTCAAAAATCCCCCCAGTGGCAAACCAAAACCTACAGACACAGGCTTGCTAGGGCACCCTTTCAATCCCCCCAAACATGGTCAAGTGAGCAAATGTAAGATCTAAGAAGTTGTTAGAGATAAGAGGAATCAGATGCATATATTTAAAGGTTTCAATGATAAAAAGTGACACATACCATGATACCTGTTATCGCACGGTTTGTAGGATAGGTCCAAGGGCTTGAGTCAGGGCTTGAAACCGGCGTAACAGGAGCTTCCCCCACCCACTGTCACCTCGATGGGGGGCTCTTTCTATTTAGGAGGGAAAGTCCAAGGGAGACGTCCCTAAGGCAATCTGGGATTAAAGAGGGGCTAAAGGATAAAGACCAAGATGGAGGTTCCCTTTCACAGATTGCTGCCCAAGTGAGATAGTCAGGAGAAGCTCTTCCACTGGATGCACCTGTTTGCGAGACAAAACAAAGAGAACTAGAGAGTGCTTGCAGTGGGTTAGTACTTCATGAAATCAATGACTATCTCTATCATACATATATGAGCAATGAATAAATAT
>JZKD02S1677250.1:106577-119777 GCA_000966675.3 Picea glauca
TCCAAAATGAAAGAGATCTAATGCATACATAAGAAGGTTATAATGATCAAATATGACACATACCATGATACCTCGGACCTATTACCTCATGGAGCAAGAGCCTTTTCTGATGCAAACCCAAGCCGGTAGTGATGGAGGTTGGTACTGCTGGCAGGACAAGTCTGGCTGAAAAGAAGAAGGTGGGTCCTCCAGGACCATGCTCAAGTCGCTCCTGCTCTCGGTACTCCATGTCTAGGACCATGTGGGCCTCGAGACATAATCTCCTAGTTATCCCTAGATATCGGGGATAACAATACCTAGACCAATACCTCATGGAGCAAGAACCTCTTCTGATATAGGACAAATCTGATGGTGATGGATGTTGTTGTTGCTGTCAAGACAAAAATGATGGGAGAAAAAGATGGGCCCTCGAGGGCCATGCTCAGGTCAATCCTGCTCTCGGTACTCCATGTCTAGGACTTGTGGGCCTCGAGACATGATCTCCTAGTTATCGCTAAAAAGTGGGGATAACAGTCACGTCCAACCCCCCTAGTTGATGGCACGTCCTACTGGATGGATGAGAAGGCCAAAGTTTCGACCCAGCTAAAGGAGACCTCCAAATGATGCCAAACCTCACCAAAAGACAAATCGGGACAAGAGAAATCCCTCTCTGAAGTATGAAGTCCAAATGCCAAGTCGTCCTTCTCCAAACTGCCAAAACCCTAATCAAGACTGCGCCCTCCTAAAGACTGTCAAGCTCAATAATTCGGCCCTGAAGTAATAAGTCTCCAAGTGCACTGAAACTCTCCAGAAAGGTAGATCGGGCTACCACAAGCCACTAGGAGAAGTCTCAGGATCAGATCTGAGGTGTAGCCCCTCCAGAATGAGCAGATCTGAATCATAGTTGCGTCGTCCTTCTCTCAAGGACGTCCCAAAGCTACAGATAAATATCTAGCCGAAGAAACTCTCCA
Source organism: Picea glauca (assembly GCA_000966675.3). Classification (NCBI taxonomy): domain Eukaryota; kingdom Viridiplantae; phylum Streptophyta; class Pinopsida; order Pinales; family Pinaceae; genus Picea; species Picea glauca. The sequence goes on from JZKD02S1677250.1 coordinate 107,528, forward strand.
ACAATACTCTAAAACTGATGAACAAGGCCTTGCAAACAATACCCAAATGTTAGAATATCAAAAGACCCTGTCACAAGGCTGGATCGAACTTCTCTTCATGAAATGATGCACCCCTTCTAGAAAACCCCCAAAGGGTACGGCCTGTTTCCCTCCTGGATCGATGATAGAACTTGTGAAGATGATAGAATGGTGTGGGTGGAGTGTTTTATCCCCAAGACTAAGCTTGGAACAAGGTGAGTGGAATCTTTCACCACTGAGTTGTTCTCTAGGGTTTGTAATCTCAAAACCCTCAAAACTGTGTGCTCAAGAGCTCAACAAGCAAATACAATAATATCCAAGATGCATGAGAGGTGCACCCTAGTCTTTCCTTTATACTTCTCTTATGTTTCTCTGTTGAGTTAAGTTAACCCCTAGGGTCAACTCCTAACTCAACCTCAAGCACTCTATTCCTTCATTGAGTTACTCTTTTACCCTTGTTACCTTTTTCCAAGTCAACTTCAAAATATAACATTGAGTTAGTTGACCTTTCCCCATGTTGTGTGAGACTATGGTCTAGTGGGGATGTCTAGACCACTAAGTCTTCCCAGACCTCTTCATCAAGAGGTGGGGGACATTACAGTCTCCCCTGCTATAAATTGCTTGTCCACAAGAAATTCCGAGCCTGTCTCTTGTACCACCTGTTCATTCTCCCATGTGGAATCCTCAATGGGCAAATCCTTCCATTTGATTATGTATTCTTTGATGCTTCTCCTCCGAAGTTTCTTCTTTTGAACCTCCAATATTTCCTCCGGTACTAGAACCAGTTGCCCCTCTTCATATAGAGGTGGCAGCACCTCCAGTGGGGTGATTTGTTGACCGATGGCCCTCTTTAGGCAGGACACGTGGAAAACATTGTGTATCCTGCTACCCTATGGGAGATCCAGCTCATAAGCTACGACCCCGACCTTCCTACTGATCCTGTAGGGCCCAAAGAAATGGGGTTGGAGATTTTCTGCTCCACTTCTTTTTATAAAAGCCTATCTGTACGGTTGACCGTTGGAACCTTAGGTAGACTAAGTCACCAACCTCAAAAGTACGCTCTACCCTGTGTTTGTCTGCTTGGACCTTCTGCTGATTTTGTGCCCTCTGTAAGTGATCCTTCAACTCCCTGAGGATGTCCTGAGTCCTGACTCTACTGTACCCAATCCTGTACCATCGGTGCTCTGTTGTCACCAAAAGCAATCTCTACAAAAGAGAGTGGGTCATAACTGTACAATGCCCTGAATGGGGTCATGCCTATGGACATGTGATGGGTGGTGTTGTAACAGTATTCCCCTAAGTGTAGCCACCTAACCCATGCCTTTTGCTGCCCTGCCACATAATTCTTGAGATAGCCTTCCACCCATTTATTGACTATTTCGGTCTGCCCGTCCATCTAAGGATGATAACTAGTGCTAGGGGTCAAGGACGTACCAACCAGCCCGAATAACTCTCTAGAATGTACTCATAAATTGGATGTCCCTGTCACTAACAATGGTTTTGGGTAGACCATGTAGTTTGAAGATCTCTCTGAAAAATAATTCGGCCACCTGTGTTGCACTAAAGTCTGTAGCAATGGAGAAAAATTGTGCAAATTTCGTCAACCTATCCACCACTATGAAAATACAATCCTTACCCTGCACCCTTGGCAACCCTATGATGAAGTCCATGGAGATACTCTCCCATTTGTGCCCTGGGATGGGTAACGGTTGCAACCGTCCTGTTGGGTGAGTGTGCTCATCCTTGTTCTCTTGACACATAGTACACTCCTTGATGTGATTCATCACATCCTCTTTGAGGCCCTTCCATGAGAACCTCTCCCTTACTTGCCTGTATGTCTTGCCAATCCCTTGGTGCCCTGCCATCGACGAGTCATGACATGCCTGTAACACCTTGGCCTTGAAGGTCGATTCAGGAACCAAAAAGATTCGGCCCTTGTAATAGATGATGTCATCGATGACCCTAAAGTTATCATCCTGTATTTTCCCATCCATCACCTGACAAGCGAATTGATTTTTTAAGTATTCCATCACAAGGAGGTCCTTCCAATCAACTGATACATCTTTCATGGCATAGATTGATGGTCTCATGGATAATGCATCTGCCACCACATTGTTTTTCCCTTTGAGGAATTCAATGTCAAAGTCATAGGCTTGTATCTTGCTGACCCACTTCTGCTACCTTTCATTTAAGTCCTTCTGCTCCAAGGAGTACTTAAGGCTGTTGTGATCTGATTTCACCACAAATCTAGCACCGACCAAGTATTGCCTGAATTTGGCCAAAGCGTGCATGATGGCCAACATTTCTTTGTCGTAGATGGTGTAAAGTAACTCAGGTCCCCTGAGTTTTCGGCTCTCATAGGCAAGAGGGTGCCTATTATGCATTAGTACAACCCCAATGCCTTCTCCAGAGGCATCACACTCCAAGGTGAAAGGTTGGACGAAATCTGGTAAGGCTAAAACCGGGCATGTGCTCGTCACTTTTTTCATCTTGTCATATGTAAATTGAGCTTCCTCACTCCATTTGAAAGCTCCCTTTTTGGTCAAATCGGTCAAAGGTGCACAAAGTTGTGAGAACCCTTTAACAAACTTCTTGTAATAAGTGCAAATGCCTAGAAATCCCCTCAATTCTGTAAGGGTTTTAGGTGTAGACCACTCCAATATGGCCCGAATCTTCTCCTGATGTACTTGTACTCCTTTAACTCCAATAATGTGTTCCAAGTAGAGGACCTCTGTCATTCCAATTTCACATTTGGACTCCTTGGCATACAATGATTGATCCTCCATGATAGTCAAGATCTGGTCCACATGTTGAAGGTGTTCCTCCCACATCTTGCTATAGATTAGCAAGTCATCAAAGAATACAAGGAGATGCTTCCTCAACTGTTTGTTGAAGACATGGTTCATACATGACTGGAACATGGCTGGGCATTGGTTAAACCAAATGGCATCACTAAGAAATCATAGTGGTTGTAGTGACACCTGAAAGCAGTTTTTGGGATGTCCTCCTCCCTCATTTTGATTTGATGGTAACCAGAGCGCAGGTCAATCTTAGTGAAATAAACATCCCCATAGAGCTCGTCCAATAGCTCATCAATCCTTGGAATGGGATACCTGTTTTTTATTGTCTTCTTGTTTAGTGCCCTAAAGTCGATGCACATGCGCATGGTTCCATCCTTCTTCTTGACCAACACCAGTGAAGAGGCAAAAGGGCTGGAACTTGGTCTGATGTGCCCCATGTCCAAGAGTTCTTTGATTGCCTTTTCTATTTCGTCCTTATACTTCTTTGGGTCTCTATAAGGCGTGGTGATGAATGGTTTTGCTCCTTCCTCCAACTCAATGATATGTTCAAATCCCCTGTCTGGTGGGATAGGTCCAAACACCTTACTGTGTTTGTTAATGATCTTGTGAATCTTTGGTGTGTAGTGAATCTTCCCTTTTTTGTCCACACGTGCCGAAATCTTGCACTCAACAACATACACAATTTCTTCTCTCCTGAAAATGGCCTCCATCCTCTTTGTCGTGACCACCTTGGTTGAGTTACCTGTCATGCCTCTGAGGACTACCTTTCTTCCACTCTCCTCTGTGAAAGACATCTTCATGGTTTTGTAGTTGGTGGTGATAGGCCCCAACGTATTGAGCCACTGTACCCCAAGGATTATGTTTGTGTCCAAAAGGTCCATCACATAAACATCCTGCACTAAGTCATGCCTGCCCAGTGTAAGCTTCATCCCTGGAATGTACTTGTTGCATGGCATGGTGCTTCCTCCTGCTACCTCCACCTTGAATCCTTCAAACTCAACCATGGGTATATGCCTCCTCTGTAGCAATGTTGAGTCAATGAAGTTGCGGGAGGCTCCCCCATCAATCAACATTGACACCTTATGCCCCTGCAAGACTCCTCTCATCTTGAAGGTGTTGTACTTGGGCACCCCATTGATGGATGCCAAAGTATCTCTCTCCTCTTCCGTACTGTCATGACTTGTAGCCTCCTCCTCTGCAGTTTCGGTGGTGTCTGCCTCTATGTTCTGGATGTGGCCGAAATCCTCATCCTCTTCATTGTCTGATGTTAGTTCTATGTAATGAACTTGGCCACGGCCCATGCATTTGTGGGATGGGTTCCATGGCTCTTTACATGTGTAGCATAGTTGTTTCCTCCTCAGTTCTCTTCTAGTATTCTCGTCCATCCTACCTCTTCCCCTGTCAAACCCCCTTGGGTCTCGCCCTCCTGGTTTCATTGGAGGTCTTTGGTCTCTACCTCCAGTGTTAAGAGGTGGTCTAGGGACAAATTTCGGCTTTGCAGCTGGCCCTAGATCTCTCGTCCTCCAGATAGCATCTTGCAGGTTGGTAGGCTTAAAATACTTCACCCAACCCTTCAAGGATTCCATCAACCCCTCAGTGAAGAGCATCATGAGTCTGGACTGTGATACATCCTGCACCATGACTGCTAGCCTCTGGAACTCCTCAATGTACACGTATGGTGCTCCTGTCTTTCTGAGCTGTGTGAGCTCCCAGAAATGTAGCTCAAGATCCCCTTGGTCAAACCTGTCAATGAGTCTCTGGGTAAACTCTTTGTATGCCACTATTTGATTGTGGCCAAGTGTGGTCAATCCATGATACCACCAATCATGAGCTTTTCCATCCAAGTACATGGTGGAAAACTTGATGGCCTCCATCTCCCTCATAGGGTTAAGATGCAGGTAGGTGTCTAGTTTATGTACCCACGCCTGTGCAATCATCTTGGCTAATCCATCAAAGTAGGGAATCTCCATCTTCCCAGCCCTGTGCTCAAAATCATAGTTGCTCCTGTGGTGCGACCTGGGTTTGTTTCTGAATTTGATTTGACAGTACTGGTCTAGGGTCATCTGCTTTTGAACTGTCAAATTCAATTGGTTGTACTCCCTGGAACATTGCTCAAACTGATCAACAAAATCATCTATGGGTTCAAGTTGTGTGGGTTCATCTATGAATGTGGGCAAGTACTGTCTAGGAGTAGCCCTGCCACCTGCCTGTCCCAGTGGCACTCCCCCTCCATGGCTTCCCTCAGAATAATGATAGGGAATGTGTTCCTGCTGATACCTATTTCCTCCATGAGATCCTCTAGTTTCCTTATTGGCATAGGATTTTGGACCTTTCCCCTTGTGATTCATTCCCATCAATAACTTTGTTATTCTGGTCCGGTTTTCGTCTACCTTCCTTAAGGTCTCATTTATCTCGGCCTGCCCCCTTCGGTTTGCCTCTCGGTTCTCCTGCAAGTGGGTGACCAATTTGCTTTCTGTCAGGTTTATGGATTTACGAAATTCCTGTGCTAAGATTGCCAAGCCTTGCGGCTCAATGTCATCTCCTGAACCCTCCATCTCGACTTTTGTCTCACTTTTCTCTTTCTTCCTTCGGCCCATATAAACGCCACTGAATTTCTGCATGCACTAATCCTCACAAGATGGGAGGATCAGAGCTATGATACCACTGTAATGTTCCCAAGCCAATTTTTTCGCTTGGAACACTAACTAACCACTGGATTAACTATCTGATTGTTTGTATGTGCAGGTTTGCCTCTCAAATTTCAGCCTTAGGGTTATATTCAGTTATTCATCCTAGATCATGAATATATACTCAATAAAATGCAAGATCTAATCAACACACAAGATATGGAACTCCAAAAGCATAGATCTGACCTTTATTATTATGAAAAGAAAGAACTTGATACAATATGGAAGCAGATCTGGAATAACATCAGATGGCTCCAAGATAGAAGATATGAGATGCTACAAAATGCTCTCAACAATACAACATAAGCCTCCAAAGGCTGAATATGTGATGAAGACCCAAATACAATAAGAGCTAGGGTCATGTCTAACCCCCCTAGCTATTGGCACGTCCTATTGGATGGATGAGAAGGCCAAATTTTCGACCCAGCTGAAGGAGACCTCCAAATGATGAAAAACCTCACCAAAAGATAGATCGGAACAAGGGAAATCCCTCCCTAAAGTATGAAGTTCAAATGCCAAGTCTTCCCCCTCCAAACTGCCAAAACCCTAATCAAGACTACGCCCTCCTGAAGACTGTCAAGCTCAATAATTCGGCCCTGATGGAATAAGTCTCCAAATGCACTAAAACTCTCCATAAAGGTAGATTGGGCTACCACAAGCCACTAGGAGAAGTATCGAGATCAGATCTGAGGTGCAGCCCCTCCAGAATGAGAAGATCTAAATCACAGTTGCGCCCTCCTTCTCTCAAGGACGTCCCAAAGCTACAGATAAATATCTAGCTGAAGCAACTCTCCAACAATACTCCAAAACTGATGAACAAGGCCCTGCCAACAATACCCAGATGCTAGAATATCAAAATACCCTATCACAAGGCTGGATCGAACTTCTCTTCATGAAATGATGCACCCCTGCTAGAAAACCCCCAAAGGGTACGACCTGCTGCCCTCTTGGATCGATGATAGAACCTGTGAAGATGATAGAATGGTGTGGGTGGAGTGTTTCATCTCCGAGACCAAGATTGGAACAAGGTGAGTGGAATCTTTCTTTCACCACTGAGTTGTTCTCTAGGGTTTGTAATCTCAAAACCCTCAAAACTATGTGCTCAAGAGCTCAAGCAAATAAAATAATATCCAAGATGCATGAGAGGTGCACCCTAGGCTTTCCTTTATACTTATTTTATGTTTCTCTGTTGAGTTAAGTTAATCCCTAGGGTCAACTCCTAACTCAACCTCAAGTGCTTTATTCCCTCATTGAGTTACTCTTTTACCCTTTTTACCTTTTTCCAAGTCAACTTCAAAATATAACATTGAGTTAGCTGACCTTTCCCCATGCTGTGTGAAACTATGGTCTAGTGGGGATGTCTAGACCACTAAATCTTCCCAGACCTCTTCATTAAGAGGTGGGGGACATTACATAGTCAGTGAAATGCTCAACCCTGCACTCCCTAGGTCTCATGCTAGTCTCTGCCAAAGATCACTACGTTGGCACTGCACTACTCTGACCATGACTGTTTGCTCCCTGTATACATACTGGATCCCCCACTCCTGGATCCTCAAGCTAGAATACATGTGGCAACTGGACCTGCTATCCAGAAGCTGCCTCTGTAAAAGAACCTCTATGGAAGTAGTACCTACCCAACCATCTCCATGCTCGATCATGATGATCAAAAGGGAGAAAACGTCTCGCTCCATAGGGCAAGCCCCCGCAAGCCCACTTAAAACCAACCCAAAGTGAAGTATGTGGCTCTCAAGCGCAACTTGGGTCATCATAAGGTGAAACAACCCAGTAACAAAATGAACTCCCAGATCGCATGGGAAACTTGGAAGTTTATCACTTCCAATCCCCGCTAACTGCTCCTATGTCATACTGATCACTGTTCGAAGCCCTCCATGCTCATCCTCATGAGAATCTGTATCTGTCGCCCTCTGAGATGTTTCTATCCCCTGGCCTATGATGCTCACCATCACGCACAAAGCCTCAATTGTCTGCCTATGATGATCCACCCCTATCCAGATGTATGTCGTAAAAGCACTCCTGTTAGTTGGTCTCGGCCTAACCACTCTCCGTGTCCTCTGCCATTGTCTATCGCTCCTCATGTTTCTGTCAATAATAACAGTGTCGGGAAAGGCTAACAGAAACATCTGTAGCTGACTGTAGGACTGGAAAATATCACATGCTTTGGTCAATCCCAAGGATTCAACCAGAACCTTGCCCACCAATACCCATGATAAATACCCACTTGTAGTCATCATCGAACCCCAATCATCAGGTACAACTGGGGGTAACTCCTCCAACTGCTGGTCAACCACTCTCCATCTCTCATCTCTCATGCAATGGTTGATACCGTGAAGGTGATCTCTCAGAACTATGTGTTGTTGCAAAGGAGAGGCATCTCCATGCTCCACTAAGTGTGTCTCCTCCCTGCAATCCAATACGTCCCTCTGAATCCCACTGTACACCTTTGCATGTCTCTGTGAGCTATCACTCAGCACTATATGCTCTTGCATACTCATGTAATCTCCTGTATACTCCTGCAGCATCATGGATCCTCAGTGTACTACTGGTTCAACCTCTACATGAAGGTCAGCCAATCCTGGAACACAAATGGAAGTGTCCTCATAACTACCCCTGGATCTGGAGTCCCCATGCATATGTGAGTGCTCAATTGTCTCAAGGATCCACTGCGAGGGTATCTCTTGTGACACCTAGACATCCTCCCGTGTCTCCGAATCATATCTCTCCATACTCATCCGTTATCCTGGGTACTCCTCATGCTTCTCCATCAGTTGGTGCTCCTCTGCTAAACCACCAACATCCTCTAGCAATGTGACTGAAGGATATATCTGACTCTCTGCTAAGATAGATGTAGTATATCTTTGTCTGATCTCCTCAAGGAGCTCCTTTGATCTGGACTTTGATTCTTGAAGGTCTGTTTGCGTGCCTCTCAAGAATCCTCGTGTGCTCTCCAACTCATGAGTGAGTTTGTCCACCTCCAACTCTTGCTCCCTCAGGGCCTTGTGATACATCTCGCCAACCCCCAATAGATAGTCTTTGTCCATAAAAAAATGCTGGTAGTCGATCCTCATCACAGACATTCTCTCCCTGAGAGTATGAAAGTCATCTATGGAAAATCCCCCCTCTGAACTATCAAGTGCCATCGATGCCTTCCAACAACAATTGGTCACCAATGAATGTGTGTCATCAATGCGCCTAGTGGCTACCATGATCATGCCCTCATTGACTCTCAACTGTCTTGCCAAGTATCGAGACTCCTGATCATAGTCCTGCTGAGGTGCTACCTCACGCCCCTCACTACTAGTGTCAACCCTGGAATCCTCAACAACACTCTATGCAAAATATAAAGCACTGAATTGATCCCTATCCACTGTGCTACTGGGTCCTCCTATATGCGACTGCGCATCATCACCAACTGCTAGCTCCCTCAGAATCATATTGTATCCTGTATGAACGACTGTATCCTCTTGTGCACTCACTTGGCTACTATCATATGTGCCTAGATCCCATACCGATGTGTCTAGACACGTGCTATGGTCATCCTGATCAATAAGGGGTACATCCTCATCACTGCAGGCTAGTCCTAGAAATAAGTGTCCCATCAAACTGTCAATCTCCCCAGCCTGATCAAATAATGGAGTCTCCAAAGGAAGTGACCCACTCTCCTCATATTGATATGTATATGTAGGGTCAACTGTCAGTACATCGTGTCTCTCTTCCTGGGTTTGTGGGTCCATATGTCGCTGATGTGCATCCCTCACACACGACTCCTCCATCATATCTGAAATGCCACTGATATCCTCATGTGTCGTGGCTATCATGGGTGTCTGAAAAGATGAAAAATGTGTCACGGTCCTCATAGGAAGCCCATTAGGTCTAGGTGCTAACATGTGTGAATCCCCACTAGTGTCACCATTCTGTTGAAGTGTAAGGTCATCAACACTATGTGATATGGCTGTTGAAGCACAGGTGCTATCATCCTGTACATCCCACTATCCCTCCAATATGCAAGGGTCACTATCCTCCCCAAGCGTGCCAGAATCACTAGCCTTTGTGAAAGAGTCACTAAAATCATCAGACTACTCCAAATATGCATCTATGGTTGTATCTCCGTGCATCTCCTCATCCTCACTGTAATAGTGCACCCCAATAATGTGTTTCTTACCTTTACCCCTACATCTATGATCCAGTTCCCAAGGCACTTTGCAACTGTAGCAAAGTTGCCTACTCCTAATGGGTGTGGGGTTACTCTGTGCTTCACTCCATCTAGTTGTTCTAGCTATGTATCTCTTTGTTTTGTTGGTCCACTCTATGACCTCATCTTTTCTCCAGCTAGGATTGTTTATGGATATATACTGTTGGAATGTTAAGTCATCCCTAAGTCCCTCACTATGGGTGTAGTATTCTCGTTCACAACGTACAGTCTCTCTTGCAAAGTCCTTAATATCCATCTCCACTGTATTTCTGCACGCGCTAATCCCCACTGGTTGGGAGGATCAACGCTCTGATACCACTGTAATGTTCCCAAGCTAAGGTGCCAAGAACATGGCATTTTTCATGTGTTTTTAACTGTTTTTTTGGTTGTGGCATTTCGTTAAACACTTTGATGTCTTAAGTCTTATTAGTTTCACTGGGGTTTATTCTGATGGTTGTTATGTGTGTTTACAACAATAATCAAGAAGATATAGCAATGGAACATACCTCAACAAGGTGCAATATCAACAACACAAGAGATAAATCAAAAATACCTCAGATCTGATATTATTCATAATAGAAGAAGATCCTGATACAATGGATCTGCAGATCTGGTACAATATAGCTAAGAGCTAGTAGCAAAATGAAGATAACTCTCCAGCAAGATCAAGAAGAGAAGCTACAAGCCTCCAAAGGCCACCTGGCTACAATAGACGAATAACAAGTTGAGATCCCTTCCCTCGAAAGTACCAAACCTCAAACTGGATAAGCTGCGCCCTGCTGGGAAGCTGAATACACCCGATAATTTGGCCCTCCTCCTATTTGGCACCAATAGCAAGCAAACCCCTCCAAAAGGGTAGATCAGGAGTCTAGAAGCAAAATAGAATAGATCCTCGGCTGAAGAATGGAGCTTGGGCTCTTCCCATGAATAAATCCACCCCAAAGTTACGCCCTCCTCTTGGAGAAATCGTCCCACTCTCAATATAAATCAATGCTCCACTAAAATACCTCTCGGAAGAGCCATAAAGGGCGTTATGGCCTCTACAAAGATACCCCAGTAAATAGATTCCCCAAAAACTCTTCTCCTTGGCCAAATTGAACCAGTCTAGCTCCACAAATGCGCCCCCCTTGCTGGAAACCCTCAATGGTGCGCCCTCTCTCTTTCTGTACCTGTGGCTGGTGTAGAATTCCCCTGAAGCCAAGTAGATCTTATGTAGAATGGTGAGGGAAGAATCTTTCACCTCCATGACCAATCTTGGACCAGGTTGGGTGGGATCTTTCACCACCGAGCTGATCTCTAGGTTTTGTTAAGTCAAAACCCCCATGTGCATGGGCTCACTAGCAAGAAGCCAGATATCAAAATGATAAACAACATGAATGAATGAATAGAGGCCCTTGTCTCTCTTTTATCCTTCCTGCTCACCTTGTCTCTCCAAAGTGACTTTTACTTTATTAATTATTAATTAATTAATTAAATTACTTTAATTAATTAATTAGCCATTTTACCTCTAAAAAGTACCTTATCTCTCCTTGTGGCTTCCTTGGCCACTGAAAGTCACTTTTCATCATCCTATCTTGTAGTGTTGTTCCTCCCGATTCCAATGAGCTATTACACTAAGAGGTCCCTCCAAGTAGTATGCCCAATATGACCTCTTTAGTGAATTTAATTAACCTATAGCCCAACATAACTCAAAATCATGGAAATCGTCGGAATGCAACGGAACCAAAGTGAAGCTGTGCAGAATGGATCATAATGATGAAATAAGATGAGCGATGCAAGCCGGACCCCAAAATACCCCTCAATAGTTCATGTACTTGCAATAACCTCCATTTGGCTACTCCGATCATCATAACACTCTGTAATATAATGATGTCCCAAAGTGGGGACATTACATTTCCCCCTTCATATCTCACCCCTCAAACCCTAACTCACTACCAAAACCCTAAAAGTGTGCCCTCCTTGACTTGTTCTCTCTCTTGGATGGGTGACACTTGTAACTCATCCAAGAGGGGTCTCTCCTCTCTCCCTCCTTAAAAGGAATACCTCTATCTCTTATTTTGACATAAGTTTTCACAACAACTCTATTATGACAAAATACTTCCCCACTTTCTCTCATTCTCTCCCATTTTTCTCTTGTAATTTTGGTGCCATTTCGTAACCTTTCTTGGAGCAATAAAGTGAAACTTTGGAGGATCTCTTAGTGTTCTTTGGTGTTTTCATGGTGTATTATTGGTTCTATTGGATATTCTTGTGTGATATTTTTTCTTGTTGAGGTAACATTGTAGGTTTTGTTATTCTTGCTTCAGATTGTTTTACTTGAAGAACCCTAAGCAAAGTATTTTGCTAGGGATAAATATGTAGTAGTGTTGCTATAGATTTATGTGATTTGTTTTTATTAGAGTTTTCAAAGTATTGTGTAGGCCTTGTTATCGCACGGTTTGTAGGAAAGGTTAGATAGCTTGAGTCAAGGGTAGAAACCGGCGTAACAGGAGCTTCCCCCACCCACTGTCACCTCGATGGGGGGCTCTTTCTAT
>JZKD02S1677250.1:142400-154486 GCA_000966675.3 Picea glauca
ATTGGACGTCTTGGGAGGCAGACTGGGAAGTATTGGCATGTGTGGCATGATGGAGGAGCCCAAGGAGGGCTAATGTTTTGCTCTAGGATGCCCCATTTGTCCTAAAAGGGGCTAATGTCTCCTTTGGAGGGGCTTCATGTCTCTTTTCATCTTGATTAGGGTTTTAATTTGACAATTTAATGTAAAACAATATGACTTTAGTATTTTGGCCTTGTCGGCCTTTTACATGACCTAAAATGTAAATTAGGTCATGGAAGGTATAAATGAAGGATTTTCACCTTCATTTTTTCATCACAACTTACTCACTCCATAAAGAGGTCTGAAATTTGCGCCCTCTCTTGGTTTATTGGCTGATTTAGTGATGCGCACTTGTTGAAGGAGGATTATTTTGGCATGTTTTGGCATTTCTCTTGATGGAAGGTGTTACAACTAGGGTTTGCAATGATATTTCTTGGTGATATGTAAGTATTTTTTTGCAAAAATTATTGAATGAATGGTTGTGGTTTAATTTCTTGCATATATTTATAATTTTTGTTGAACAAAAACCCTAGGTGACAAGCACACAAGTAGGTCCTTGTCTCATGTCCCCATTGAGAGAAATTTTCAGCCATTGATTGAAGAAGGAGAGAGCCTAGCCGTAGCCATACTCTCTTTCTCTCTTCACCTTTGCTAGCCATACCTTTTACAAGCTAAGAAGAAGGAGACGCCTTGAAGACTAGGGTTTCTACACTTTGGGGTCGATTTTTCTAGCCTTGCTGCAACAACTCTTTGCTTCATCAAACCCTCTTGTCTTAGTTTATGCTATCTTTCAGCTAGCCATTTTTGCCATTGAGTTAAGGAAGGAGGAGAGAGCATCGAGGCCTAGTTCACCTACACCGAAGTGAGCCTCTCTCCCCTAGGGTTTTGACCTTGGCCTTGCTTAGCAACACCTCAAAGCTTCTCCCTCTAGTCCTTAGCTGTTTTGAATTTTGCCTCCTTTAGCTCTTGCGTCCTTCACTATTGACTCCATTTAACCCTAAGGCACTGATCTATAGACCTATTGCGTTGAAGTGAACCTGATCAAAACTACAATCAAACTCTTGAATCAAAACTCTAACTTCACTAACCCTGGCCTAAACTAACCTTCTAACCCTATATGTTGCCGTCATCTTTAGTCATAATATCAATGGTGCAGCAAACATTTTACTTTATAAGCAATTGAATGGTGATTAAAGGCATAAATTGAATGAAGTGTTGATTTATTACATTGAATGCCATATTGTTCTAGCATTTATTGAAGAAGTGATATTATTTTCATTGTTATTTTTATAAACGTTGACTTCGTCAATATTTATTGTCAAATTGCTTATATGTTCATCAGATAGTCACTGATTTATATGAAGTACTAACCCATTGAGCTAGCTTGCACATATCAATTTGTTGTTGCTTTGTCTCAGGCAAGTATATCTCTTTGGGGGGTTTTACTTTATTATTTGGCCTTTGGCCGGACTATCTGCTCGGTGGTGACTTGTGAGGGGGAAATAACTACTTTATCTTATAATCCTTTGCCTTCTCAGAACCTTAGGTCACCGGGGACGTCTCCCATGGGCCTTACCACCCTAAATAGAAAGAAGCATCCCATTGTGATGACATTAGGTGGGATTGGTTCCTGTTCCGACAGTTTGACCTTCAAACCTCAAGCCTTTTATCCTTGCTACAAACTGTGCAACAACATTTTGGTGTCGTTGTCGGGGAACACTGAGTCAATTCTCCTCAAGATGACATTTTTTGATAAGCCTTGCCTCTAGAGTTTTCATCTTACAAGCTTGCCTGGCGACTCCACTAGGGTGTTTTCCCTTATCTTTTGATAGTTTCAAGAAAATTATCTGGAGACTCCACTGATGACGAAGCCAAAAATGACTTCACAATGGGATCTCATGAACTACAAGACTTTAGATATGAGAAAAATCCCAGGATACTCTAGACAAATGCCCCCTTGGTATAAAAAATGGCTCCCTAGATTCCCTGGCATTGATGGAGAAAGCCTCGATTATCACATGAGCATTTTTTGGGCTTTCTTTCAGCACCACCCTATCAGTGATGACACTGAAGACTTGGTAATGAAACTCTTCTCTGCCACTCTGCATGGAGAGGCTAGAAGATGGTATGATAATCTTCCACCTGCCAGCATCACATCTATGGACAAATTTGAAGAAATCTTTCTTGTGAGGTGGGTTTTCAAATTGGAAGATATCCAATCATTACTAAAAGGACAAGAATGCATAAAACAAAGAGAGTATGAGATCGTCAGAGTTTTCGGGATTGCTGGATTATGATGAATCACAAAGGCAAGTACCTCATGTATCTACCATAGATACAAGAGAGTATGATGAAGCACAAAGGCAGGTATCGTGGGGCATTGTTGGATTGGCTTCATTGGTTGTTTGACTACACCCAACATCCAACCAACAGGTTGGTACATGTAAGTAGTTTGTTTTACATACGCATTATTGATTGCTTTATTTCATTCTATATATATCTATGTATGCTGGGGTGGCATTACCATCCCAATTTTGTTACTGATGCTTCTATTGAGATCGAGCAGGTCAGCAGGTTATGCCAGAGATGCTAAGGTTCTCATGCGCTCTACAGTGAGCACATGTCCCCGAGTTGGAGCCAGATGTTATCCCCCACTTTCAGGGATAACTAGGAGATCATGTCTCGAGGCCCACAGGTCCTAGACATGGAGTATCGAGAGAAAGATTGACTTTAGCATGGCCCTGGAGGGCCCACCTTTTCTTTCTTCCAGCATCTTTATCTTTTCAGTAGCAGCAGCATCCATCACCATCGGCTTGGTCTTGTGTCAGAGAAGGTTCTTACTCCATGAGGTAATTAGTCCGGGTATCATGGTATGTGTCACTTTGATCATCAAAACCATTGAATGTATGCATTTTATTCCTTTTATTTCTAACAACTGCTTGGATCTTACACTTGCCCACCTGACCATGTTTGGGGGGATTGACAGGGTGCCCTAGCAAGCTTGTGTCTGTAAGCTTTGGTTTGCCACTGGGGGGATTTCTGAAAAGACATTGTCCGCTCCCATCATAGCACCATTGTTTCATCTTGTTTCCCGCTCACTTGTCCCATTCCAATTGTCCAGGCACTGGGTTGACCTATTTTCAGGACTGCACATTATCTAGTGGGAAGAATGGGCTAAAGGCCCAGAAGGTAAAAGCAAGTTGGTAAAAGATAAAAGCCTAAAAAATGAAACCTCGAGATGATTCGCCCAGGGATCCTCGAGAAAGCAATAAAAGGCTTCTCAGCAAGAAACAAGAGGGACCCAGAAAAATAATAAAACAAGAACTAACCATAGGATAGGGGGTCTCATCACGAGCCAGTTTATTAGGTCAATGGGTACCTAACAGTATGACATTGCCACCAGTTGGTTACCATGCTAGGGCAGTGGCTCTTGGTTGCATGGCCAAGGGAAAGGGGGTCTCATCACGAGCCAACCTTCTCATTTTTGTGAAAGTACTTGTGGGTAACACTGCCACCACTGGTCACCACGCTAGGGCAGTGTCCCCTGATTAGCTCTTGAACAAAAAAGGAGGAAAATAAATAAAAGATAAAAGAATGAAAAGAATAAGAATAAAAGGCAAGAATGGGATCGGAAAGAATGCACCCAGGACAGGTACAGCTCGCCTTCTAACAAAGGCACCCACAGGTAACATTTCTTGCATCCTTGTCCCTCATTGCACCCAGATGCTTGGACTTCCCTTGACCACATCACCCACTTATATGGCTTGGATGAGGTCTTTTCCGGGAACTTTTCTTTTCCAGTGGACACTAGCCCAATAGGACGCCTTGTCCTTTTCTCCAAACTTGTATTGTAGGCTTGTGTAACATCTTTGAGCTGTTAACTGATGTATTAGGGATTTTATGCACATGTTTAATAATATTGATGATGAGATGTGATTGACATTGCTATGATCCCTATGACTGATGAGCCCGTGGAGGGCGTAGCTTTTGATGTGCAGGACCATGCTCAACGAATAGGTACCATTTTGGACCGGTACACATGGGGAGATGATTAGTTCGGACCTCCATGGGGCTGAAGAGACCATCAGGTGGATGCTGAGACCCCATCAGGGGGCGGAGATAGGACATATATGGATCAGGGGCGGAGACACCAGAGAAGTAGAGGACGTTCCACCAGAGGCACTTTGGCAGAGCTTGACCTAGGGGGATTGACCCTCTTTCAGTGGAACGCTGGCCTTGGAAGGCCTGAGACGTCACCCTTGATGACCATGACGTCATCCAGCCTATTGGACGTCTTGGGAGGCAGACTGGGAAGTATTGGCATGTGTGGCATGATGGAGGAGCCCAAGGAGGGCTAATGTTTTGCTCTAGGATGCCCCATTTGTCCTAAAAGGGGCTAACATCTCCTTTGGAGGGGCTTCATGTCTCTTTTAAGCTTGATTAGGGTTTTAATTTGACAATTTAATGTTTTAAAACAATATGATTTTAGTATTTTGTCCTTGTCAGCCTTTTACATGACCTAAAATGTAAAATTAGGTCGTTGAATGGTATAAATGAAGGATTTTCACCTTCATTTTTTTATCACAACTTACTCACTCCATAAGGAGGTCTGAAATTTGCACCCTCTCTTGGGTTATTGGCTGATTTAGTGATGCGCACTTGTTGAAGGAGGATTATTTTGGCATGTTTTGGCATTTCTCTTGATGGAAGGTGTTACAACTAGGGTTTGCAATGATATTTCTTGGTGATATGTAAGTATTTTTCTGCAAAACTTCTTGAATGAATGATTGTAGTTTCATTTCTTGCATATATTATAATTTTTGCTGAAGAAAAACCCTAGGTGACAAGCACACAAGTAGGTCCTTGTCTCATGTCCCCATTGAGAGAAATTTTCAGCCATTGATTGAAGAAGGAGAGAGCCTAGCCGTAGCTACACTCTCTTTCTCTCTTCACCTTTGCTATCCATACCTTTTACAAGCTAAGAAGAAGGAGATGCCTTGAAGCCCAGGGTTTCTACACTTTGGGGCCAATTTTTCTAGGGTTTGCTGGTAGAGCCTTGCTGCAGCAACACTTTGCTTCATCAAGCCCTCTTGTCTTAGATTATGCTATCTTTCAACTAGCCCTTTTTGCCATTGAGTTAACGAAGGAGGACAGAGCATTGAGGCCTAGTTCACCTACACCGAAGTGAGCCTCTTTCCCCTAGGGTTTTGACTTTGAGGCCTTGCCTTAATAACACCTCAAAGCTTCTCCCTCTAGTCCCTACTCGTTTTGACTTTTGCCTCCTTTAGCTCTTGCGTCCTTCACTATTGACTCCATTTAACCCTAAGACACTGATCTATAGACCTATTGCGTTGAAGTGAACTTGATCAAAACTACTCTCAAACTCTTGAATCAAAATCCTAACTTCACTAACCCTAGCCTAAACTAACCTTCTAATCCTATATGCTGTCGTCATCTTTAGTCATAATATCATTGGTGCAGCAAATGTTTTACTTTATGAGCAATTGAATGGTGATTAAAGGCATAAATTGAATGAAGTATTGATTTATTACATTGAATGCCATATTGTTCCAACATTTATTGAAGAAGTGATATTATTTTCATTGCTATTTTTATAAACATTGACTTTGTCCATATTTATTGTCAAATTGCTTATATGTTCATCAGATAGTCACTGATTTATATGAAGTACTAACCCATTGCGCTAGCTTGCACATATCAGTTTGTTGTTGCTTTGTCTCAGGTAGGTATATCTCTTTGGGGGGTTTTACTTTATTATTTGGCCTTTGGTCGGACTATCTGCTCAGTGGTGACTTGTGAGGGGGAAATAACTACTTTATCTTATAATCCTTTGCCTTCTCAGAACCCCAGGTCACCGGGGACGTCTCCCTTGGGCCTTACCACCCTAAATAGAAAGAACCATCCCATTGTGGTGACATTGGGTGGGATTGGTTCTTGTTCCGCCAGTTTGACCTTCAAACCTCAAGCCTTTTATCCTTGCTACAAATTGTGCGATAACAATGCACATTATTTGGATTTGATGCTAGAGGACATTGGGAAAATTGATTGGAGAAAAGAGGTTCTATGTAAGGTCAAAAACATTAAATAAAACTAAGAGTGTCCAATTGTTATGTCAACTCATGGAGGAAGTTGTTCAAGAGGTGGAAGAACAAAATATTATGCAGATTGTTACTAATAATGCAACAATTATATGACTACCAATACAGTTGTTATGAGCAAGGACCCCTCCATTTTTTGGACCTCTTATGGTGCACAGTATTTGGATTTGATGCTAGACGACATCGGAAAAATTAATTGGATAAAAGAGGTTCTACGTAAGGCCAAAAACATAATTAAATACATCTATAGTCACACTTGTCTCCTCAACATTATGAGAAAATATATTGAAGGCAAGGAGCTTGTCCGTTCCACAATCACTAGATTTGCAATGAACTTCATCTCCTTGCAATGTCTACTTTCCCAAAAGATTATTTTGAAGAGGATATTTATGGGAGTCAAGTGGTTGGCATCAAAATATTTCAAAACCCTAGAAAGCATGGAGATTAATACACTTGTGTTTAATGATGGGTTTTGGAATGACGTCAAAGAGATCCTTTATGTGACAGAGCCTCTTGTCAAAGTACTCGAGTACTTTAAAATTTTCATTGTTCATTTCATATTCCGATTTCATTTCATTTATTTCATACCCTAGAATCTATATCTGATTTTCATTTCAAGTTCCAATATTTCAACTTTCAAAATGGTTGAAGGTGACAAAACCACAATGGGTTATATATATCAACCAATGGATACGGTCAAGGAGGCCATCAAAGAGGAAGAATAAATACAAGCCTCTTTGGGAAATAATTGGTGAAATATGGGATAGGTTGTTGCATTCCCCCTTGCATTTTGTTGGCTACTTTTTAAACCCAACACACTTTTATGATAAGGACAGATTTTACGAGCATGGGGAGGTTACTAGAGGCCTTTCGTCGTGCATAGTGAGGTGTTTTTCTGATGAGGTCATGCAAAATTGTGTCATTAGTCAACTACAAAATTACAGGATCCCATTTAAATTGTTTTCTTTTTATAGTGCTATTCATGAAAGAAAGAATATGTTGCCACACACAATTTCTCAATTCTTTAAATTTCTAATTTCTAATTTCTTTTATCTTCAACTTTGCGCCAAAAACTTGAAACTTATTTATCACATATTTTGATCCATTTAAATCTTTTGAACTTTCATTATATTAAACGTATACTAAATCTGAGTTCAAATTTCATGATGAATTCCCAGCATAGATCATGAAGTTGTCGAGTTGGAGTTGGACAATGTAGAGACAACATCAGATTGGCTAGTCGAGGAGGAGCCTCCTCTTTCTCTACCTGAGGACTTAGATTTCCTTGAGGCTGAGACAGCCCAAGTCATATAAGAATCAAATACTTGAGATCTATCATGTCGTCAACCAGGGATTTGTGAGTCTCATTTTGTATAACTTATGACTATACATCAGTTTTGGACATATATAATGATATTCTCCATTTTATGGACATAGAATTACTTAATATCAATGAATTTTTTTTATAAAGAAATGTGTTTTTAATTTAATTTTTTTGTTCATCTAGTTTTAGTTTTTGTTGAATTGGATAAACTCTTGACAATTTTGCATTAGTAAGTAATTCCTTGAGTTGAGTCAGGTAACTATAGTTAGGAATACATCAATTCAACTACATACACAACAAGTGCCATGTTAGATTTTCTTAATTTAGCGAGAAGTAGAGTTACTGGTGTTCTTTTACTTTAACAATTATATCATGTACTGAGATATAAGCAACATAAAATAGGAACACAAAGAACACAAGAGATTTTTCCTGGAAAAACCCCAAATGGGGAAAAAAACAGCCAACCTTTCTTAGATAGATTCCATCCAAAATAATCCAACCATAAACCATCTCTCAAGAGCAACAAGCAATCAAGAAACCCTAGCACTAGTCTACCGCACAAGCTAGTGCTACCAGTTGCAGTAGCAACACAATATAGCAGTAGTGCACCTCTTTCCAGAGATAGCGCACAAGAGAAAACCACCACAAAGGTAACCAAGAACCTCAGATGTCGCAGTGTAGTTTCTTCGCCCTTGCCTCAGACTAGCGCGCCCTTCTTCAATGAGAGTGAGTGAGTGAGTGTGTGTGTCCAAATGAGCAAGAAGTCTTTTTTATTTATAGTCTTCAAGTCACTTAGCTCTTCTTCTCTGGAGATTATAATTTTACTTTAATCTTTTTCCTGTGGGACGAATTCTCTTCCAAGGTGTTCTTCATATGTTTAATGGCCTTCCTAGACTTATGGAATCTTCTTCTCTTCTAAGAAAGGTTGTCTAGAGAAAAATACCTCCCGCAGCTACCAAAAGATCAACACTCCCTCTTAGCTAGGGAGGTATCTTTTTACGATGTCTTCATCTAGTAGTCCACTGACTACTCTGCAATCTGCTAGTAGCACACAGCTACTACCATGCCATCGGTAGCTCAAATCATCGATCACAGTCTCCATGACAATGCCACAATCAAACAGTAGCACACAGGTACTTCCAAGCGGTCTGGTAGTCTCTATGGCAATCAACTAGTGGCACACAACTACTACAATGCCTTCCAATAGAACACAACTATTGCCAAGTCATAGTAGTACACAACTATTGTCATAGTGGTACACAACTACTGTCATAGTAGTACACAACTAATGTCCAGTGGTACACATCCACCGCCAATGGTACACAACCACCGCCAATGGTACACAACCACCACTATAGTAGTACACAACTACTATCTAGTGGTACACAACCACCGCTAGTGGTACACAACCACTGCTATAGTAGTACACAACTACTGTCCAGTGGTACAAAACTACCGCCAGTGGTACACAACCACCGCTATAGTAGTACACAAGTACTGTCCAATAGTACACAACCACCGCCAATGGTACACAACTACCGCTATAGTAGTACACAACTACTATCCAATGGTACACAACCACCGCCATAATCTCATGACTACGCAACAATGAACTAGTAGCACACAACTACTAGCATGCTCTCAGTAGTACACAACTACTGCCATAGTCCTCACGACTATGCTGTGATGTTTCTCTTGTCCCAGTAGTCTTACTCACACGCATCCACTAGGAAAGACTACGACCATAGCTCCAGGGCTACACCATGGTCCAAGATTATGCTACAAGTCTTATTCACACCTAGCTACCTCATATGGCATAGGCAAGACTTGTACCCGAATTTTCATTATTGCCTTAGTCACCTCACATGACTGATCTACGAAACCCTTTGCCAAAGGGGTTAGCCAGCTGGAGGAGAAACATCACACCTCCCTCTGCATCACGCCAAGATTTTCTTTGAAGTACTCATACCTCACTCTAGACAGAGGCTTGGTGAGAATGTCTTCTATTTTCTCATTTGTGGATATGTACCGGAGTTCCACAACTCCTCTCTACACCATGTCTCGAATGTAATGATATTTGATATCTATGTGCTTTGACTTGTCACGAAAGACAAGATTTTCTGAAAGCTTCACGGAATTTTGATTGTCACAATGTATCAAAGTTGGCTCCAACTCTAGATCAAATATCCTAGCAAGCAACTTTTGAAGCCACACTGCTTCACGGCTTGCAACACTGGTTGTGATATACTCTTCCTCTATTGTACTGAGTGCCACTGACGTCTTCTTCCTGCTCAACCATGAGATCATGCCTGATCCCAAATTGAAGCAACATCCAGATGTGCTTTCCGGTCCACTGCACTCCCTGCCAAGTCAGAGTCTGTATAACCCTGTAGCTTCACATCTCCATTTGAGACATATCTCAATCCATATCCAACTGTACCATGTAGGTACCTCAATACATGTTTTCCAGCTATCCAATGTACATGTCTAGGCTCAACCATGCACTGACTCAAAGTGTTCACAACAAAACATATGTCTGGCCTGGTGTTAACCAAGTACATCAAGGATCCGATCAATTCTCTGTATATCGTGGGATCCACCAAATCTGAAGATGAATTACTCAAGAGCTTCAAGCTTGTCATCATAGGTGTAGCCATGGACTTGTAGTCCATCATCCTAAATCTCTACAGGATATCAACAGTAAATTTTCCTTGGCTAAGGAAAATCTCATCTGGTCTCTACCACACCTCCAATCCCAAGAAATAATGCATCAGACCTAGATCCTTCATCTCGAAATCTGAAGTGAGCTCCCTCTTGCACCCAACTATGAGCTTCTCATCTCTTGTTAGAAACAGGTCATCCACATATAGGACCAAAATCAACTGGCAACCATTCTCAACCTTGTAGTAAAGGTTGGGATCTGCATCACTCTTGGTAAACCCCAAGTTCATTAGGTAGCTGTATATCCTGGCATACCATGCCTTGGGTGTCTGTTTTAGTCCATACAAATACTTCTTCAGTTTGCACACATGGGAGTCCTTCCCATGAATCACAAACCCTTGTGGTTGCTCTGTGTACACTTCTTCCTCAATTACACCATTCAAGAAGGTAGTCTTGACATCCATCTGGTGTAATTTCCATCCCATCGCGGAAGTAATCACAATAATCGATCTAATGGAAGAGTACTTTTCTATTGGAGAAAACGTCTCATCGTAGTCTTCTCCCTCTTTCTGGGAGAACCCTCTAGCCACAAATCTTGCTTTGTAATTCTCTATGTTGTCGTCTACATCATGCTTGATCTTGTAGATCCACTTGGAAGTCACTACTGACTTCCTTTCTGGTCTTGAAACCACTTCCCACACATCATTCTTCATGATGGACTGGTACTCTGCATCATGGCATCCTTCCATACTTGTTGCTTAGCAACTTCTTCAACGGTGGAAGGTTCTGAATCAATAAGTTCACTCATCAACACCATGTAGTTGGAGAATTTGTGTGGTCTCTTGCTCTCTCTAAAAGAGCCTTTGGGAGCTGCATGTCCTTCAGCTTCCTGCAAAGTGTTTTGGAGCCAAGCTGGTCTCTTCCTGGTGACTGCAGCTTCTTTGGGTGGATCTACAGGTTTCTCTAATTCTACCATCTTATTTCGAACTTCTGAAATGGGTTCTTCTGGAGTAGAGTCAACCATGACTGCATCCCTTGGACCCTCTTGCTCCTTTCTATCCTCATCCGTGTGAGACTCCCTTTATCTTCCGAAGGCTTCATCTTCATCAAATGTCACATCCCGACTGATCCCAATCTGTCTCTGTCCGAGGATGTATATTCTGTAAGCCTTTGAAGTCTCACTGTATCCAACTAAGGTTCCCTTCTTTCCTGAAGGCTCCAACTTCGGTTTCTTTTCCTTTGGAACATGTATATACAGTGGACAACCAAATATCCTTAAGTGACTAACTTTTTATTTCTTTCCAATGAACACCTCTTCAGGTGTCTTGTTCCCCAATATATTGTGAGGACTTTTGTTCTGGACATACATGGATATACTGGATGCTTCTTCCCATAAATGCATGGGTAAACTCTAGTCATGGATCATTGCTTTAGTTGCTTCTACAATAGATCTGTTCTTTCTTTCTGCAACCCCATTTTTTTGGGGGTTGTAGGGAGTTGTTAGCTCCCTCTTAATTCCTGCCTCTCTACAAAATTCTTTGAACTCTTTTGAGGTGTGCTCACCTCCATTATCAGATCTCAAGATTTTAATCTTCCTTCCAGAGAGATTTTCAACTAAAGCCTTGAATTCTTGAAACTTACTGAAGACTTCATCTTTCACTTTCAAGAAGTAGATCCATGTCTTTCGTGAGTAGTCATCTATGAATAAGACATAGTATACAAAGTTACCTATGGATGGAACCATCATGTGTCCACATACATCGGAGTGTATGATGTCCAAGATCCCCTTGGACCTGCTATTGTTGAATTTTCATAAGAGATGATATTGTATATGAATGAATATATTATTACAATGATGAGTGTTATATATATAAAGAACATATGGTGACCATGGTGACCATCCATGAAGAGATGTGTCCCTTGGGTAATAAATATATTTATACTTTATATTATATTATACATAT
>JZKD02S1677251.1:25676-40466 GCA_000966675.3 Picea glauca
TACCATGTCGCGGATGAAATGATAGCGGATCTCTATGTGCTTCGACCTGTCGTGGAATACATGATTCTCTGTCATCTTTATGCAGCTCTGGTTGTCACATAGAATCACGGTTGCTTTCATCTCCAAGTCAAATAGGTCAGTCAACAACTTTCAAAGCCATATAGCTTCGCAGCTAGCAGAATATGCGGCAATGTACTCTGCTTCCACATTGCTGAGAGAAATACTGGATTGCTTCCTACTCTGCCATGAGATCATCGCTGATCCCAAATTGAAACAACATCCGGAAGTGCTTTTTCTGTCAGCAACGCTTCCTGCCCAATCTGAATCAGTGTATCCACTCAATGTGAAGTCATGATCTCCATCATAGCTGAGACCATAATCCATTGTACCTTTAAGGTACCTCATCACATGTTTTGTAGCCACTAGGTGAACGCGTCTGGGCTCTACCAGAAATTGACTCAAGGTGTTCACTCCAAAACAAATGTCTAGTCTGGTGTTCATAAGGTACATCAGTGATCCAATAATCTGTCTGTACAGTGTGGCATCTATCAAGTCTAACGAAGTATCGACCAACAACTTCAGCTTTGTTTCCATGGGTGTATTCATGGACTTACATTCTAGCATGTCGAATATCTTTAAGATTTCGACTGTGTACTTCCCTTGGTTAAGGAAGATCCTTTCTGTACTCTGCCATACCTCAAGGCCTAAGAAGTAATGCATCAGGCCAAGGTCCTTCATTTCAAATTCTGCGGCAAGTCTCTTTTTACATTCAGCGATGAGATTTTCTTCTCCAGTTAAGAATAAGTCATCCACATACAGTAGTAAGATTACTGGTTCATTATCCATAATTTTGAAGTAGATATTTGAGTCTGCTTTACTCTTGGTAAAGCCTAAGCTCGTTAAGAAACTGTCTATACAACCATACCAAGCTCTAGGGGATTTCTTCAATCCATATAAGGCTTTCTTCAATCTGCAGACATGAGACTTCCTGTCTTGAACCTCAAATCCTTGGGGTTGCTCTATATACACTTCCTCTTCGATAACACCATTCAGGAAAGTTGTCTTCACATCCATCTGGTGCAGCTTCCATTTCATCTTAGATGCAAGAGCTATGATGGTTCTAATTGAAGTGTATCTGGCTACAAGAGTGAATGTCTCTTCATAGTCAATGCTTTCTTTCTGGGAAAAGCCACGAGCGACAAATCTTGCTTTATATTTCTTAATACTTCCATCAACATCATGTTTTATTTTGAAGAGCCATTTTGATGAAACCACATCCTTACTTTTTGGTCTGGGAACTATTTCCCATACATCATTCTTTATTATGGATTGGTATTCCTCTGTCATGGCATCTGCCCATTCCTTCTTTTGAATGGCTTCTTTTCACCTGTCTCGAGGTTCCTTCTGGAACACCATACTTCTCTCCATATTGAATAAGCTCTCTTGCCCAAACAGGCTTTGTTTTATGGGAGAAGGTCATTTGAGGAGGTTCTTGAACTTCTGTTATGTCGTGGTCTTCAGGAGTCTCCTCATCAAGGTAAGTTACGACTTCCCTTACTGGTTCTGCAGCTCTGGGAAATTCCCTCACGGATTTTGTAATCCTAGGATTTACAAGTTCCTCTTCATATACTTCTTCAAGCTGGTTTCTTCTTGATTTCTTAAGTGTTGCTCCTTCATCAAAGGTCACATCCCTGCTGATTTCAATGTGGTATATGAATAAACATTGGATAGCCAAATATTTTGAGATGGCTTACCTCTGGCTTCTTTCCAGTGAACATCTCTTCCGGGGTCTTGAACCCAAGTGCGCTATGGGATAATCAGTTCTGCACATAAACAACTTCCATTGCTGCTTCTGCCCATAAGCACATAGGAAGATCTTGATCGTGGATCATGGTCTTTAAAACTTCCATAATTGTTCTGTTCTTCCTTTCAGCTACACCGTTTTGTTGGGGATTATAGGGAGTAGTGAGTTCCCTCTTAATCCCAACATCTCTACAGAAGTTCACGAACTCTTTTGAGGTATATTCTCCTCCATTATCTGACCTAAGTATCTTAATCTTTCCTTCAGAAAGATTCTATATCAAGGCTTTGAATTCCTTGAATTTACTGAATACTTCATCTTTAGATTTCAAGAAATATATCCAGGTCTTGCAAGAATAGTCATCAATAAATGATACATAGTATACATACCCGCTAATGGAGGATGATGGCATTGGGCCACACACGTCTGAATGAATGAGTTCAAATACTCCTTTTGCTTTGCTATCCCTCTTTGGAAAAGGGTTCTTGATATTCTTCCCTTGCGCACATCCATTGCATATGCCTTCTTGATCGACCTTGAGTTCAGGTAAACCTGTGATAGCTTTGCATATGTATGGTAGTGCCTTGTAGTTGATGTGGGCTAATATTTTATGCCAAAGTTTGCATGAGTTTTCGATGGCATGGGTCATGGCAGTTTCTGGGTGACCCTTCAGCTTATATAAGCCATTTTCTTCATTTCCGATGACGATTGCTTCATTTAAGGTTTCTCCCTTAGCCCACATAAGAACTTCTCCATCTATGAAGGAAAATCTATAGCCTTTCTTTTCTAAAGTTGATATGGAAAGTAAGTTCTTCTTTAAGCCTGGTACATAGAGTATGTCCTTCATTGTTATTGAGTTTTCTGAATCTAGCTTGTAGTTTGATTCTCCCACTCCCTTGATGGGATATTGGTAATAATCTCCAAGTGTCACATTTTGAGAAAAATTATTTTCTGAAATACAAGAGAGAGTATTGGTAATAATCTCCATGTGTCCTCTCCAGGTGATACAGATCCTGAGAGAGCTGAGATCAAGACATGGTCCTTAATCATCTTCATAGGTGGTTCTTCATCTTCGACTATGTGGGCATGTTTCCTTTTTTGTTTCCTCTTGTATTCTTCTCTTATGACTAGACAAGAATTTGCCTTGTGTCCCATCTTCTCACAATGATAGCATTGTATGGATGAGAGATCTCTTCCCTTGCGTTGTCCTTTCTTCTGAAAATTTCTTGGATGAGATTCTTGGTTATTGAATTTATTTGATGGTTGAGGATCTCTACGAGTTTCCCTTTTGAAGTAGGGTTTCTTCCTTCCTCCTTTTGTATGAGTAGCTAGGGCTTGATCATCATCCCTTGCTAGTAGTGCTTCACGGTTAGCTACCCTTGTCTCTTCTTGGATGCATTCTTCCCATAGGCTCTCAAACTGTAGTTTCTCCTTTCTTGCACATATCGTCTGGATGAAAGCATCCCAAGGTCTTGTGAGAACATTTAGGGCCGTCATTATGAATTCATATTCATCTATGGTGTCTCCAATCGCTTTTAGCTGTTCTTTAATTTCTTAGATTTGGGAGAAATATTCTTGAATCATTTCACCTTTCTGCATCTTGGTATTCTTCAATTTAGATCTTAGGTTCATCTTTCGATTGATGTTCTTTCCTTCATATAGTTTGCTTAGAGAGTCAAACATTTCCTTCAGAGTCTTCTTGGATGATACATACAGGATTAGGTGGTCTTTGATTGAATCTGCAATGTTTCGTTGAGCCCTGATTGAGTCCTTCTGATGCTTCGCTTTCTCTACGACATCTTCAGGTTCCTCCACTTCTTCTTTGATAAATTTTCCTAGGTCATTCTTTGCAAGGATCATATCGATCCTATACTTCCAGGCACGGAATTTGTCTATGCCTTCTAGTTTCTCAACAAGCTTTGTGCTTGCAGACATCTTGTACTTGAGGCTACGAAAATGACCAAAAATTGAAAATGATTAAAATCAAATTTTGACCTTACCAGGAGGTGCGCTTGGCTGAGGCGAGTATCCTGGTGTCCTTGGATCTGAGAAAATCCAATTTTTACCCCATCAAATCTGATCTGCGGATTTCTGGACTGGTGCTTCTGGTACTTCTGGTACTCTGGTACTGGTTTTCTGGTACTTTTGTGAAACTAGGGTTTCACTTTCTGGGAGATCCAACCACTGAAAAGGTGCACTCTAAGTGCCAAAATGATCCTTGGGGGAGGGGACAACTTTCTAGGTGGTTTTGGAGCTGAAAAGCTTCACTTTTGAAAAACCCTAATTTGCAGGTACTGCAACAATGACGTTTTTCTCTTGGGAAATATGTTTCCTTCAAGTTGGCTCTGATACCATGTTAATGTTTGTGCCATTATTATAATTATTTGCATTTCAATAGATAAGAGCATCATAAGAACAAGATCACTGAGAAATACACATTCACAAGAGACACAACATTTATCCTGAGAAACCCTCTAGGGGAAGAAAACCCATCAAAAACTTCCTTATCATAAATAGCTTATACAATTTTCAAGAGATAACTCAAACCAATACAGATAGTCCTCTCCAAAAGATGCGCCACTCTTCTCCCTCTCTCCAACTGGTAAGTTGCAGCTTGCCTCTTAGAAAAAATGAGCAAGTGTGTTGTGTGTTAGAAGTGAGGCGCTAGCCGCCTATATATACAAGACTGGGGGTTTCACTGGCAGGGCTGACCTCTCACTCTGGGTGGGTAAACCCACCTTTAAATTAATTCTGGGTCTCAATAATAACTGCTGGGGACGACTTCTTATTCTGCCCATTATAATTGTGCGATGACCAATCCGCAAAAGGGGATTTGGTCCTAATACAATTACCGACATGATTAATCCACAATGGGGATTAATTCTAATAATAAAATAACAATAATAATAAGAATGCTCTTCGCAGTTACATTATTTCAACAAACCATTCACCAAAACACCCTTCCTCTGTAGTTGCGTCTCCTCCTCAGACTTGTGCAGTTTTCTTGTGTGGGAGAGATTTTTGTGTTTGTTCTCCAAATAAGGTGCCTAGCCTCTTATAAATACAAGTTGAGCCACCCATAATTAGGTCAGGGCCGACCTATACACTTTACCCCTTTTAATTTACAATTGAATTTTTTCAAGGCACAATAGGGCCGACTTTTACAAAGGCACAATAGGGCCGACTTAACAAATATAGTATAATATTATTCTTTATGGTTTTGTCTTGGTCTAATACAACATGAATACAATCAGAATATCTTCCAAGGCTACTCAAACTTCAACACTCCCTCTTAGCAAGGAAGTTATTCTTCTGGCGTGATCATGACGACTACTTCTGCTCTTTTGTAAACTTGACCATTGACTTGTTGAATTTTTATGAATCTGTATTGAAGAAGTTTTGTAACCACATCATCATCTAGGGTCTCACCATCCATCTGGGATTTATGTCATCATGGGGATTTAACTCGCCAACTCACACAGGATATGGCATCTAGTTCGGAAGGAACTAGTAACTCGTTGGCTCAGACATAATCTGACATCTAGTTCGTAAAGAAATAGTAACTTGCTAGATCATACAAAAATTGGCATCTAGTACACAAGGAACTAGTAACTCACCAGCTCACATAGGATCTGAAATATAGTCCACAAGGAACTAGTAACCTCTATTTGGCACACTAGGCAACTGGTCCACAATGACCAGGCATCTAATCACAAGGATTAGGCGATGTAGTGCGAACACAATACCCATCTAGCCCAAGGCTAAGAAATACCTCCAACCACATAGGTTGGCCCACTAGCTTGAAAATTTGGGTAACTAACCAACCCTGAAGGAATGGCATCTGCTAACCTTGTGCAAGGTCATGTTGACTGGTGCCAAAGTCAGTAATGTGTGTACTGAACTATTTCACTGGGGTAGCAATCTACGTACCAGAAATTTTCACTGGAGTAGTATTAACTTAGCGTACCTTAATTTTTCACTAAGTAGCCCTCTACGTACCAGAATTTTTCATTGAAGTAGCAGTAACTCAACATAACAAACTATTTCATTGGAGTAGATGTAATGTGCCTGTGAATTAATACTCGTTGCTACTGTCACATGTTGAAGTTGTTGCCCTGGAATCATATCTGTAACTCATCACTCCCTCTTAATAGGGACGTCCTTTTGGAACACACCAAGATTGTCTCTGAAGTACACGAACTTCACTCTCGACAGAGGCTTGGTCAACATGTTTTCTATCTGCTCATCTGTAGCGACACACTGGAGATTCACTACTCCCATCTATACCATATCTTTGATATAATGGTACTTGATCTCGATGTTCTTGGACTTGTCATGGAACACTAACTTCTCTGTCAAATTCACACAACTCTGGTTGTCAAACCATATACAAGTCGCCTCTAACTTGAGATCAAAAAATCCTATAAGAAGCTTCTGAAGCCACACTGCTTCGTTGCTAGCTAAACAAGATGCTATATACTCTGCCTCAGCCATACTGAGCACCACACTAGTCTTCTTCCTGTTGAACCATGAGATCATAGTTGATCCTATACTGAAACAACATCCATATGTACTCTTCCAGTCTACAACACTACCGACCTAATCTAAATCAGTAAATCCTTGCGGGCTTATCTCACAATCTGAAGCATATCTGAGTCCATAATCAATTTTACCCTTCAAGTACCTCATCACATGTTTTGGTGCAATCAAGTGAATACTTCTCGGCTCAACCATATACTGAATCAATGTGTTCATCGCAAAAAATATATCTGGCATCGTGTTCGTTAAGTACATCAACGAACCAATAATATGTTTATACATGGTGGCATCCACTGTCTTTGAAGATGTATCATTCAATAACTTTAGATTTGTCACCATCGGTGTAGGCATGGCCTTACAATCCATCATTATGAATCTCTTCAGAATATCAACAACATATTTTACTTGATTAAGGAAAATCTCACTCGATCTCTGCCATACCTCTAGACCTAAGAAGTAATGCATCATACCCAGGTCTTTCATCTCGAACTGTGCAACAAGCTTCCTCTTAATTTCAATGATGAGCTTCTTGTCTCCTGTTAGAAACAAGTCATCCACATATAAAAGTAGTATCACTGGTCCACCACCCACAACCTTGAAGTACAGGTCATAATCTTCTTTACGTTTGGTAAATCCCAAGCTCATCAGGAAGCTACCAATTCTACCATACCATGCTCTGGGTGCTTACAGCTTTAATCCATACAAGGATTTCTTCAATCTTCACACATGTGTCTCACTGTCGTGTGTCTTGAAACCTTGTGGTTTCTCCACATACACTTCCTCTTCTATTACACCATTTAGAAAATATGTCTTCATGTTCATCTGATGTACCTTCCACTTTATCACTGCAGTTATCACAAGTATAGATCTAATCGAAGTGTATCTCTCCACATGAGAAAATATCTCCTCATAATCTATTCCTTCTTTCTGGGAGAAACCATGTGCCACAAACCTTGCCTTGTACTTCTTGATACTTCCATCTGTTGAATGCTTCATCTTGTAAATCCACTTGGAACTTACCATTGTCTTCTCTTTCTGTCTTGGAACCACATCCCAAACATCATTCTTTACAATGGACTAGTACTCTTCAACCATGGAATCCTTCCATTCTTTCTTCTCTGCAGCCTCTTCATAACTGGTAGGCTCAACATCAATAATGTCACTTAACAATGCCATGTAACTAGAGTATGGTCGGGGTCTCTTTCTTTCTTTGAAGGATCCATTTGGAGCACCATACTTCTCTGCATCCTAAATAATTTCCCGAGCCCAAGTTGGTCTTCTCTACTTGGTATTCATCTCTCGTGATGAATATGCAGATGTATGTGGTTCTTCTATATCATGATCTTCTAGTATAACATCATCACCTGCATTTGTATCTATAACTCTAGAAACTTCAGGTTCTTCATCTTGGACTTCATTTGTACGACGATGTATCAATCTACTGAAAGTTGTATCCTCATAGAAGGTGACATCTATGCTAGCTTCAATACGACGGTGACCAAGGATGTAAAATCGACATGCCTTTGATGTCTCATTGTATCCAACAAACATACCCTTCTTTCCTGAAGGGCCCAACTTCAATCTCTTATCCTTGGGGACATGCACATACATTGGACAACCAAATATCCTCAGGTGGTTGACCTCTGGATTTTCACCTGTAAACATCTCTTCTAGTGTCTTATTCCCAAGTACATGGTGGGGACTTTTGTTTTGTACATATACAACAATTATGGTTGCCTCTGCCCACAGATGCATTGGTAATTCTTGATCATGAATCATGTCCTTCACTGCTTCCATGATTGTAAATTTATTTCTTTTTGCCATAACATTTTGCTAAGGATTGTGGGGAGTATAGAGCTCCCTCTTAATCCCAACTTCGTTGCAAAATGCCTTGAATTCATCTGATGTGAATTCTCCTCCATTATCTGACCTTAGTATATTTATCTTCTTTTAAGATAGGTTTTCAACAAGTGCCTTGAACTCTTTGAACTTGTTGAATACTTCACTTTT
Source organism: Picea glauca (assembly GCA_000966675.3). Lineage (NCBI taxonomy): Eukaryota > Viridiplantae > Streptophyta > Pinopsida > Pinales > Pinaceae > Picea > Picea glauca. Next base: position 34,027 of record JZKD02S1677251.1, read on the forward strand.
AGCCTTCAAAAAATAAATCCAAGTTTTACGTGAGAAATCATCAATGAATGAAACATAGTATACATATCTGCTAAGTGAAGTAGATGGCATCGATTCACACACGTCTAAATGTATAATGTCCAAGACTCCTTTGGATTTTCTATCACTGCTGGGAAATGGTTTCTTCACGTTCTTACCTTGTGTGCATCCCTTGCATATGTCTTCATGTTCCACTTAGATTTCTGGCAAACCTGTCACCATCTTGCTCACGATCAATAGTGCTTTGTAATGTATGTGAGAAAATCTTATATGCCATAGCTCACTTGGAGTAACTGTACTGTGTACCAATGCTGAAATCGATTGTCCCTTTCACTTGTATAAACGTCCTTCTTGGACACCGATCACTACAACATCATCAATAATTTTTCCTCTTGGCCACATGAGGACTTCACCATCAATGAAAGAAACTATGAATCCTTTATCATCTAAAGCTGAGATAGAAAGGAGATTCTTATTCAAACCAGGTACATACAAAACATCCTTCATCTTCATAGGTTTTTCATAATCTAACTTGTAGGATTCTTATCCTACTCCTTTAATGGGATATTGATAGTCATCGTCGAGCTTCACCTTGTGAGGTGAATATTTTTGAACTAAATATGAGAGAGATTCTGTGTAGCCAGTCATCTGCTTATAAGCACCACTATCAATAAGCCATGTGTCACTTCCATGAGTGACTGTACCTGTAAGAGCTGAGACCAATACATATTATTCACTTGAGTCTTCTTCTTTAGTTTTCTCATGATCTAGTTCATCATCTTCTGTGGCATGAGCATGATGTATTTTATACTTTCCTTTTCTGAACTGACCTTTGGAGTTGGGACAATTTATGGCAATGTGTCCCATATTTTGACAGATGTAGCATTTGCAATTTGAGAAATCCTTCTTGAACTTATGTGTCTTTTGTAATCCATGAGGTTTCTTGTGTGAGTGAACTTCCTTCTTGCTCTTTTCTTTTCTGGTTTGTGCTGCTAGGGCTTGATTTTCTTCATTTCCTAGTGTCTCTTCTCTTGTTGCCAATCTAGCTTCTTCCCGAGTACAATCCTCTCAAAACCTTTTTAGCCTTCTTCTTGAACATATACCCTGAATGAATGATTCCAAATATCTGGGGAGACCATTTAATGTAGTCATCACCAACTTGGCTTATTCGATTGTGTCTCCAATGGCTTCAAGATGTTATTTGATTTGAGACACCCTTGTGAAGTATGATTGGATAGTTTATGAACTTTGCATCTTCACATTCTTGACTTGTGTCCTCGAGGTCTTCTTCCAGTTGATATTCTTGCTTTCATACAATCGAGATAAGGAATCAAACATTTGTTTGGGATTTGTCAATGATGAGACATGGGGGATCAAATGATCCTAGATAGAATCAACAATGATTCTCTTTGCCTTAACTAGATTCTTTTTGTACTTTGATTTGGCCTCATCTTCATCTGGTTCTGGAACTTCTTCTTTTACGAAATCTTTTAGATCATTCTCTTCTAGAATGAGCATCACTCTATACTTCCATGCTCAAAAGTTATTGACACCTTTAAGCTTCTCATCGAGCTTGGTATTGGGAGCCATCATGTCTTTGAACATAAATATAATAAGAGAAATAAAAATAAAAAATCAAAGAAAGGTTTCGTACTTACCAAAGAGTGTTATGCCAAGGTGACTAGTTCCAACTTCAATCTGCAGCTACCAAGACGTCTTGAGCTAGGGTTTATGAGAAAACCCTAAATTTTCAAAATGTGAATTTTGGAATTCTTCTCTGAGGGAAAGGTGTGCCCTCCTAAGGTGGGTTCCTTGGTGGTTTTACTTTGACTAATGTCCTCTAGAAATTAGGAGAAATCACCTTCTAGGGTTTTGTGTAGATGTAGACAGTTTCAGCAGTTGCAACACCAGTTGCAGGTTTCAAAACTTCGTCAAAATGATAATATAAACCCAAGGAGAGGTGCGCTACGGTTAGGAGAGTCTTCCAATGGTCTTAACTTTCCCAACGAGTTCTTCTAGACTGTGAAAATGGCTTCTTTCAGGCCCGCTCTGATACCATGTTAAATTTTCTCTTAAGCGGTTAAGTGTGTTCAATATTCTTTAACTTTAGACTATTAAAACAATAACTCCATGCATAAGGATCACTGAAAGAAATACATCCATAGTATACACAAGATTTATCTTGGGAAACCCTCGCGGGGGAGAAAACCCAACAACGCTTCTTCAGTATAGATTCTTCAACAAGTACAATTTCTCTCTCAAGAGAGATCTCACCAAACAGAAGATAAACCAGAAACCCTAACCAGAATAGGGTAGTGCACCACTAGACCAAGATACTCTTCCAACAGATAACCAAAACCCTTCACTAGAACACCCTTCCCTTGTAGTTGCATCTCCTCCTCAGACTTGCACACTTTTCTTGTGTGAGAGATCTTGTTGTGTGTGTTCTCCAAGTCAGGCACCTAACCTCTTATAAATAAAAGTTGAGCCACCCAAAATTAGGTCAAGGCCGACCTGTACACTTTACCCCTTTTAATTTACAATTGACTTTTGTCAAGGCACAATAGGGCCGACTTAACAAATATAATATAATATTATTGTTTAGGGTTTTGTCTTGGTCTAATACAACATGAACACAATAAGAATATCTTCCGAAGCTACTCAAACTTCAACAATTTTTACATCCATGTTTTCTAAGGTCTCTCTTGCTCAATGATAGGGATTAGTGATCAAATTTGAAGGGTTCCTCTTCATTTCAAGTTGAAACGGTATATTTTCATCCAACCCTTCCATGTTTAAAAGTTGCAAAAGAGTTGTACTTCAATTGACTAGAGTAAACTAAGTATACATTTCAAAATAAAAAAAAAATCTAAATAAAGTATTACTCCCAATTTTTAACAATGTTAAAAGTTAACAAACCACCAAACATGAGTTGTAATTTCAATAGAAAATAATAATAATCATACTTTGTAATTTTAAATGTAACCTTCTTATGGGTTATATGTATATTATAAAAATAAATAAATAAAATCATAAACACCAAGCCATACTTCTTTTCGTTGGAGGAGTTTCATAATGTTTTAAATGACAATGTAAATCTTTAGCCAGAATGTCATAATCAAACCCTTTTGTGGACACCCATATAAGAGAGTATTTGTTCTATGTATCCATATGATAATTGAGTATTACAACTTAGTTTCATATCTCAAGCATATCAAAATCATGCTTGACCATGAGAGTCATGTTTATTGTAGATATCTTTAGAAAAGAAGAAATTGTCCTATACCTTGAGGCCTTTGTTGAAAGGGAGTAATTCTATGAAAACACTATAAAGGCCATGAAGAGAGCCTACTTGTTTTAAATGGATCTAGAACACACAAATATAGCATGATTGCACCCATTTCTTATTACGTAGGATAAAATGTCTATAATTTGGAGAATCCTAAGGTTGATGCAAACAAAAAGCTAAAGGAAATCTCTTACCAAGACCACCAAATATGTGGTTCTTATTGAGGGTATTGATTGCTAACTCCATTTCTCAAACCATGCAAAAAAATGTGTGAAAAAGTGGATGTTAGAGCATAATCTCTATTGCATAGATATGGGGATATCATGAATTACGTTAGCTTCTCCATATCTTACTTAAGAATCCCACTTGTGCATCAAAAATGTTGCTCCAAGCATCAAGGTTGTAAATGATGCATCACATTGTTCACGGGCTTGCAATGAGGCAAACAGAAAGAGATCTAAGAAGCATTCTCAAATATTTGACACTTAAAGTATTGTCACGCTAATGCCAATTTTTCTAGAAACAAGGAGTGCTATAGATAAAGATACTTAAAATTGGGGAAAGGGGAATGATCAGAGGAGTAAGGAATTGATGATGTAGAAAATTGAATGAATAGAATCACAATTCCCATGGTTGTAATTCCAATTTTAGGTTTTGTGATGTTGACAAGATCTATTTTGCATAGGCTCACATATAAACTTAATCAATAATATACAAGTTAATGTATTTTTTTATCCCAAACAAAATCACTAACAAAATTTTGTGTGAAACAAAGAAAAAATATGCATTATCTTTACAATGAGATTGAAAAAACTTATACAAGATCAATGAATTGTTGAGAGATTTACATTCAAGTATTAATTATGTGTTTTTTCTCTAAGCATTTATTTCAATAATAGGGAAGTTATGAAAAATATACTAAGTGGTCGAAATCCCATCAAATGTTCTGAAATAATAATAAAATATTAGATACCAATGCTAAAACCATGTTATATTTGTCAACATGTTAGATGCTTTTAGGGAGATGGACTATGTGAACATGAAGAAAGAGAGATGAATTCATTTCCTAGGGTTAAACAGATGTCTTTTGTCTCTTCTTCCTCTCACCGAGGGGTTAAGAACTAGGGTTCATCAAGCTTTACCAACAAAACCTCAAGGCACCGAATTATTCAATATTCAGTTGAGGACCGAAGAAGGTCTCACCCAAGACACCATGAGAATCACATAGACCATTAGTCTTGTGTCAAATGTGAAGTGACAACACATACATGAAAACCTATAAGGAATAAACCCCATTCATTCATTCATATCTATGCAACAAACTACCATACATGAGAAAGTAAACACACATACATTAAAACCATGACACAAAGGAATGTGGGGAGAAAGGAATTCACATTTCATTCATTAACTTCAATTTCATTAAGATACAAAGTCATAACAGATATTTGTGCCCTACGCTCTAGTCTCTTTTTTTTCATTCATACACAATTTTTAGCTCTATTACAGACTCATGCAAAAACTTGGAAAAAAATGGACATGAAACTCTCTCTTTGTGTTCCAGACTATTTTTTGTTACTCTCTCTCTCTCTCTCTCTCTCTCTCTCTCTCTCTCTCTCTCTCTNTACTCCTCAACTCCACTCTCTTGAGCGAACAAAAGTCTCACACACTTTACCTATCTGCGTGCATTCCCCCATATCTTTCCCAGAGCATGGAAATACTAACTAACTTTCCAGCTCATCCATACCCTTTCCCATGATCATTTGGGTTATTATAAATATATTTACAAAGATTCCCAATGATGCGCTCAAATTTAGTCTGTATGGGGTCTCTTTTTTATTTCTTGCACACAATACAAAAGTGGGTTGGTGCGCACAATATTCCTTTGGTTGGCACAGATCACGAGGTATCCACTCAATGAACTTGTTATATAGCACGTTCGTTCGTGATATATTAAAGAATACCCCTAATTTCACTAGATATTGATAAATACCTCCCCAAATTGTAACAACCACATTGATGCAACCACGAGCGAAGACAATTTTTTTTTTTTTGTTTAAAGGGCAAGAAGGCAACGACGACAATAGTATGACCACACCCCAGACGACGAACAAAATCATGCAACCCAGGCAACATGCAACTATGACACCACGCAGAGGCATAAGGGTGACTGGGAAAAACACGCACAAAAAAACATGGAGGAACGACTACCCGCCCGACACAACTCGACCACGCCTACGAGCTAAGGGACAAAATCCCCATCCTGATACAATGACCTAGACAAACAAGACGAGAACCTCAAGGCGCGCGAACCCAACGCCTGAATGCGTTCATCCCATGCGCCCAAGTCAACATACGATGCTCAACCACACTCACACGGAAGGCATCGACTCCGACCAAGAGATGATTCGTCGCTAATCAATAGGGCGTGCCATGATCCCTTCATCAGGAACCATGCCATCCCCAGATGAGAGGTGCGACAATAACCCTGGTGCAAACATAATCTAAAGGGCCAAGACTCAAGACCAACCCACGCGCTAGGAGACTGAAAAATATGACACAAGACTACACACACACCCAAGCATTCGATCGACAAGACTTCGGACGACAATACTCAAGGGAAGGAACACAACTGTTACGTGACTTTGCCAACACCCCAATCGCTCATCAAGTCTAAACTTGTCAAAAATTTCCATAAAAAGAAACATTAAGTAAAATCTAACTCGCAAGTCTAAATTATTAATTAGCCATTAATTTACAATCAAATGACCTTAAGTTTAACCAAATTAGAAAGTCTAATTACCATTGTCCATCGTTACCATCTAATTGACGAATCTAAAATAACCAATACTAAGCCATAACTACAATTACTATCTAATTAACAATAATTATGATCTAACTAGCATGTCTAATTATAGATTAGTCAGATGAATGGGAATTTGAGAATCATGGACCGCTCCAGAATGCCAATGCGGCTAGGGTCCAAACCCTAGCCGCCATCGCTCCTTTTGCAGCTACCGATCTGGTCTCCCTCAGTTTACAGGTCGCGGCTTGACGGTCCCAGCACGCCCTCCTGTGAATACGCGATCTGGAGCATCTCTCAGCTTCCAAGGCGCGATTCGGCGGTTCCAGC
>JZKD02S1677251.1:48856-66005 GCA_000966675.3 Picea glauca
TGCAATTGTTGTTCTAGTTGTCTCTTTACATCCTGCGGGCAGTGAATCAATAGAACCGGGGGCTTTAGATTACAATTTGCGAGATGCAACCAATTCCTACTAACCAAGTTCATTCAACAAAAGGCACATGGCCAACCACGACCTTTAAAACATTCCAGGAATACTTTGAGCCAACAAGCGACAAAAATCGATCGTCAAGCAAGCACCGAGATCCTGGAAATGCCCTCTCTCCCCAACACTTCAGAGAAATGGATGGAAAATCAATTCACCGATTATATATATATATTAAGTAGATATGTAAGCATTACCTATAACATCTCCATCACATTGCATTGTAAAGTATATGACTATTCTCAATGCAATAATCTTCATTATTAAACCACAACCCATTTTATGCAATAATCTTCATTATTAAACCACAACCCATTTTATATAGACATTATTTTTGAATATATACTACAAACCTTTTCATATAACTTATATATATATATATATATATATATATTTTTTTTTTTCATTTCTCCAAATGTAAAGGCAAGGCCTTAGTTTCATTATATCTTTATTCTAGTTTATATCGAGAAAATATGAGATCTTTAATTGGTTAGTGCGATTACAAAAACTTATGAAATAATTTGTATTTATGATTAAGAATCTTGAAACTAAAAACCCTTCACGTGATCAATTTTCAGTTAAAACTTTCGGCCACATAAAACGTAACACAATAAGATCTAACCACTAAAATCATAAAAAAGGAAATCTTAAGCTAAAATCATAAAAATAAATCTTAAGGTGTCAATTTTTAAGTTGAAAGAACTTAAAATTCAAACCAATGCAAAACAACTAACATTTGTATAGCTAATGGTGGTTGGTATATTGTTTGAAGAGACTAATTGAAAATTAATCTTGTGTTTGTTTGAAAAATGAAGATATCCTCCCGCACTACCAATACCAATGTTTGGATTTGCTTCCAAGGTATCATAAAAGAGTTGATAGGCTGATTGAAAAAACAATTTCTAATGGAAAAGCCATCATTTCAACTATGCAAAATATTGTGAAAATGGAAAACATGAAGATAAATTTACAAATAGAAAGGAAGTTATTTTTTTGTTTATTTTGTAAATGCAATGATTCTTCATCTATAATATGGTGGACTTGTGAAACTTGTGGTAATTGTTGGCATTGTGGTGTATGAATATATAATTTAGTGCATGCACATTACAATGTTAGAAACATTTTTTGCACTTATTGATAAACAAGTTTCCAAGATAATTTTATTATTGGTCTTTATTGACACTTAAGTTTTTGGTAAGATACTTATTATTAATATTGAATCAACTTCATATAAACTTGTCGAAAACTTACATATAAAAACCAATGATGTCATTTGATGAGTAATGTATGTTACTCTATCATCTTTATTTTATTTCATTCTATGTCAATGATGTACATATTTTGTCAATACATTACAATGCAATATGCTTAGGCTCTCACATAATTTTATCCCTTGATAGGGAAGATACTATTCATGCATTTTCTTCAATACCATGCCTTGTCTTGAAAGTCGTAAGGTTTCTTTTGACAATATGTGAAATTAAACATTGAACACATTATATCTCATATATGCCAGTGTTGTTTTTTATACAACAAATATTCTTACAATGTGTCTTTACACCTTTCAAGACAATTGTTAATAATATGTATTTGTTGCTTTTTATATAATAACTCTTTTTACAATGTGTTTGTGCATCCTTTAAAACAATTATTAATTGGAAGGAGGTCAAACAATAAGCAAGATAGTATCCAGTTTCAAGTATGGGATTAAGGTTAGATGTTATTAGAAAGTGCATTACTCCACTAGAGGTAGTCTAGACGATGACCATAAGGGAAATTGGTTTTCTCACTAATACTATTTTCGCTGAAAATGCCCTCATGAAATAAGACCTAAAAATGTTTCTAATTGGCTAAAAGCTCATCTTCGTTTAAGGAAACAAGCTAACAAACCAATACCCAAAAACATTTAAGAGAAGTGAAAGTTTGTCCCCTTATAAATCATCAATTAATCAACTCAATTTAAATAAAACTTTTCTAATTTGTTGTTTAAAACAATTTGTTGTTGAGACGTGACTTTACTCTATTTTAATTCGTTGTTTTATTATGTAATTTACATGTTTTTTCTTTAATAAAACTTTTCTAATTCGTTGTTTAAAACAATTTGTTGTTGTTAGACGTGATTTTACTAAATTTAGTTCGTTGTTTTATTATGTAATAAGTAATATAAATAGGAAAAATGACGAATCAATATATCCGAACCCATTCGAAAATCCCTCTATTATAGGTGGACTCTATTAACTGCTAAAAAACACCTGAAGAGACGAAATCCCACTCTGCTATCGCTCAACCCGATTGAGATTGCAACACATGTTTCTAATAAATTGGGGATTTCACTGAACTGAAATGGATCGTGAATCCGAGAAACCATGTAGCATTGTACAAACCCTTTGAAACCACCTCAATTAGACGAGGAAAAATGCAGAGCAGATCACGGCAGCAGCAGGATTTCTATCTATGGCAATGGCTATGGATTTGTTTCCCAAGTCTATTCTCAGAAAATGCACCATTAAAACTATTTCAATTACTCCTCAAACTGAACATCTGCACGATAAAATTGATGTCAACAAGATGAACTCTGATTTGAGTAGAGCGTGTAAGCAGGGCCGAGTGAAAGAGTCCATGCAAATGTTGCACGCTATGGACTGTCAAGGTGTTCCCGTAGACTCCTCTACTTATGCTTCTCTCTTGCAGGTTTTTGTGAACAAGAAAGCCCTTTTAGAGGGAAAACTACTCCATACCCACATGATGCACAGGGTATTAGAGCCTGATACTTATTTAAAAAACAAGCTCTTAATACTGTATGCCAAGTGCGGAAGTCTGGTAGACGCCCGTAGAGTTCTGGACCAAATGTCTGAACGTAACGTTATGTCGTGGACTGTGATGATTGCAGCTTACGGCAGGCATGGTCATAGCGAGGAGGTTTTTGATCTATTTTATCAAATGAAACGGGCAGGGATCAAACCAAATGAGTTTACATTTGCCAGTACTCTGTCTGCTTGTGCCCACATGGGTGATCTTCAAAAAGGCAAGGAGATCCATGAAGAAGTGATTAGGGGTGGATTTGAGTCTAATGCTTTTGTGGAAAATGCCCTTGTGGACATGTTTGCAAAATGTGGAGAATTGGAGTTTGCACGCCATGTGTTTGACAAAATTCCTGAACCAGATGTGGTATCATGGAATACCATGATATCTGGATATGCTCAGAATGGTCAAGTTGCGGAGGCCCTGAAAGTGTTTGAGAAAATGCCTGAAAGAAATGTGGTTTCATGGAATGCAATTATTACGGGCTTTGCGCAGAATGGATTTGTTGATGAAGCCCTGGATCTCTTTTGGCAAATGCCCGAGCCGAATGTGGTGTCTTGGACAGCTATGATTGCAGCTTATGCCAGACAAGGGTATGGGAAGGAGGCCTTGAGCTTTTATTGTAAGATGCAGCAGTGTGGTGTTCGGCCAAACAAGATCACATTTGCCAGTCTTCTAACGGCATGTGCGAGCTTGGGCTCTCTTGAACAAGGGAGAGAGATCCATGAAGAAATAATTAGAAGTGGATTTCAATATGATGTCAATGTGGAGAATGGCCTCATCGATATGTATGCAAAATGCGGCAGTATTGACAATGCATTGATTGTGTTTGACAAAATGCCAAAAAGAGATCTGGTCTCATGGAATGTTATGATTGCAGCATATGCTCAGAGTGGATGTATTGAAGAGGCACTGAAAATCTTTTGGAAAACGCCCATAAGAGATGTGGTATCATGGAATGCAATGATTACAGGATATGCACAGAATGGGTTTCATGATGAAGCCTTGAAACTACTTTGGGAGATGCCCGGACAAGACGCCATCTCATGGAATGCTGTGATTGCAGGTTATGCACAGGCTGGGTACACAGAGGATGCCCTGAAGCTGTTTCAACAAATGCTGCTGGCAGCTGTGAAGCCAAACGCAGAGACGTTTGCTGTTGCTCTCCCGGTATGTTCCGAATTGGCAGCTTTGGAAGAAGGCAGAGAGATCCATGAAGTCATCATTAGAAGTGGATACCACTGTGATACCTTTGTGGGGAGTGCTCTTGTAGATATGTATTCCAAGTGTGGATGGATAGAGAATGCACAAAAAGTGTTTGACAACATACATGACCGAGACATTGTCTTGTGGTCTGCAATGATTGTAGGGTATGGTATGCACGGATGTGCCAAGGAAGCCCTTGAGCTGTTTGAAGGAATGATACTGTTGGGTATGAACCCAAATCATGTCACATTTCTTGGTGTTTTGTCTGCTTGCTGCCATGCAGGGCTGGTGGATGAGGGCAGCCAGTACTTTGATTTAATGAGTCAGCGTTATCACATTACACCTGCGATGGAACACTACAGCTGCATGGTTGACCTCCTTGGCCGTGCTGGGAGGCTTGTTGATGCCCAAGAGCTTATCAAGAAAATGCCAGTAGAACCTGGTGTTACTGTGTGGGGTTCTTTACTTGGTGCCTGCAGAATCCATATGAATATAGAATTAGGAGAATATGCAGCAGAACGGCTTTTTGAATTGGATCCTGAAAACCCTTCACCTTATGTTCAGCTGTCCAATATTTATGCTGTAGCTGGTATGTGGAATGACATTGAAAAGGTACGAAAAATGATGAAAGCCAAGAGGTTAAAAAAGAATCCTGGATGTAGTTGGCTTGTGGTTGGTAAACAGGTATATGCTTTTGCTGTGGGAGACAGTTGAGATCTAGAAACTAAAAACAAACATGGTGAGATTATATGGGCAGATAAAGGTGTCTCTGCTCAATATGACAGTTTTGCAGATTAATTGAGCAAATTCTTAACTAGTATAGTTCCATCTTAATCTCATATCTATTAAGCAACATCTAAAGGTATAAAAAAAAAAACCCAAGTGCAAATTTCTCATCACTTAAAAGATCGGAGGTTAAGATGGATCTATGGTAGTTTTTTTTTAATTAATTAATTAATTTATGCAAGACATCCAATTTGTTCCATTTTAATTTATACATGTGATGTGACACATCTCTTCCACCCAAGGCTGCTGTAGAGCGCACCTTGCACCTTGCTTCTCTCCGTGCAACAGCCACAAACACTGAGAGGAGCTGGCAACCACAGCTGGTATTGTAACTCTGGCATGGGACAGTTTGAAGGATTATTAACAACCTTCCAGCATGGTAGTCATGTTATAGCAAACAGAAAACTGATGGAACAAAACAAAATTGGTAAAAGTACAATGCATGCCAAAAACATTTCAAATAAACTGTTCAAGATTAAAAGCGTGTTTTTAAGTTATATTCAAAGTATACCTTTGATTTTACGTTTTTAAGGTGGACTCTGAATAGTAAAATAAACATTTCAGATTTTTAGRGTAGACTCTAGATCATAAACACAGTGACCACTGGTGAATTGGACATAGAATTTGAATGAGAATAATGTATGGGTGCACTGTATAATTGAGTAAACCCCATCAATCTATGAATTTGTCAAGATTGCCCCTGAAGATCAATACAAAGTCTTATTATTGTTCTTAGCCTTATATTTAAAATCAGTGTTACCAACATTGCGATAATATCGTGATGTTGACGATATTATCGGCAAAATCAAGGTTGGCGATATTTTCATTGTTACAACATTGTTTTTCATTCTTATGACTTTTCCCGATATTTTCTCCGATGTTGCCGATACTTTCGTTTTCGGACCCTCGACGATATTTTGCCTATGCCAATGTTTGCAACACTGATTTAGATATAGTTTAGGTCCATGTCATAGGATGTTTGAGAAGTACCACATGATGTTGGACATTGCATATAATACACTCATTTTTAAATTCTACCTTCATATCAAAGTTTGAAATTCTACTAATACAAAGAAGTGTTTTTAAACTTGGTTACACGTAAAAGGCCATCAAATATCTTAGGACATCAGTTGCACCCATATGAAGCCTTGCCCAACAACCTTATTACTGTTGTCATCCCCATAAAAGACGCTGCAGGGAAATTGACAATATATCACGAACCACTCCCTATGTGGAGTCATATGTCTAGCTGCACTAAAATCCATAAATATTTCATTAGATTCAATTGAAGGGCACACATAAACTTAAATGAAGGTTCTTTCTTGATCGCACACCATTGTGTTTACTTGTGTGTGCATCTTCTCTCCATTCTTTTCCTCTTTCATTGAATTTCTTTTCTTGCAATGTTTTTATATAATGATTAAGTCTTTTATTGTACTAACCAGTGTTTACTTGTGTGTGCATCTTCTCTCCATTCTTTTCCTCTTTTCGTTGAATTTATTTTTTTGCAATGTTTTGATATAATGATTAGGTCTTTTATTGTACTAACCAACATCCTTCTCCTGTAACTTATTATCACAATGGGTTTTATTTGCAGAATCATAATCCCTTTTTCTAACAAATAAGGCTATGGTCGGATCACTACCTCTCGAACCTTTATCCTTTTCCATGTTTTTATTTCAAAAAATCGTGACTTTGTCAACTATTAATTTCCTGACCTAATTGCTTGATATAATCACACTTATCTAGCAAATTTGCCAGCAAGGTTGATGCACTATCTTCTTCAAAGATGGTTGAGTCCACTCCGACTAACCAGTTTAACATGGTTGATGTGGGCACCAATGTTGTCTCCTTTAGACATTGTTAATACGAAAAATGTCCATAGAAACAATTTGGAGGTCACATTCTTTGCTTCATATGTCTACACCAATGTGTTCTAAGCTTCTTTTTTGAGTTCTTTGCATCAACCAACTCCTTCAGGGTATGGACTATATTGTCCAGTGCCTTCACATTTTTTTGTTGTCACTTTTCACATTGATGCAGGAGCATCGTCAGCGAGCATGCGTTGCAGGACAACTCAACGCCTTGGAATAATTTCGGAATCTTAAACGCTGGCGTTTACTGCAAATCTTTTGGAGCTGATTGAAAAACGAAAGAAGATCAAATGCTTGGAAGCTGAATGATCATGAGTGATCTAGGAGTTTTCACTCCTAGTCTTGAATGTAACTGAACTAAGGTAGCAATTAGGTTTTCGAGTAAACGAGTAGTTCGGGGGAACCCTAAGAACCCTCTGAGATAAATAGAGGTTTTGTATGCCCAAATGAGGTTGTTGCGAGTTAGTAGGAAATTTCTGATTTTTTAGTTGTTGTTTTGATCATAACTGTAGCCATTTACTTTTGAATGGATATAACAGAGGAAAATTGATCCAATGCATGGTGCTGTTGTTGTTTGCAATTCCCTGTTATTGTTGTTTTCACAAATGAATGAATTTCGTTACGAATATATGAAATTGTGAGATGTTTGCATAAGTTTCAATTGTATCTCTTCGATTGACTCTGCGCAAGGTGTGCACATAGTCCGCAAGGAGTGCGTTGACGAAATCTGTTTCGATTTTGAAGCTCAGAAGAGATAGCGCGAAACTTTCCCTTTGCAAGGAGTGCAAAGTGATTGTTGCAAGGCGTGCACAGTCGCCCGCAAGAACCCAAACCTTGCGTAAGAATCTGTTGCAAGGAGTGCACAGATCCGAAATTCGACTAAGTGTCGAAGTGGCTCTTTAAGAAGTCAAAGGAGCAGAAGGCGAGAAAGCTCAGGAGAGATAGCGGGAAAATTTTTCAAAGAAAGTAAGAATTTTGAAGGTTTCTCGAATCACCGGCTAAGATTCGTCCAGGAGGGAGCGGAGAGCCTTCTAGATCGTTGGATCTGGGCAAGATGCCTGAGCTTTAAGTTTCTTGAAGCGCAGAGTAGAGCAGATTGCCAAAGTTCCGAAGTCTCGAAGTGACTAGGAACCGAAGTTGTGGATCAGGTGGCGCGAGATCCACAACTTCGGAAGATTGTGGACGAGGAGGAAGTGAAATCGCCGAAGTAAATCTCGACCGTTGGTCGTCAGGGGGAGTACGTGTCAGTGGATTTGAGACTCCGAAAAATCTCACTTCAAGGATTTCGGTTGAGAATTGAAACTCCCGAAACCCGAAATTCGAAGTGAATCCTAACCGTTGGATTCAGAGCGACGCGTGGCAACAGATCGTGAGTTTCAGGAGGAAGAGAAGGTGGGGTGTTGAGACTCCCACAGTCCGAATAACCGAAGTAGCTGGGGACCGTCGATCTGTAGGAGGACACACGTCAACCGATCACGTGTTTCGGATAAAACGCTCTGGGAAAAAAAAAAAGCGAGCGAGGAGAAGTTTGAGTATTGAGATTTCCGAACCTCGGAAATCCAAAGTGAATCTCAGCCGTCCGATTCAGAGGACACGTGACAGAAATCCACGAACTTCGAAGGAAGGTGGAAGTTGAGGGTTGAGTTTTCCAAAGCTCAAAGACCCGAAGCAATTGTAGCCGTCGATCCACGAGAGACACACATCAATAGATCATGAGCTCTGGGTGGAAGCATTGCAGAGAAAACAAGGTTTGAGAATTGAAACTCCCGAAGCTCGAAAGGCGAAATCGATCTCGATCGTCGATTTGGAGGGGGCACGTATCGACAGATCACGAAGATCTAGGAAGGCGTGATCCAGAGGAAAGGAAGGAAGGGAGATGGATCTGAACTGTTGATTGAGAGAATCCACCCGAGATCACGAGATCGATGATCACACTTGTTTGCGGGGCCAGAAAGTGCTCGGACGTTAAAATTTCGAGGGCGGGCCGCAATCGGAACCACGGTATCAACAAAGGGGTACGTGATAGCCGGACGTAAATTGCGGGGATAAAAGCGGGTTGATCCCAAACCACTCTTGGGCGTGCCCGCAATCGTGCGTTTACGCAAGGACATAGCCCGAGGTCACATGCGGGAAGGGGCTAACAGGAGAGGTGCTTGCGCCTGAAACCTATGAGTTCAACAACGTGAAGAAAGAGGTCACGGGTGCCATAGAACCTACACCAGAGGACAAAAAGGGCCTGTGTTAATTCGTAAGTGAGACCACTAAGGTCTTAGAGAGCCAATTCAACTTGGAATTGAAGATCCTTGACCGAGAGGTCGCATAGTCGTTAGGAGAGAAGGGTGTCTGCATCAAGTGGTATCAGAGTGGAATTTTTGCTTGCAGACAACAGGCAAAGGAGAGGAGACAAAGGAGCTCGAAGGTGTACTCTGTGTGTGAGAGACAGTCAACACAATGCCACCGGGGAGACGAGTGGAGCCACCTTTAGCCAATCATGTTGTAGAAAGAGAAATGTGAGAGCTTTGTGCAAGATTAGAGGCGATGGAGGCAACACATAGGAGGGCACTTGATGCTGGAGACATCAGCAATGCAGAGAGTGAAGAAGTAGAAGTCAAAGAAGCTGCAGGGGAAAATGTTGCCGAAGAACGCTTGCTGAGAGCAGTTGTTAGATTGGGAGCTAGAGCCAAGATAGAGGTCCCAATGTATGAAGGCAATTTGGATTCTGAAGAGCTGCTAGATTGGATAAGATCCATGGACAAATATTTCGACTATGAAGATGTCGATGAGGAGAAAAGGCTGAGACATGCTGTCACCAGGCTAAAAGGACATGCAACACTGTGGTGCGATGAACTGCAAGCTGAGAGGAGAAGTAAGGGAAAACATAAGATAAAGAATTGGGACAAAATGGTAGCCAAGCTGAAGGCTAAATTTATGCCCAAAGATTATCAGATCAATCTGTTCAGGAAGCTGCAGAACCTGAGACAGAAGGGTATGATAGTTAAAGAGTACACAGAGGAGTTCTACAAGCTGAACATCAGAACTGGACAAAGAGAGAGAGATGAAGAAAACGTTTCCAGGTATATAAATGGCCTGAGGTATGAAATCCAGGATGAGATCAACATGATGTCAGTGAGGATAGTGGAGGATGCTTATCAGTTTGCACTGAAGGAAGAGGAGAAGTTGGCCAGAAAACAAAGCCAACGAGGCAGAGGTAGGAGCCCGACCTCGAACAAAGGCAAGGGAGTTGCCCATGACAAGGCACATAAATCCAAAGACGAGACTGAGAAACCGCACAGTCACTTGGAAAGAGGAGGAAGTTCCCGAGGAAGACAGGGTGGTGGAAGAAGTTCTTCTAGAGGAAGAGGAAGAAGCAGAGGAAGAGAAGTACGGTGCTATGCCTGTGGAAAGATATGGCACATGTCTTGGGAATGTCCTGAGAAAAAGAAAGAAGGAGGAGGTGAAGCTCACATTTCAGAAGCACAGAGAAGGAATGTTGAAGCAGAAGGAGCAGAGGATGGAACATCCCTGATGTTGAGAAAGGTTTTCTTAAAACCAGAGGCATAATTTGAAAAGCCAATGCAGAGGAACAATCTATTTAGGAAATCTTGCAAGACTAAAGACAAAATATGCAAGGTGATAATTGATAGTGGGAGCACTGATAACTTAGTATCCACATAGATGGTGGAGAAATTGGAGCTAGAGACAACTGCACATCCGAAGCCATACAAAGTCTCATGGTTGCAGAAAGGACACCATGTAATGGTTACTAAACAATGCCTTGTTGAATTTAAGATAGGAGGATATAGAGATGAAATTCTATGTGATGTAATTCCCATGGATGTATGTCATATCTTGTTGGGAAGACCATGGCAGTTTGACAGGAATGTCATTCATGATGGGAGGGAGAATACATACACCTTGGAGAATAATGGTAGGACACACATGTTGCTGCCAATAAAAGAGAAGAAAGTGAAAGAGGAAGCCAACACAAACATACTTCTCATGAGCGAGAAGGAACCCCTGAAAGAAGTCAAGAAAGAACAGGAGATGCAGCTTGTTGTGGTGAGGAAACCCAGAGTTATCCTTACAAGTACTTCGATGGATGATTTACCTAAAGAAGTTTAGGAATTGTTGGATAATTTTGTCGACATAGTGGTGGATGAGCTGCCTAACTCATTGTCACCCATCAGAAGTATCAACCATCATATTGATTTGATACCAGGAGCAAGTCTGCCAAACAAAGCAACATACTGACTGACACCTCGAGAGAATGAGGAGGTAAAGAACCAAGTCCAGGAATTGTTAGACAAGGGTTTGGTCAGAGAGAGCTTGAGTCCATGCATAGTGCCAACTGTGTTGAGTCCAAAGAAGGATGGAGAATGTGTACAGACTCGAGAGCCATTAACAAGATCACCATCAGGTATAGATTTCCTTTGCCAAGAATGGATGATTTAATGGACTGTTTAAGTGGAGCAAATTTCTTTTCTAAGATAGATTTGAAAAGTGGATATCACCAGATAAGAATGAGAGAAGGTGATGAGTGGAAGACAACCTTTAAGACAAATGAAGGTTTGTATGAGTGGCTTGTTATGCCATTTGGCTTAACAAATGCCCCGAGTACTTTTATGAGGTTGATGAATAAAATACTGAAAGATTTCATTGGCAAGTTCGTGGTTGTATATCTGGATGATACACTGGTCTTTAGTAGGACTAAAGAGGAGCATTTGAGACACCTGGCACTAGTGATGAGGAGACTACAACATGAGAAGTTGTTGATAAACCTGAAGAAGTCCTCTTTTATGAAGACATAGCTCGTTTACTTGGGTTTTGTGATCTCTTCAAATGAACTGAAGATGGATCCAGAGAAGGTGAAAGCAATCAAAGAATGGCCATCACCAAGGAGTATGTTTGAGGTAAGAAGCTTCCATGGATTAACAAGTTTCTATAGGAAGTTCATCAGATATTTCAGTGGGATTTGTGCACCAATGATGGATATAGTGAAGAAGAGGCACACATATTTTAAATGGACAGAGGAGGCTGAGGGGAGCTTCAATATACTGAAGGAGAAAATAACAGAACGACCAATTATGGTCTTACCAAATTTTGGAAAGACATTTCAAGTGAGATGTGATGCAAGTGGAGTTGCAATTGGAGCAATTTTGAGCTAGGATAATAGGCATGTTGCCTATTTCAGTGAGAAACTGAATGAGACTAAGAGAAAATACTCCATATATGATAAGGAGTTTTATGCCATAATTTAAGCCCTGAAGAAATGGAGGCACTACCTTGTTCCATAGGAATTTGTCTTGTATAGCGACAACCAAGCTTTACAATTCATAACTAGATAGGAAAAATTGAATCAGAGGCATGCAAAGTGGATTGAGTTTATGCATAATTTTACTTTTGTCATAAAACATATTGTTGGGAATGCTAACAAAGTTGTTGATGCATTAAGCATGAGATGTTTGATTCCACAGGAGTTCCAGGTGAAGACCTTAGGGTTTGACCACCTTAAGAAAATGTACAGTGATGATCAAGATTTCAAGGAAGCATACGAAGCATGTACAAATCCTGTGCTGAGAGACAAGAGCCAGTGGAAAGAGTATATGATTCAAGAGGGATTGTTGTTCAAGAGAAATCAGTTGTGCATACCAAAATGCTCAACGAGGGATAACCTTTTGAAGGAAAAGCATAGTGGAGGATTTGATGGACATTTTGGCCATGATAAAACATTTGCACAGTTGAGCAATTCATACTATTGGCCAGGTATGAGAACAAAAGTGATAAAATTTGTGAACAGATGTAGAATCTGCCAACATGCAAAGGGTAAAAGACAAAATGTTGGATTGTATCAACCATTGCCAATACCAGAGAGGCCTTGGGATGCAATACACATGGATTTTGTGTTGGGACTGCCAAGAACACAAAGAGGATGTGATTCCATATTTGTGGTGGTGGATAGATTTTCAAAGATGGCACACTTTATCCCATGCCAGAAGACTAGTGATGCAACACATGTTGCAAATTTGTTTTTCAAGGAAGTTGTGAGACTTCATGGACTACCCAGGAGCATTGTCTCAGACAGAGACACTAAATTCGTTGGTCATTTCTAGAGAACACTGTGGAAGAAGTTGGGGACAGATTTGTCCTTCAGCTCAACTTATCACCCTCAGGCAGATGGACAGACTGAGGTGGTAAACAGAAGTTTGAGAAACTTATTGAGGAGTCTGGTCACTGAGCATCATAATCAGTGGGATCAGATTATTCCACAAGCAGAATTTGTATACAATGACTCACCAAATAGGAGCACTGGAAAGAGCCCATTCCAAATATTGTATGGAATGCAACCAAGGGGAGTATCTGAGTTGAGAGACTTGGAACAGAGTGAGATCAGAAGCGTTGGAGCAAAAGATTTTGCTGCAGAAATGGAGAAGCTCCATAGCCAGATCATAGGATAGTTGCAGAGCTCTAGCCAAGAGTACAAGCGCGGAGTTGATCAACATTGCAGGGAACTTCAATTTGAAGTAGGAGATCATGTTTTGGTACCTCTCAGGAAAGAAAGGTTCCTTAGGGGAACATATAACAAGTTAAAGATGAAGAAGATGGGGCCATGTAAGATCTTAAGGAAGTTTGATGCAAACGATTTTGAGATTGAGCTGCCAGATGATGTGGGCATATCACCCATATTTAACGTTTTAGACTTGTACCCTTACAGGGAAGATGACATAGAGGGATCAGAAGATCAAGAGAAGATTCAGTGGGAGAAACAAATGCCTGTAGAAGAAAAGCCACAGATGGAGAAGATCGTTGATCACAGGATTGGAAAAAAGACCAGGAGGAAGACCTATTTTGAATATTTGGTCAAGTGGAAGGGACACCCAATAGAAGATGCCAGTTGGGAAAATGAAGCTGATATCCATAAGCATGGAAAGTCGGTGCAGGAGCTCATGGACAGGAGTCCATGAATTTTTGTCCAGGGGAGTATGATGCAGGAGCATCGTCAGCGAGCACGCGTGGCAGGACAACTCAACGCCTTGTAATCATTTCAGAATCTTAAACGTTGATGTTTACTGCGAATCTTTTGGAGCTGATTGAAAAATGGAAGAAGATCAAACGCTTGGAAGCCGAATGATCACGAGTGATATGGGAGTTTTCACTCCTAGTCTTGAATGTAACTGAACTAAGGTAGCAGATAGGTTTTCGAGTAGATGAGTAGTCGGGGAGAACCCTAAGAACCCTCTGAGATAAATAAAGGTTTTGTATGCCCAAATGAGGTTGCTGCATGTTAGTAGGAAATTTCTGAATTTTTAGTTGTTGTTTTGATCATAATTGTGACCATTTACTTTTGAATGGATATAACAAAGGAAAATTGATGCAATGCATAGTGCTATTATTGTTTGCTATTCTCTGTTATTGTTGTTTTCATGAATGCATGAATTTCGTTATGAATATATGAAATTGTGAAATGTTTGCATAATTCAATTGTATCTCTTCGATTGAGTCTGTGCAAGGTGTGCACACAGTCCGCAAGGAGTGCGTTGACAAAATCTGTTTCGATTCCGAAGCTCATAAGTGATAGCACGAAACTTTCCCTTTGCAAGGAGTGCGAAGTGACTGCTGCAAGGTGTGCATAGTCATCTGCAAGAACCCAAGCCTTGCATAAGAATCTGTTGTAAGGAGTGCACAGATCCAAAATTCGACTAAGTGTCGAAGTGGCTCTTTAAGAAGTCAAAGGAGTAGAAGATGAGAAATCTCAGGAGAGATAGTGGGAAAGATCTTCAAAGAAAGTAAGAATTTTGAAGGTTTCTCGAATCACCGGCTAAGATCCGTCTAGGAGGGAGCGAAGAGCATTCCAGATCATTGGATCTGGGCAATATGCGTGAGCTTTAAGTTTCTTGAAGCGCAGAGTAGAGCAGACTGCCAAAGTTCTGAAGTGACTAAGAACCATCCATCGTCAAGAGGGACATGTGGCGCGAGATCCACAACTTCAGAAGATTGTGGATGAGGAGGAAGTGAAATCACCGAAGTAAATCTCGACCGTTAGTCGTTGGGGGGAGTACGTGTCAGCAGATCTGAGACTCTAGAAAATCTCACTTCAAGGATTTCGGTTGAGAATTGAAACTCCCAAAACCCGAAATCCAAAGTGAATCCTGATCGTCAGATTCAGAGCGACGCGTGGCGACAGATCGTGAGTTTCGGGAGGAAGCGAAGGTGGGGTGTTGAGACTCCCGCAGTTCGAATAACCGAAGTAGCTGGGGATCGTCGATCTGTAGGAGGACACGTGTCAACCGATCACGTGTTCCGGATAAAACACTCCGGGGAAAAAAAGAAGTGAGCGAGGAGAAGTTTGAGAATTGAGATTTTTGAACCTCGAAAATCCGAAATGAATCTCAGCCGTCCGATTCAGAGGACACACGACAGAAATCCACGCACTTCGAAGGAAGGTGAAAGTTGAGGGTTGAGTTTTTCGAAGCCCGAAGACCCGAAGCAATCATAGCTATCGATTTACGAGAGACATGCATCAATAGATCACGAGCTTCGGGTGGAAGCATTGCGGAGAAAACAAGGTTTGAGAATTGAAACTCTCGAAGCCCGAAAGGCAAAATCAATCTCGACCGTCGATTTGGAGGGGGCACGCGTCGACAAATCATGGAGATCTAAGAAGGCGTGATCCAGAGGAAAGGAAGGAAGGGATATGGATCTAAACCGTTGATTGAGAGGATTCACCCGAGATCACGATATCGACGATCACGCTTGATTGTGGGGCTAGAAAGTGCTTGAACGTTAAAATTTCGAGGGCGGGTCGCAATCAGAACCACGGTATCGACAAAGGGGTACGTGGCAGCTGGAGGTAAATTGCGGGGAGAAAAGAGGGTTGATCCCAAACCACTCTTGGGCGCGCCCACAATCGTGCATTTACGCAAGGACATAGCCCGAGGTCACATGCAGGAAGGGGCTAACGGGAGAGGATCTTGCGCCTAAAACCTGTGAGTTCAACAACGTGAATAAAGAGGTCCTGGGTGCCATAGAACCTGCACCAGAGGACAAAAAGGGCCTGTGTTAATTTGTAAGTGAGACCATTAAGGTCTCAGAGAGCCAATTCGGCTTGGAATTGAAGATCCTTGACCGGGAGGTCGCGCAGCCCTTAGGAGAGAAGGGGGTCTGCATCACACATGCATTTGAATATATTGATTTGGGATATGTCTCGTCAAGACTCAACAAACTTTTACAAATCTTTGTCCATAGAAGATCAAGTGGATCTCATGTTTCCCAAATGGAAGCCCATATCTTCAAATTTTGATTATCTGAATGTATTAGAAGCCCCACAACAACTCATATGGATGCTCTCACAAGGAACCAACACACCAACAACAACTCAGAAGGATGCTCTCACAAGGAACCAACACACCAACATTGTTATGACAAATGACAAACATTCCACTCAATGATCATTAACCCCAAGTCTAATCAACACATGCAACTCTACTACCAAGAAGTTTGAGATTATTGACACATAAATTATTGACGTAGTTTAAATGTTCTACGTTTTGGATTTTTTCAACAGCCATCATTGAAATTCAACTATACAATTGTTGGTGAAATCACAATTTTCTGTAACTTAAATCGTATTTTTGAATGCATAAATGGATTCAACACCCTGATAAACCCCTGGAACACTCAGATTGTACAGACTCAACAACTCAAATATGCAATTCCAACAATTCTTGGTCGAATTTCGACCAAAATTGGTTGGAAAAACTGCCCTAAAAAAAGTCCAAAACATAGAATGTTTAGACTATGTCTAAATTATTTGTCATTAAGTAAATATGGCTAGGCGATTTGCCCATAATTTTGTATTGTGATTTTATGAAATCATGTATTTATTAATACATGGATTATTAGGTACATTTGTACATGTACAAGGCATCTTTTGTAATTTCTTAGAACACAATAATACACATGTTATTGCATATTTTTTTGGTGTCCTTATGGCCGTTGCACTTCCTCTTTCCTTATGCAAGGGACATAATATAATGTGGAAGAAATATAATGATGAGAAAGGAGAACATCTTTCTCTAAAAGAATGAAGCTCAAGGAAATGTTGTGATGAATGGCAATATAAGCTTTAAAATATGCTAAAATATTGTATCTAACAATGATAGAAAAGTTGGAGGTGCTAAAAAGATGCAAGGAAATTCATACATGGAAAAAATTACCTTATTTTGTGCCATGTTGTGCATCCTTGCAATTATTTGCTTGAGTGTGTTATTTGTGAGCTAGATATGTTGTGACATCTACTAGGATGCTTGGACATTTAGTTGTGTAGCCATATGTGGTGGTGCTAACAAAAATTTGATAATTGAACAATAATG
>JZKD02S1677251.1:80158-100985 GCA_000966675.3 Picea glauca
AGAATTATATTTTGAATTCCCATGTTATAGAATATGTTTCATCTTCTCCAGTAAATATGCTTTTAAACCAACAATTGAGAGAGGGAAAGTGGGAAAATTGGTTGTCCAAGATTCAATAGTATGATATCGAGATCAAACCTTTAAAGGTAGTTAAAGGACAAGGATTGTGTAAGCTCATTGCATATAATGATTCTTTGAATGGGGTAGTCTCAATTTCAGTTGGAAAACCTATCTTGAATTCCGAATGGTACAAAGACATCATTTTTTATCTAAGATCTGGACAATTCCCTCAATATGACTCCCAAAGAAAGAAGAGCTCTTAAAATGAAATCCAATCAATATGTATTAATTGTAGAGATATTGTTAAGAATAAATTATGATGGTAAGCTATTGAGGTGTGTAGATGAAATGTAGGCTCAAGAATTGATAAAGGAGTTTCATGAAGGAATATGTGGAGGAAATTTTGCACCAACCACTACTACCCACAGAATAATAAAAAATGGGTATTATTGGTCATCAATTTCTAAGGATTCATATGCAATGGTGAGGAAATGTCTTTCCCGTAAAAAAAATCTCAGAAAATATGAAGATGTCTACAATGCCTTTGCAACCTATACTGGTCGAAGAACCATTTTCACAATGGGGACTATATGTCATTGGGACAATAAATCAGAAATCAAGTAAATTACATGTATACATTCTTATTGCCACAAAGTATTTCACAAAATGGCAGGAAGCAGTGACATTAAAAAGGGATGATTCTGATGAATTGATAAAGTTTCTTAACGATACTATTTTATCAAGGTTTGGGGTACCAGAAAATTTCATCACTGATAATGGGTCAATCTTCATTGGATCAAAATTTACTAATTATTGTGGGGAATATGGTATTGTAATGGGGAAATCATCCAATTACTACCCTCAAGAAAATGGACTTGTTGAATAAAAAAAAAAACTTTGATTCAAATTCGAAAGAAGACAATTGATAAAAATCAAAAGAAATGGCATTTAAAATTGATATATGCTTTTTGGGAAAGTGAGATGACACTAAAGAGTAGCACTGAAATATCCCCTTATGCGATGATCTATGGAAAATAAGTGAAAATTCCACTTAGTCTTGAATTGAATGCTTTGACTTATGGAATAAATATTGAAGATACATAAGATACTCCTCCTCCGCAAAAGAGATTTAATCAATTGTTAAAGGTAGAAGAAGAGAGAGGCGAGGAATTAAAGAAAAAGTGTCAGAGACAACAAAATGTCAAGAAGTATTTTGATCAAAGTGAAACAATAAAGATTTTAAAAAAAGGCGAACTAGTGTTATTCTGGAACAAAGAAAAAGAAAATCCCTTGATGCATACAAAGTTTGAAGCACTCTGGATCGGGCCATATCTCATCGAAAATATTTTAAGTTTCAACTTGTACATGCTCAAGGATATGAAGGGAAACATTTTAATGCTTCATTTCAAAGGGAACTATTTGAAGAGTTTCTTTGCTTGAATTTTTCTTCTCGCTTTTACATAGTTTGTTTTCTTTGTTTTATATATTCTCACCTCCTAGACTCCATCACCCAACTAATAAGACATATGGTCTTGAGATTCTGGATTCTTGATAACCAAAAGGGGGTTATCATCCCACAGTCGGAGCCAGTTGTTGAACCTCATAAGTCATCCTTTCTTTTTCATTACTCTGCACTTATATTTTTTCTAAGTATGTTTCCCTCCCATAATTTTCATTGTCATGTCTTACCTCCACGGCTTATGCTTTTTCCATACTTATGTCATTTTGTTATATTCGCGGGTTGGTGGACTAGCGAACTCACGATCTATCTCCTTTCTTCCTTGAACCTTTTTTCCAATAATTAGTTTATTTTTTATTCATGGACTCACAGACTCACAGATTTGCGATTTATTATCTTTTATATTTCCAATATTCACAAGTTCGTCTGAAAAGTATCAATACTTAGCCATTTTTCTTATCATAGTAGACTCATGGGCTCACAGACTCATATTCTTATTTGAAATATTCCACTCTGCCAACCCGCCATGACGTGTCCTCTTTCTTTCACAGTTCTTGAGTGATATTAAATGCTAATTCTACGAACTCAAGTGCTAAATTGAATTTTGAAAAGGCCGTTATTAATGATGTTTCTATCGAGGCAAATCATATTTATTTCAGGTTAATTCTTTCATTAAGGATCTAACTTAAATATTATTTCACTGTTCTAAGCGGCATTACAGAGAAGTCTATCAACCTGTTGAAGATGACCGAAAGAAAACAACATTTTTGCGAGGATACCTTGAATCTATTCGCCAAAGAAGATCACAATTACCATTGGTCGCGGGCATATTGGTATTATTCAATGTTACCAGATAAAGATAATAATAAGGTTTGGACATTAGGAATAACTCTCGTTGGTTGTGTCCCTGAGGTTTTCAATTGCAAAGATATTGTTACCTAGTGTATTGATAAATTCATCAAGAACAGAAGAACCATTCCACTACAAAGCGGCTGCCCTGTTTCATTGGCGCCTTCAGTCTTAAAAAATTGTTAAAATTACCAAAGCCGAAGCTAACATACAAAGGATAAGAGGACATGAATTTTCTTAGAGGGAAAAATAATGGAATTGAGCTCCTGCAGGAATATCTACAAGACCCTACTGCAATGCTAAAAGACCTATCTAGAATCCAGGTTAGTTCTTTAAATGACCCTTATCGAGAAATTGCTTGGTTATTTACTAGAATTACCGGTCAAGATTCTACGACAAATATTCCCTAGATAGCCCTATATATTTTACATTTTACACTTCATGAGAATGTCTTTTTTGTTTCGGCAAAGATGATATCGATTGAAATTTCTGCATAGTTAATGAATTTCATAAGTGAGAAAAAGTTCTATATGGCATCTTATCTGATATTTTCTATCACACACTGTCATATTTTTAAAGGTTTGAGTATTGGAAAAGGATAAACACAAAAATTGAACCTGTGACTATGTGGTATCAATCTCTATGGAGGCAGAAAGTTATCCATTATTTTTATGAAGTTTACAATGATTTTGCATTTGAATTTAAGAAATTACTCTTTGGAGAAGACACTTCCAGAATTTCATTGGAAGAAATCACGTTTTTTGAATAAAAATGGAATTATGGAGAAAATGTATAATTACAACATCATTAGGATTTTTTGTTCTCATGAAAAGCCTATATTTCTTCCTTATTATGTGTCAGAAAAGTTATTTATTATAGAGGTGGGGAGGAAGTATAATTTTTGGTTTCATGCTTTTATGAAAGAAGGAAAAACATTTTATTCCTCTCCCTTGGCGTGTTGGTGAAATTCTCTTGAGAGGAATTTCCAAAATTGATGAATATGCCTCTTACTTTGACCAGTTTAATTTGAAGTTTGTAGAAGAAATCAAAGGGTTTGACCTTAACCATATTTTTTTATAATCACATGGAATCAGTTGGGATCAGCCCTGCATTGATCAATACACTCATATTTGGGGAGAAGGAGGGTGATAGTGATGACCCTCCTGTTCAAGGTGTTGATAAAAATTCTGGCGACATAGAGATAATTGTGAGCACTAATGAAGGTCATAAGCAAAGAGGGAAACCCTTAAGTGAAATAAACACCCAGTCACCCGCTGTTTCTCATAGAAGTATATTGCCTAAAATAAATTCTCATTCTGCAACGAACCAAAAAAAAAACCCTTAAGTAATAATTCAGGTGACAATGGAGAAATAAATCCTCCTCAAGGAAGTCTAGAAAACCCCCATAAATTACAATTGAAAAGAAAAAAGGGTTAATTCTCAACAAGAGGGAGAAGAACAAAACACACCTGAAAATAATATTTTGCTTGATAATATGGACTTGGATGTTGATATTGAAAATATTCAGTTTCCAGATGATGAAGAACATGCCCAAGTAAATGTACAATCCGATGCATTGGTTGTTCAAGATGAAGTTTTCTCTGACGAAGAAACCTTTTCTGTACAAAATGTTTTATTTGATAGGTCTTCAAATAAATTGACTTTTGAAAGAACCTCGAAGAATAAGAAGGGAGAGTCATGGCCCACCATTGATACTAAAAACATGTTGCCGTCAAAATTATCCTCAATTAATAAAGTCACAGGGGATGCATTGGATGTTTCAATAATTAATATGCAAGAGAAAAATCTCATACTTAAGGAGAGAGTCAAGAAATTGGAAGCAACTCTCGTGACCCCACCTATATTGGCTACCCCAGTCACCATGATACAACCTGACAAAACTCTTCAAGGAACTCCAGAGTCAAATCTGAGAGTAAAATGAATTTCAAGCTTAATCATTGCCACTCAACACTTTGTTGAAGAGAATATAAAGAAAATAATGTCACTTATTTTAGATTTATGGGACTTGGAAAAAAAAAATTCCGCTCTCCGGCTCAAAATTCTAAACACTAAAGAATACTTAAATGCAGATTTGAAGAATGACTAAGGATTCTTCATAGATGTAGTTTCTATGTTTATAGAAAAAGTCTCGGCCATGATTGGTCATAGAAGAAAATAGAAATATTTTCCCTCCCAGAGTCGTATGAAACAATTAAACGCATGTTAGATTGAAAGGATTAATACATTAAAGGGTTTGTTAAATCAATTAAAAGAAATATCAAGGAAAAAGACTGAGGCATACTCAAAGATTATTTGTTTGGATATTCTGGGCACCACTATTGAATTTTCAGATCCAAACTTAATATCAAATTCAATTCTTATGAGCAAAGAGAAATTTGAAGAGAAATTCAAAAATTTGAAGAAATCACCAGCCAAAAAATTTGATAGTATGGTTGAGTATACTTATGATGACATTGATAATTGGCTTGTTGAGTACACAAATAAAAATGAGGACATTGAAACTATCTTGTAAAATTTATCTATTGATCATAGAGAAATTGAAACTGAATTGTTAAATATCAAAGAAAAGCAAGAAGTGGTTGTCGCCCCCTTAAGAGAATATAGTCAAGAATGGTTAAACAAGTCTATAAT
Organism: Picea glauca; assembly: GCA_000966675.3. Taxonomy (NCBI): domain Eukaryota; kingdom Viridiplantae; phylum Streptophyta; class Pinopsida; order Pinales; family Pinaceae; genus Picea; species Picea glauca. Next base: position 85,179 of record JZKD02S1677251.1, read on the forward strand.
CAAGATTTCCAAATTTCCAACGGAAGTAGTTACAACCGACCACATAACCACAACGAACAAAGATATAAAGGGTGCATCAAGAAGCAAATGAAAGAGAGATATTCCATCATAGTAAGTCCATAATGAATACATACCTTCTTCCTAATCAGATTTCATACAGTTATATTTATTCTTTCATTGGAAAAGTACAACATAATTCTGATAACTTCCTCTTTGTCTTATTTCTAGATCCTGTTGCTCGTTCTCCACTCCATGTTCTTCTTTTCATAATATTTATTGTAATGTTTTCATGGTCTATGGGAGCCCCATCCCAATCCATTAATGGAAAAACGTCTTTAAATTTCAAGTATTGTAACAAACATTATCATTTTTGAGAAATTCCAGAGAACTAAGTCGGGATCGATTTTGATTTTATTTTATAAATTTGAGTTTTGAGTATAATATATTTGAATTCGATCCATCAAAATCTTATTTTGAGCTTAATAAGTAGTTCTCTTGTATCATAGAACCATTACTATTTGAATGTGATCAGAATTTACATTAAACTATTATGGATGTGAGGATTTTATCATTTTCTATATTGAATGGTGTTTGAGGTTCCTAGTCCACTTCTTAGGAATTCTCCATATATATAAATTTTGTTTTTCAACATTTTCAATTTAATTGAGCCACAAAGAATTTGATTCATTCATTTGACAGTATCCCATATTATTTTTGATATAAAATATTCAAAGAAAATCATAAGCCAAAGAGGAGTACCACCTCTCTAAAAATGCAAGGGGATTCATATCCTCGTGAGGTTGTTGTTTTGGTCTTGACAGATTCAAACGTCAACATTTTTGACGACCATACTGGGGATAATTTTAGAGATTGGTTTTAGACCAAATTTTTTCATCACTTTGCCTCAACCTGATCATCCCCAACTGGAAATTGTATTGGGAAACCAGAGAAGTACTGTAATGTTCCCCTCTCCTTGATAACAACAAAGATGGACTAAGTAGTCTAGTCACCCCTCTAGACTATAGTCCCATGGGTAAAAAGGGGTTGAGGCAATAAAATTCACTTAAGGAATTAAAGTGATTTTATTAAAAAAATGACTTTCAAGAAGAAAAGAAAAGGTGAAGGTAACTTAATTGAAAAATCAAATCACAACCTTAGTAAAAAGTAAAAAGGAAACTCAACCGAGAATTAGATTGGGAGGTAAAAAAGAGAGAGGAGGCACCTCACTCCTCATTATTTTCTATTTTCTCATTGTGATCACTTGAGCTCTACATATCACGTTTTGAGGGTTTTGAGTCAAGAAACCCTAGAGGCTAGCAAGGAGGTGAAAGATTCCTCTGTTCCCAGTCCAAGATTGGACAAGGAGGTGCAACATACCTCCCTCACCATTCTACTCAGAGACATATATTCATCACTTAGGATTTGGAGGCTAAGGTGCAAAACTGAGGTATTTTCCAGCAGTGGGGCGCATCTCCAAGGGGAGAAAGATTCAATTTTCTATAGGGAGGATAGATCAGACTTTCCACCTTATACATGGTTGATTTCTAGTGCCATAGTTTCCTTTTGCAGCATTTGCTTGAGGGTTCTCCTGCTATATAATTTATTGTGGCCTGGGCCCAGTTTTCTGAAGGAGGGGCACATTTTCACTAAGGATATTTAGAGATATAAAAGAAGACTTCAGAGTTTGGAATCAATTTTGATACAGTTCTTCTATTCATCCCATGATATACAATTTGGCAATAGTTTTATGTTATTTGGTGACCATATCCAAGAGGGCCGAAATATTGATCTTCTTCAGCTAGCCAGGGCCGTACTAGTCCCATATCCAACCATACAGAGGCACTTCAACATAGATCAGAGGGTTTTAACCATAAAGGGAAATAAATTAATCTTTTATTGAACTCTCTTTAGTTGTGGGAGGCTTGGAGATCATCCATCTTTCTATATCTTATAAGATCTCCATATCCATGTATGAAGATCACTTATATTATTAAATAAAGGTCAAATCTGAAGCTTGCTATATTTATTTATGTATTTCCTTCATTATCTTGTGCTCTAGACTTGTTGTGATGTTATCTATGCAATAAAAAATCAACAAAACACTTCAACACATCTTTTTGTAATAAAACTACAAAACAAAACAAAACAACAAACAACAAACCCTAGTTCCTGGCCAAAATTTCTTGGAAACATTACAAGTATTTTGCATCAATTATATAATCTTGCATTAAAAACAACCCAAAGTCAAGAAGAATTAGAGATATCTTGGGAGACTCTTGTTCAATAAGAAGAACGATAAATCCTCAGAAGACAAAGAAGTGACGAGAGAAAGATTCAAAGAGATCAAGCACAAAACAAAAATCAAAGCTGGACGAGTATAAAGGACCAATAACCAGAAGCAAGAGTAAGCAATTGCAAATTCTAGAAATTGAAGAACATATTTTTGAAAGAAAGAAGAGATATTCAAGAATGAGTGATAGGGAAGAAAGACGTGAAGAAAGACACAGGGAAATACATGAAGAAATATGCGAAGGAAGATATATAATTCCTAGGAGAAGGGTAAGCGATTCCCCTCTAAACCTCCAAGGAGAAAACCATGTTAAAATATTCGATGTGCTTGTTTTACCATAGACAATATCTCAATATTGTCACCCAACTATAGGCATGCAACCACCCCTGATCACCGTAACCTTGACAGATAGAATAATTCTGTAAGTATTACCAGACCCAACAGATAACCAAGAGATAACACATCTCTCTCTCTCTAGGAATAACACATCACACAGAGAGTCCACAAACCAGAAACCAAGACCGAAAACCCAGTTGCAGTAGTTGCAGCTGCACTCCTTCTCCAATATTGCGCACCAATTGAATTGTGTGAGTCGTGAGTGACTGAATGACCAAATGAGCTCAAGAGCCCTCTATTTATAGTGCTCTTTGTCACTTTTCTAGGCCAACTTATTCTTATAAAGGATAATACTTAAATATTAATTATTTTATTGAGCCTCCATGTCTTCTAGGATTTCTACACATCTTTTTAGGGTTTCTCTAGCTTCTAGAACATTCTAATCTAGTCAGAGGTTACACATGGAGGTTAATACCTTCCGCAGCTACCGTAACATCAACACTCCCTCCTAGCTACGAAGGTATTTAATGGTAATGGTCTTGAGAAAAAACATACCATTCCATTGGTAGCATCATCATAGCCACACATGCTATCTCATGATCATGTAGATCAACTCACGAGAAACATCTGGTTATTAGTATTATCTCATAGCATCAACTGCATCATCTCTCAAGGCCATACTCCATCTAAGTAATCGGGCATGATGCTGAATAAGTCACTCACTCAATAGAGTGATACAAGGACCATTCTTCTATTTCGAACATACATCTTAGAAGAATAGTTGTCCCAATAGATGCTGAAATCCCCACAATGGGATACAAGAATCATTCTTCTAATTCGAACCTATGTCCTAGAAGAATATCAGTCCTCCCAGATGCTAAAATCCACGCCATGGGCTACAAAGACCATTCCTATAGGAATTTCAGTCTCAGAATATTTTCTAATCGGGTCATATCTACCGTAGAGATCAATCTCTCGCATATGCCTTAGAAAATATCGGTCCCATATCAACCACCCTAATCGGGACATCATGTCCTTAGGGGGTGGACTATTCAATCTGATCGGGCCAATAAATGTTACTCAAGAGAATGTCGATCCTCAACCATTTTCCTAATCGATCCACAATCTGTTCCTTAGGAAAAATACTTGTCCATGATACGTCAACAAGCTGTGAACCTGGACCATTCTCCACAGGGAGAATGTCCGTCCACCAGAAATTTGTTCTTCCTGGACCATTCTCTGCCTGGAGAATGTCTGTCCACCAGCACACTGACTATCCATTTAGCTGGAAATCATCTCCAACATTAGAGGTAGTCTCCATGTCAATCATATAGTAGCATACAATTGCTACAATGCCATCCAATAGAACACAAATGTTTCTATCCATAGTAGTACACAACTACTGCCTAGTGGTACACAACCACTCCTAGTAGCACACGACTATTAACCAATGACACACAATCACTACCAGTGGAACACATTTACCATAGTAGCATGCAACTACTGTCTACAGACATACAATCTCCACAACAATCAAATCATATCATCTGATATCATCCTACATCAACGATGCCATCAACTACATCACCTCTAAGCCATACTGCATGATTTGAATGCATCATATCTAAGTTGTACTAGCATGATCCAGAGTATCATCTGCATCATCTCTAAGCCGTACTAGCATGACATAACTAGCATGATTCCAAGGCATCATATATAAGTTGTATGCCACCTCTAAGCTGTATTCACATGATGTAGATAAGTGCCTCACTATGTCATCTCTAACTTGTATTATCATATCTAAGCCGTACTAGCATGGCATATATAGTATGATGTCAATACATATATAAGCTATATTCCACCTCTAAGCTGTGCTCGCATGAACATATATAGCATGACATGCCCCCCCTGCATAATCTCTAAGTTGTATGGTCATCTCTAAGCCATACTAGCATGACATATCTAGCATGATGTCAATACATCATATTTAAGTTGTATGCCATATCTAATCTATACTCTCATGGCCATATCTAGCATGATGCGGATCACCAACATCGTCTCTAAGTTGTACTAGCATGAACATAACTAGCATGATGCAAGAATCATCTCTAAGCTATATTTCCACCTCTAAGATGTACTAGCACAATGCTCCTCAGGCCATTGTATCAACAAATCCAACCATATGTATCATATCAGAGTTGTACTAGCATGATCATATCTAGCATGATGCAAGCATCATCTATAAGATGTATGATCATCTCTAAGTTTTACTAGCATGATACAGATCCACAACTCACTGACAATCCAGGATTCCACATATCAGTGCTCCCTCCCAAATGAGGAAGTCATCTCCTCCCTTTCAACCAAGGGAGAAATCTTCACAAGCCCCAGCTTGTCCCTCAAGTATGAACACTTTATCTTGGATAATGGATTCATCAAAATATCTGCAGTCTGCTCGTCAGTGGAGATATACTGGAGAACCACTTCTCCCCTCTAGACTATAGTACTTGATATTAATGTGCTTCGATCTGTCATGGAACACCAAGTTCTCTGAGAGATTCACATAGCTCTAGTTATCACAATATATCATGGTTGAATCCAACACCTGATGAAACAATCCAGAAACCAGCTTACGGAGCCACACTGCTTCCGTACAAGAATCATAAGATGAAATTTAATCTGCTTCTGCAGTTCTAAGTCCAACAGACTTCTGTTTCTTGCTAGCCCATGATATCATAGAACATCCCATACTGAAACACATACCAGAAGTACTCTTTCTGTCATCTGCACTTGATGTCCAATATGAATCTATAAATCCATGAAGTTGTACATCACTATTTGAGGCATATCTCAAACCATAAATTATCATGCCATGAATATATCTCAATATATGATTTGCAACTATCCAATGCTCATGTCTGGGTTCCACTTGGAACTGGATCAACATGTTCACAACAAAGAAAACGTTCAGCCTATTATTCACCAAATACATCAAGAATCCAATCAACTTCCAGTAAAGGGATGAGTCTACTAGATCAAAATCAAAGTCTCTCAAATTCCTCAAATCTATTACCATGGGAGTTTCCATGGATTTGCAATCCATCATCCCAAACTTCTGAAGAATATTTACAACACATTTTTCATTGCCACAAGAATATTTCACCACACTTCTGCTGTACTTCTAGTCCCAAAAAATAATGCATGAGACCAATATCCTTCATATCAAATTCATAAGCTAACTCCCTCTTACACTGAACAATAAAAGGCTATGCACCAAGATTTTATATCTTGCTTGAGTCCATACATACATGGGTTTCTCTCGAGTGTACTCCAAAACCTTAAGGTTTCTCTCAATTACTCCATTGAGAAAAAGTGGTCTTTACATCCATCTGATGTAAACTCCAACCCATGGATGTTGCAAGAGATATGATAAATGTATATCTGGCAACTGGATCAATTGTCTCATCATAGTCTTCTCCCTCCAAATAGGAGAACCCTCTAGCCAAAATCTTGCCTTGTATTTATCGATACTTTCATTCACTGAATGGTTTATCTTGTAAACTCATATAGGCACAATTTCCCATACATATTTTTTCATGATGGATTGATATTCTTCCATCATAACCTCCTTCCATCCTTTCTGCTTGACTAAGTCCTAAAAGGTGGAAGGTTCTGTAACTGGAATATGGTTTTGACTTCTTGCTTTCTCTAAAAGTTCAATCTGGAGCACCATACTTCTATGCATCTTGAATGATCTCAAGAGCCCAGGCTAGTCTTCCATTATTAGTCTTATATTGGTGTGGGTCTTTAGATCTCTATGGTTATTTCATGTATGATACAACATTCTTACCTCTCTCTGCATCTGCAATCCTAGGATCTACATGATGTTTATCATGGAACTCATCACGGTCTTGGCTGCTTCAACCCACACATGCATTGGTAAGTCTTGATCATGGATCATGGCTTTTACTACTTCCATAATTGAACATTTCTTTATTTCTTCCACACCATTCTCTTAAGCATTGTAGTAAGTGATGATCTCCCTCCTAATCTTGTCCTCTCTGAAGAATGTCTTGAGATCATTTGAGGTGTACTTTCATCCATTATTAGACCTCAATATCTTTAACTTCTTTTCAGATAAGATTTCCACAAGTGCTTGAATTTCTTGAACTTACTAAATACTTTTCCCTTTTGCTTCCAAGAAAAAAAATGCAAGTTTTATGTGAGAAATCATCAATAAATGAAACATTTTGTACTTACCTGTTTAGTGAGAGGGTTGACATGCATCTGAGTGAAGGATGTCCAAAACTCTTTTTTCTTTCCACGCTTCCTTTATAATTGATACTTGGTGAGACCATCTGCTTCACCACTGATGAAGTCATCTGCTCCATGCTTGAAACTGTCATTGTAGTTCCCTCCTAGAGCTATCAACTATGACCTGCCTGGAACAAGAACAATAACAAGGAAAATAGCAGACAACATTCTTCAACAATCTTCCAGTGTTGTGATCAATCATTCTTTCACAGTAACCTATTTTTAACAAACAAATATATCTCCATGGTATCCTTCATTGATCCAGGAATGAAAATGGGTCCAGGAAGGCCTAAAAATCAAATTGCTCAAAGTAGCTTCAAAACGGACATGTGCATAGGCCTCGTCGATACGAACCCAACACAACTTGAACAAGCTCAAATGAACATCATATGTGAAAAATATCATGATCTGTTCGTTTTTCCAAACAAGCAAAATTTGATGATTGTGCAGTCCGTACATTGCTAACGTGGCAGCTGACTGTACAGGCCGCACAACCATACAGTGACATGGAAGATGTGTTGGATGCTGACTGAGAAGACACGCTGGCAGACAGATGGATGAGTCATATTGTGACATGTGGTACCACTGCAAGGGTGACATGTGGCACAACCATACATCTGACGTGGCAAGGTCCATACAATCGTATGACACGTGGAAGCTAATTGGACTGGGGCTGACATGGACAGGTGATGATGTGGGAAATCATATTTTGACATGTCATTTCTAGTTGGTGAATGACATGGTGCCACGTGGCCCAGTCTTGGGATGCCACGTGGCACCCCTCCGTTGGTGGTTATGGGAAAAAGTTTTATGTGACTCCACAGGAGTCGACCCTGTGACCTCTGATCCGGGAAAATGATTTGGCAAGGTTCAGGCTACCAGCCTGCCCGCATTGGTACTTGTTAACTATAGTATGATATAATTATTTGAATGAGAATTGTGGTGAGTTTAGCGGAGAATAGGGCTGGGGCTAGGCCCCAACCCCCAACGCACCTACATATGCCCATACCAATATGTCCATTGGTTTATTGTTGCCGTGCGATCCATTATCCAACCCCTGGTCACTTTGAAAGCTACCATACAACCACTCCTTTGATGCTTGGCGCGGGTAAGTGCGGTTAACGCCCGATCGATCGGGCTACCCCGCCGACCAAGGCGCTTAACCAACGACACAACCAAAGGCTACGACCAGGGGGGTATCACAGTTCTGAGCGCATGGAAGGTTTAGCTTGCGACCATATGGCCATGCACATGTAACCAGGAGCCGAGATCAGAGGGGGCCAACGCGCTAGGACACATGGAGGTGCACACATGACCAAGAGCCTAGGAAATCGGGGGCTACACCTAATTTGAGCCCAAAAATGGGTTTTTAAACTTTATAATAAATATTTTAATTGATTTTTAACCAATTTTGGGAGATTTAATCCATTTTTGGAGGATCTTGGGCCCTTTTTGAGGCCATATCTTGGGGGGAAGTTGGGAGTTTGTTTCCAACTTCAATCCTATATAAACCAAAGGTTCTTGAAGCCATGGGGAGGTTCAGAACAGGAAAATACTGAAGAATTTTTGAGCCAAAGCCATTTTTATGCAGGGAAGCCATTGAGGAGAGCAACTTTGTGGGCCATTTCTGGGAGCTTTGTTCATTCGTTTTCAGTGCCTTCATTTGTGACAGGTTCTTGAGATCTAGAAAAACACAACCAGAGCAGTTTGTAAGCCTTTTGGCACTATTGTGATGTACTTTTGAATCTTTGAACAGAAATAAGAAAGCCTCACCCATTGAGGCAAAGGCCCGGAGACGTAGGTGAGATTGCCGAACTCCGTTATCAACTTTGTTGTTTATGGTTTGCTGTTTCTTTATGATTATTTCTAGATCTATATATGTTATTATGGCTGCCATGTTTCATCATTAATTCTTCCTCTTTCATTAGTTTCCTAAATGGTTAATGAACTCATGCTTTAAAAACTCAACCATTGTCTTTAAAAGATATTTTCAGATCAAGTGGTATCAGATCTAGTTGACGGTTGGTTTTTGAGTTTGCATGATTATCAGGGAAAAGCTAAGTCATGGTGATGGTGAGCTTGTTGAAGAGGATCCTAAGATTGGATTGAGAAAGAGAACTTCTCAAAGTGAGAAGATGGCATCAGAAGAGGGACTTTCTCAGGATGAGAAAGAGTTTTGAAAAACTTTCTTCGCCATGTCGGAGATGATGAAGGTTCTATATGAGGATTACTTGGAATGAAAGAGACCGATTCTAGGTGAATATTCAAAGGTCAAAAGTGAAGAAGGAGAGGATCCTCCTCAAACTCCTCCTTCACCTCCTTCTTCTCCATCAACTTCTTCTTCTTCAAGTTCAATTTCTAAATCCACCACAAGAAAACATTCCCAAAAACATAAACATGAAATGCCTTTACTTAAGCTTGATGTGGAATTTGAATTACCCATGTATGATGGTGAAGTCAATGCAGAGAGGCTTGATAACTGGGTCAAATAGATGGAAGTTTATTGCAGTGTGCAACAAATCAAAGATGAGGCAACTCAAATTAAGTTGGCATCGCTTCAAATTGCAGGCACACCACTCATCTGGTGGAAAATCAAGTTGCAAAATGGCACGCAACAAGTGGGTAATGTATTTCCATCATGGCAAGTTTTTATTTCTGCACTCAGAAAGCAATTCTATCCTTTGGGTTATAAAGAGAAATCCTTAATTGAATGGCAAGGTCTTAAACTAAGAAAGGGAAAAATAGTGCAAGAATACACAAATGACTTTCGTAAGATGGCATTGATGTTAGATATTCCTTTACATACCCAAGAAACTCTTATGAAGTATATAGGAGGTTTACCTGCACATATTCGTAACACTGTATTTATGTTTGGACCTACTAATCATGATGAGGTTTCTATTCAAGCAACATACATTGAGGCAGGGAAAACAAGAGTTGGTGTATCAGGGGAATCGTCTTCAAGAAAAGAGGACAAAAGGAAGTGGAATGGAAAGAAGACAAATTCAGTGACAAGAAAGGAAGAGAAGCCCTCTTGCAAGCATTGCAAGAAATAAGGGCATGATGAGGAACATTGCTGGAAATTTCATCCCGATAAGAGACTGAAGTGGTTCAAAGAGAGGAAAGGGAGACAAATAGTTGCAACAACAACACAAACAACAGACTTGGGATCAGATTCGGGGGTTGAATCTAAAATTTCAGTGGTTGGTTTGACTGGTAAAATTGGTGATGGATTTGATTCTAGAATTAAATTGTTTCATATAAGGGTCATTATGAGGCATACTAAGGTCGACACATTGATAGATAGTGGATCTCAATCTAACTTGATTTCAGAGGAAGTGGTTAAAAAATTGGGATTAAACACTCAGATGCATCATAAGCCTTACTCACTTAAATGGATAAGAAACAACCATAAATTGCACATAACAAATAAATGCACATTAAAGTTTGCAATTTCATCTAAGTTTGTGGATGAGGTAACATGTGATGTGGTGCCACTCAATGAATGTGGGATGATCTTAGGAATTTATTATTTGTATGATCGTAAAACAATCTTCTACAGGGAACATAATCAATATCACTTAATCAAAGTAAACAAAGAATATGTTGTACATGCTCATCACTTAAAAGCAAATCAATCTCTTCAAACAATGGAACAATTAAGAAAGGCAACTCATGCAAGCAACACCCCTATAATTGTTTCATCACTTAAAAGCAAATCAATCTCTTCAAACAATGGAACAATTAAGAAAGGCAGCTCATGCAAGCAACACACCTATAATTGCTTCAAATCAAGCAATTGATCTTAAGCAAGAACATGAGATGATTGTAGAATGGAAGATCAACCATACTTTTCTCCAAAATAAGCTAATGTCGTGCAAGTATTACAAACATATTAGCTCATTTGCAGTCATATTTATGATGTTATCATTAGTAATGTTGTCAACATGGATGATAGTGGCTTCGGTAATATGTGACAGAGTACAAGTGGCTAACAATATGTTGTCAGTTATCATGGTTGTTTTACAGTTGATCTTGATGAGACAGGTCCATAGGACAAAGTTTAAAGACAAAGAACAAGTGGGGTGGCCTATCCCGCACTTGATGACTGGTTAGTATCCTTTTGGAGGACCAAAAGGTCTTTAGTGGGGAGGCATGATCCATAATGGATCCAGGAATCAAAATGGGTCCAGGAAGGCCTAAAAATCAAAGTTCTCATAATGGCTTCAAAACGGACGTGTGCGTAGGCCTCATCGATACGAACCCAACGCAACTTGAATAGGCTCAAACATACGTCTTATGCAAAAAATATCGTGATCTGTTCATTTTGCCAAACATGCAAAATTTGATGACTGTGCAGTCCATACAGTGTTGACATGGCAGTTGACTATACAGGCTGTACGACTGTACAATGACGTGGCATATGTTTTGGATGCCGACTGGGAAGACACACTAACATACAGGTGGACGAGTCAGATTGTGACACATGGCACCACTGCAAGGGTGACATGTGGCACGACCGTACAACTAACGTGGCAAGGTCCATACAATCGTATGACACATGGCAACTGACTGGACTGGGGATGGCGTGGGAAATCATATCTTGACACATCATTTTTGGTTGGAGAATGGCATGGTGCCATGTGGCCCAGTATTGGGCTGCCACGTGGCACTCCTTCGTTGGTGGTTATGGGAAAAACATTTATGTGACTCCACGATAGTGGGCCCCGTGACCTCCGGTCCAGGCGAATGGTTTGGAAGGGGTCAATCTACCAGCGTGCCTGCATTGGTACTTGTTAACTATAGTATGATTTAATTATTTGAATGAGAATTGTGGTGAGTTTGTCGGAGAATAGGGCTGGGGCTAGGCCCCATCCACTGGCGCACCTGCATATGCCCATACCAATATGTCCATTGGTTTATTGTTGGCACGCGATCCATTATCCAGCCCTCGGTTACATTGATAGCTACCAGGCGACAACTCCTTTGATGCTTGGCGCATGTAAGTGCGGTTAGTGCCCGGTCGGTCGAGCTAGCTCATCGACCAAGGTGCTTAACCAACGGCGTAACCAAAAGCTATGACTAGGGGGGCTATCATAGTTATGAGTGCATGGAAGGTTTAGCCCACTACCATATGGCCATTCACATGTAACCAGGAGACGAGATCGGAGGGGGCCACCGCGCTATCCCAACGCTAGGCCACATGGAGGAGCACACATGACCAGGAGCTCGAGAAATTAAGGGCTGTGCCTAATTTGATCCCAAAAGTGGGTTTTTAAACTTTATAATAAATATTTCAATGGATTTTTAACCAATTTTGGGAGATTTAATCCATTTTTGGAGGATCTTGGGCCCTTTTTTAGGCCAAATCTTGGGGGGAAGTTGGGAGTTTGTTGCCAAATTAAATACTATATAACCCAGAGGTTCTTTAAGCCATGGGAAGGTTCATAACAAGAAAATGATGAAGAATTTTTGATCCAAAGCCATTTTTATGCAGGGAAGCCATTCAAGAGAGCAACTTTGCGGGCCATTTCTGGGAGCTTCGTTCATCCGTTTTTATTGCCGTCAGTTGTGACGGGTTCTTGAGATATAGAAGAACACAACTAGATCAATTTGTAATCCTTTTTTCATTGTTATTATGTAATTTTGAATCTTTGAACAAAAATAAGAAAGCCTCACCCATTGAGAGAAAGGCTCGAAGACGTAGGCGAGATTGTCGAACTCTGTTATCAACTTTTTTGTTTATGGTTTGTTGTTTCTTTATGCTTATTTCCGTATCTGTATATTTTATTATGGCTTCCATGTTTCATCATTAATTCTTCCTCTTTCATAAGTTTCCTAAATGGTTAATGAACTCATGCTTTAAAAACTGAACCATTGTCTTTAAAAGATCTTTTCGGATCATTCATGGAATATTGTAAGATAACCTGCCCAAGATAAGAACAATAAAAAAAATTCCAGTATAATAACATTTTCATAACATGTCTGTGGTAACAAGAATGAATAAAAATTTCATGGTGATCATCATAGTATGACCAAGGTGACTTGCCCGGGAGAAAACAAGAAATATCTCTCTAGAGGAGATGTTAGTTCATCTTGCAAACAATTACAATAATCATCTATATAAATGGTATTCATATGAAATCAAGTATTCATTTCACCTAAAAATAATATAACGTTTCAAATACTACTTTCACAATTTTTAATGTAGTAACTATCAACCTTGGTATGTGCAAATTGAAACTTAACAATTTGATCAATCAAACCTGGAACTTGGAGCCTCAACTACTTATTCCTTTGAATCTACTGAATCCAAGATCATTGCTTGGACAAGGTATCTTTTACATTCCCTGCAAAATACACTCATGCTTTTGCTGGATGGTATAACATGAAAAAACATATACAAGTGCATACCTTTGAAATTTGCAACATCGTTCCGCTTGTCTTCTAATATGAAACTATACACCATCTTGACGAGAAGAGGTTAGGAACTGAATAAAAAAGGTTCAATGATTAGAAAAAGCTAGAAACCTTGAAATTACAACTTTGACCACAAAATCAATTTTGACCAAAAGTCAACCTTTGACTTTGACCAGTTAACCTTTGACTTTGACAAAAAATTCAAAACTAAATTTTTTTCTAGCTAAGGGTACCAAGAGGTGCGCTAGGATAGGGCGTACTAGGATTTCAAGGAATTAGGTAAAACACTTCACCAGAAGTTTCTAAACACAAGGGTTAGGGTTTTTGTTGCCGCTGCAAAAACCTGACTGCAATTGGAACTGTAATTTGGTGCTACAATGAGCTTGTCAAATAACTTCCCAATATACCTTCCAGTAGTTATATTTTCTGAAGATAGTGTGGGTCCATAACCTGTTAAAATATTCAATGTGCTCGTTTTACCATAGACAATATCTCAATATTGTCACCCAACCATAGGCACACAACCACCCCTGAGCACCGTAACCTTGACAGATAGAATAATTACGGAAGCAGTACTAGACCCAATAGATAATCAAGAGATAGCGTATATATATCTCTCTAAGAATAAATCACCACAAAGAGAGTCCACAAACCATAAACCAAGACCAAAAACCCAGTTGCAGTAGCTACAACTGCACTCCTTCTCCAAACTTGCGCACCACTTGACTTGTGTAAGCTGTAAGTGAGCGAATGACCAAATGAGCTCAAGTTCCCTCTATTTATAGTGCTCTTTTTCACTTGTCCAAGCCGACTTCTTCTTTTAGAGGCTAATACTTAAATATTAATTCTTTTATTGAGCTGACATGTCTTCCAGGGTTTCTACACATATGTTTAGGGTTTCTCTATCTTCCAGAACATTCTAATCTAGTCAGAGGTTACACATGGAGGTTAATACCTCCCGCAACTACCGTAACATAAACACACCATGAGATCCCTATTCTTCCAAAGGGGACATTAAAGATATTCTTAGGGGATGGAGCGATTGATCCAAAAATACATGTAGATTTATTCTTGGATGTTTGTGATTTCCATCTTTTTGAAGATGATGATGTAATGGTAAGATTATTTCTCCAAACATTGGCCAATCAAGCTTATGAATGGTACACATAATTGCCTACAAGATTGATTGGGTCATTTGATGATCTTGAAATGATGTTATTGAATATGTTTTCTCCTCCACTTGCTTACCATACTCTTCTCACAGACTTTATTAAAATTAGTCTGAGAAAAAATGAAATAATTTGAGATTTTAATTTGAGATTCAATAAAACATTGAACAAAATACCAAAAGAGAAAAGGCCAAATGCTCCGGTAGTACTCGGTTGTTATAATAATTCCATGCCTGCCAATGTAAATTTTTCTATTAGAACATCTCAAATTTAAAACCTAAATGAAGCAATGGGAAAATCCACAGAGATGGAAGAAATCATGTTTGAAACAAGAGCTGACCCTGATAGTATTTTTGGAAAAGTACAAAGACAAATAGATAATTTGACAATTTTTTATCAAGGGGAATCAAGATCAAAGAAGAATGATGATAAAAAAACACACTATCTCAAAATTCAAGGAGCCAAGGAGGTTTTTTCAAAGGGACCATTCCAAATGTAAAAATTGACCCAGTTGCAACACAAGAGAAAAATAAAAAGATGGAGATTGCAGAAATGAACAGAACTATTAGGCAAATGCAGAATGAAATAACTAGATTGATAAGAAATGAAAATTTCATGCCTTCTTCAAGGATTCCAGTTCCATAACAAAGAATAAATCATGCTCATGAACAGAGGACAAGAATCGAGAATACCAATGATCAACAGACAAAGAATCCCAAGGGAACTTAATCTCAATGCAGTAATACTTGAAGAAGCTTATGCTGAACAAGTTATTGAGCAAGAGGCTGACTATATTCAAGAATAAATTCTTGAATTTGTACAAACGGATGGATGTGAGACATCCATGTACATATTTGAAGAAAATTAAGAAAATAATATCTCACAAGACAATGTTGTCCAAATACATGCATAATCAAATAAATCCAACCCAAAAGAAAATATAGAAAAAGAAAAAAGAAAAAGAAAAAGAAAAAGAGAAGAATAAATCAAGTGAGAAACAAAGAATTGTAAATACTTCTCAGATGATGTATATTGTGGTCGATGATATTAGTAAATTGAGAATCACTCTACCCTTCATGGAAGTGGTAAAAATTTCACATCAAAGAGAAAATATTCTCAAACTTTTAGATGAACCAAGTGGAAGAATGGAAGTTGTTATTGCAAAACCAAGGTAGAATCATAGCATATCAACTGTCAAGTTGAGAGGAAAAGTTCCTCCCTTTTATATCTCGATTGAAAATCATGATGTTGTGCTTCACAACTATTTGATAGATTCCA